>OW203736.1:16940507-17063104 GCA_934045075.1 Yponomeuta sedellus | reverse complement strand
ACAATGGCCTAATTATGAGCAAGCCATCCTGAGTTATTCTAATCGCCTGTCAAATTCCATACTAATTTTACAGTTTTATTTATTTTTTATTTTATTAATTTATCAAAGCCCACAGCACAAAACAATATAAAATAAGTAAATAAATGTAGGCCAAACATAGGCCAATTATGGACTAATATTTTTTTATACTAATCTTATGTACGAAGCACAAAGCAGGCAACAGAGTTGCCTGGTCTTAGTTATATTGAAACAAGGTTTTGAATACCAAAATTAAGTAACAGTTACAAGACTGGACAGTTCAGATGAGTGTTATAGAGGCTCAGCGCTTTGATTACTAACTTTTCAAGTATATATCTGTGTGCGTAAGCTGAATGTTTACATAGCTCTGCCGTATAGATATGAGGCGTAATATGTATCACACATAATATATACAAGTTTATGAATCTTAGTGTAAATAAACCTCAGAAAGACGCGTAATGGAAAATATATTATTTTGTAGTGATTGTACAAACGAAGACAGATAGAGAGTTCACATATTTTATAAAGTCAATGTGACAGTCAAAACGACTAAACTGAAGAAGAAGGCTGAGGCCGAGGCCGTATACCTTAGTAGATATCTGATACGTGGCAGCGATATTGAGCCACATAATGAATATTTCCTTTTTGCATGCAAATTAATATGTGGAAAGTTACATAATCAAGGCGCAGTTCAGTTACGTTAATGGCGACATTGCAATAAAAATGTAGAGGTTGACATGCTGTCTACTGTACTTCCAGGAAACGTGTTTGAATTGCCTTGTTGTTTCCTTTCTATGTAATACTAGTTAAGCCTGCGACTACGTTCGCGTGGTAAACGTATCAGCATATAGCGTATAAATCCTACATAAACATTTTTTATGTAATAATAATATAATTAATATATTAAGAGTGACGAAACAAATATATATTGCGAATGTGAGTGGAAGGGCTGGTAAGGGACGTCCCAGGCGGACATACATTGACCAAATAGGGGATGTATTAGCAAAGGGAAAGACAAAAAGTACCCGGAACCGGCGTGCGTGCATGCAACGACTTATGAACGTTGATGAAGCGAAGGTCTGTCAGGATCGTAGCAGGTGGCAGTCCCTGGTCTCTGCCTACCCCTCTGGGATACAGGTGTGAGGTTATGTATGTGTATGTATGTAATAATATAATTCTAAGTAATTATTTATGACGATCGATATCAACTCCTATATGTCCTCGTCACTCTTTGCCAGTCTCTTCAACACCAAAGATTTGCTGGAAGAGAATGCTTCTTGCCTTAAGCACGCCCTTGTACATTTACTCATGTAATTAGCGCAATAAAAAATAAAAATAATAAATAATTGCTTGAAGGTAATTTTCATGATCCATCATAATGCGCACAGCCAAAGTGTGAAACACCTCGCCGGCGTCAGTTTTTCCGAACGCTTATAACCAAATAATAATAATTAAAGTTAAATAATTAACTAAAATAATAATAAAGAGAGACGGACAGAGAGCTCGCGAGACAGAGATATACAAAGAGAGAAAGAGACGACTTGCAACTGTGTACTTAAATCAAAGAAATGTATAGTTATATGTGATCTCGACTGTATCTGTTTTCCCTCACAGCTAAATATATCAAACGCGTAATATTTCCGCTACGACTTAACTCCGAGTAGGTCCTCAACTTCAGCACAGCTTTCAGGCAAATTGAGTTACTCATTCCGCTATTGATTTCATTGGGCGCCGCTCGACGAATCCGAGTTCGAAAACGTAACTCGATCATCGAAGTTATGCACGTATATGAGCGGCCTTACATGGATTTCAACAGTCAAAGTTATACTTCGTAGCTACTTAATTTCGTTTTCCGAGATGTGAACGATTTTTTAATTTTTCATAGTGCAGCCATTTCTTTCACCCTTCACACTCGTCAAAAATATTAAAATAAATAATCAAATTATCACACTTAATCACACTAATATTCTAAAGGCGAAGAAGGTTTGAGTGTATATGTTTGTTACTTATTCACGTCTAAACGACTGGAGCGATTTTAATGAAATTTGGTACCTATGGAGTAAGCTGACACCATGGATTAACACGAAAGCTACATTTTACTGCGGGTATAATCGAAATCGAAAGCAGGTTAGACTATATATATATATATATATATATATATATATATATATATATATATATATATATATATATATATATATATATATATATATATCCTCCACCAATATCCGGACTTGGCCCACGTGGTGGAGTATAGTCTAACCTGCTTTCGATGCAGGAAGAGACCTCAGCAGTGGGAACATACAAAGGGTTGTCATAAGATATGTGTAAATTACATTCATATTACTTTAAAAAAAATATCTTTTTAGATTACCCGTAGTATTTAGTTACTCAGTAATATTAATATGGTTGCCTGGAAGAAATTGCTTTTAGTAATAAGGCTGCCGATTGTACTTTATTTTTATTTAATTTCTGTTACTGTAATTTCTGTATACAGTAAAGAATATTCTATATATCTATTTAGTATTCACTTAAACACTTCTCACTATTATCGCTTCGACCTTGGGACTGACAAAAAAGGTCAAGCGCGAGTTTATGAAGAGTAAAGGTTCCGTAGTTAATTTACTGTTTACTCTTCGAGTGTAAAGAAGAGCGGATGATCGTGCTCTTCCACTATAAAGGGAAATTTCCCGCCAGGCAGATCGTATGCCTGGGGACGACCGGTCCACTGTTGTTAGTCGGAAGTTATATTTATTGTATATCATGTGCGAAACACTTTGATTGCGCAATGCAGGAATATTGGAGTTTGTAGTGCGCGCGCAGAGTAGACATGTGCTCGTCACAACTCTTTCTAACGTACGCGACATTAAATATGTGGCATCGGGAATATTGCTGTACCACGTACGGGAATTTTGCCAATATTTCCGGGCGCGAATGTAATAACAACATTTTTAATAACAACAGATGAGAGGAATTCGTTCAGGTTGCGCAGCGCGCTTCTTCTTATATATTATATTGGGACTTTAAAACTTTAAAGAACCACCATCACTAGGTGCGACGACAGTATCAAATAATCAATTAAAATTCAAAATCCAGATCAGAAACAAAAAACTGCTTCTTCAAAACAGGGACAGTCGAAACAAATGCAGCGACATGTAAATTGACATTGAGCAAACAGAATGCAAATTCTCTACGTGGAAATAAATTTACGATTTCTAATATCCTTACTTAGAATATTATAAACGCGAAAGTTTGTATGTGTGGACGGATGGCTGTTTTTTACTCTTTCACGTAAAAACTACTGAATGGATTTTAATTAAACTATACAATAATATAGTTTATGCATCAGAATAACATATAGGCTACAAGTTATAAAGATATTGTGTGAATTGCCCAAAATATGACCATAAGTATCAAGTAAGTATAAAAAAAATCTACCATCTGCGAGCTATTCTGGCGTGCGCTGCCAAAACCGCTAGAGTTATTTTAGTGCGACTGTAACATGTAAATATTGTCAGTCTGTTATATTTTAAAAAATATTTGTGTGTTAATTTGCTATTCGAAATACTTATCCTGCGCAGAGGAAGTCGCGGGCACCAGCCAGTAAAATATAAATAAAACTTCGGCCGATCCTGACTGCTTGACGAAGGGACCTTAATCCCGAGACAAAATAATGATAACAAGTCCCTGGCATCCTGCAGGTAGTGAGGCGAGCCCCGGCCGTGACTCAGCACCGCACTGAGCCGGGAAATAAATGGAACTACCCACCCATTGTCTTCACTCGCCGTACTATTAAGACCAGCCGTTTCCAACCTTATTCCAATGTTGGACTCCTGTGTTTTAATACTATTAAATAGATAGATAGATAGAGAACACTTTATTGCACAACCAGAAAAAATAATACAACTATGTTTTCTTAAATCTAAGTAATGTTATACAATTGGCGGTCTTATCGCTAAGAGCGATTTCTTGCAGACAACCTTTGCATCAAAAGTATAGTCGGTACGTGCATGTACATAAATAATTAAATCGAAAATATATTGACACCAAATACCAAAAGAGTGCGAGAATATAATTACTTATAATTAGATTACTTATAGACATCATAATTTCTATTATTTTTCCCTCCCCCTCCCCTGTAGGTCTAAGCTAATGTATCTCCCTATGTTTATTTAAGTTTATTATTGTATTTCACCTTTTTTCCTGCACTACCCTTTGCCAGTCTCTTCAAAACCGAAGGTTTGCTGGAAGAGAATGTTTCTTGTATAGAGCACGCCCTTGTAAGTTTACTCATGTAATTAGTGCAATAAAGAATTAAAATAATAATAGTAATAGTTGATCGAACTTGGTACGGTCCGGACAGCGGATTCGGTAGGCACCATACAATATCAGTTCGTCTGGAAAGTAGTCAGAGTGCTTAGTGCGAGTTTTTTAACTACTCGATCGCGTTAACGTAAACTCATATTTCTATGGCATCGAGGAAGCGCCACCTAGCGACGAGTATGGAAATTAAAATTGTTGAGTGCGAGTTGTAATGGTTTACGTTGAGAAGTGAACACGTTTACCAGCCAAAACACGAATAAACGCGAGTGCGAGTTGTACTGTGACAGCGTTTTGCCAGTTCGAACGGTTAACTTACTCATACTCACTACTCAATGCTCGATTAACGCGGTAGTAAAGTTATTCGATTGGATCTGTCAAACTCGCACTAAGCACTCTGCTGAACATAATTGGTACTTTTTTGTGTTCGCTCGGTCCGATGGTACGCCCAATCCGTCTGTTAATAATAATTAAAAAAAAAAAAATTGTGCGAGCGAGACCGCATGCTCGACGTAAGAACAGCCTTAAACGAGACGCTCAATATGGATTATACATGCGGCTGTCTTACCCACTCAAAATCTGTCTCTTGCCGTACTATATGCTTTCAAGAAGAGGTTAAAAGAGCACTACTCTTTCTAACATCACATAGTTAATACGTTTATGTATGTATAAGTATATATTTATGTGTAAGTGTATTATCTAATTATTACTTATTAATATAGTTATAAATATTTCTCCCTTCCTCCCGCTATCTTTATTTAAACACCCGATGCTAGGGTTGGCTGGCAGAGATCTCTGTTACAGATAAGTTCGCCTTTGAAACAAATTTTATGCAATGATCTTTCGAATTTACTGTTTGCATTAAAGAATATATACTATTAAGACCAGCCTTTTCCAAACTTATTTCAATGTTGGACTCCTGTGTTCTAAGGAGGCTATTAATTTGTTGGTTACCTATTCAGAATAGAATAGAATATTTACTATTAAGACCGGCCTTTTCCAAACTTATTCCAATGTTGGACTCCTGTGTTCTAAGGAGGCTATTAATTTGTTGTTTACCTATATCAAATGAGACGCGGGTGATTTCGTATAATGAACCAACTCGATATGGATTACACACGTGTCTATCTTACTTATCCATTGTCTTACTCTCGAATCTCTAATTGGACCGCCATTTCCAACCTTGTTTCGTGGTAATAAAAGTGCTTTTCCAAAGTGAGTATAATGGCCTCCTTAAGTCCTACAGGATCTTATTATTATTCTGATATCAACCCTTTGCCTTTGCTTAACACCACTGCTGGGGCACGGGTCTGTTCCTGCATCGCAGGAAGCTTAGGCCATACTCAACCACGGCCATGTCCGTGTTGGTGGAAAATTGTAAAACAGTAACTGGCTTTACTGTCAGAAGTTATCAAGCCGCTCATAACATCCATCTGACTGCTTAACGACTGCCATTACATGACAGCCGTCACCAACAACAGCAACGGCAACAGCACCAATACGGGCCTTGCGAAGCAGCTTAATATTATTATTCTTTATTAGGAAATCAAGTCAGTCAGGGCGGCTTGAAAACTTCTGACGGTAAGTCCAGCCTCTAGTCTTGCAAGCCTCCACCAATCAGGACTTGGCCCCCGTGGTGGAGTATGGGGTATACCTTCCTTAGGGAAGAGACCCGTGCCCTCGGTAGGGATATAGTGTGTGGATGATGACTATTAGGAAATTCTACAGCACAAAATACCACATAAATATTTACAATCATTAAAACTATCGTGCTTTGCTGCTGTTTGCTGTGTGGTGTCGGCCTAGAGAATAGCACCAACCCAAATTCTTCCCGCGGGTGTCGTAAAAGGCCACTAAGGGATACAAACCGGGGGGTGGGCAGCACGGCCCCCGCCAGTACAATTCTACCATCTGCGATCCCCAACCCGCATGCCCAGCGTGGGGATTATGGGCATTACCCCTTAATGATGGCACAACTTTGCGCTCATTAGGGGAGGGCTATGTCCAGCAGTGGACTAATATAGCCTGAAGAAGAAGAAGAAATTATCGTGACAATAAAGCCATAGATTTCACTTACTAACTTTTATTTAATTTATATTTTTTATTATTAACACCCTGTATTGCTGCCAAAATATTACTGAACTCACAAAGTACCATGTTACCAAACCTCATCCAAGTGTTTAAACATAACTGCGCTCTGTGAAACGTATACCCCAAAGCAATTTCAAGCTGGAAAGCCTGAAAGATTTTGCTATGAACGTCAGCTGGAAAAATGCACTTTAATACAATACCGCCCGCATTTCGCCTGGCGCCCAAACTGTGAAGCACTCTAAAGCAATAGCTGTCAAAAACTGACAGCCTAGTACGCTTAGACGGTTCCATGATAAGTCTTTTGTTCAAGAGTGGTTAGCGAAGCCGAAGCGCCCTTCATCCGCATTCCAGACTTTGATTACCTACATGGTGCTGCTTTCCCAAGCGTCTGCCTATTTGGGTTTGTTAGTTATAGGGTCACCGTAAATTAATTTGTATTAATTCTGTTGATCTAGGTACTTCAAGCTTGTACAACGGTAAAAAAAATGTATTGTTGAAAAGTGACAACTAATATTATAAAGGCGTAAGTTGGTCAGGGTGTATACCCCAAAGCAATTTTAAGCTGGAAAGCCTGAAATAATTTGTTTGAACGTCAGCTGGAAAAATGCACTTTAATACAATACCGCCCGCATTTCGCCTGGCGCCCAAACTGTGAAGCACTCTAAAGCAATAGCTGTCAAAAACTGACAGCATAGTGCGCTTAGACGGTTCCATGATAAGTCTTTTGTTCAAGAGTGGTTAGTAAAGCGCCCTTCATTCGCATTCTAGACTTTGATTACCTACATGTTGCTGCCTTCCCAAGCGTCTGTCTCTTTGGGTTTGGTAGTTTTAGGCTCACCGTAAATTGATTTGTATTAATTCTGTTGATCTAGGTACTTCAAGCTTGTACAACGGTAAAAAAACGTTTTATTATACTATTTTTATTTTTAATGCACTAACCCGTGCTTAGGACAATTTAAAAACCTATTTAGAGGCTGGCACGGTTAGCCAGAGGTCGCGGGTTCGAATCCCGGCATGGGTGGAATTTTTAAACATTTTATTGTTGAAAATCATGACACTAATATAATAAAGGCGTAAGTTTGAGTGTGTATGTTTGTTACTTCTTGACGTCTAAACGGCTGGAGCGATTTAAATAAAATTTGATATGGAGTTAGCTGACACCCTGGATTAACATGCAGGCTACGTTTTACTGCGGGAAAATATGTTATTCTCATGGGAAAATCGATAAAACGCGGGTAACACCGCGGTGCACAGCTAGTAATATTATTTAGATAATAACTTCCACACAACACGGTCTTAGTCATGGTTCTGAACTAGAATAGTGTGTGCTATGGTAACCAGGCATGGCAACCACAAACATGAATGTACAAACAGACTGAGGCCATTAGTACAAATGTACGGCTGTCCTCAGTGAAAATCGAACGTATGGTCATGGCTTAGTAATCAGACGTGGTACCGCTAGACCAACAATGCAGTCGTTTTAAAAACCTATTTAGAGGCTAAAAATTCCACCCATGCCGGGATTCGAACCCGCGACCTCTGGCTATCCGTGCCAGCGCTCTATACAACTAAGCTAATGGGCGACTCACCGGCATCAGTGAAATTTCGAACCTCTTTACACTATTCTCTGTATTACGTACAGGAAGCGACATCTGGCTGAAGTAGATTGCATCACTTACAGCCCCGACTACCTACTTTGCAGTTAGTTTTTTACATCGGAATGATATCGCTGTACCCACATGATTATACTATTTTTATTTTAAATGCACTAACCCGTGCTAAGGACAATTTTCAAAACCTATTTAGAGGCTAAAAATTCCACCCATGCTGGGATTCGAACCCGCGACCTCTGGTTTTTTAAAATTGTCCTTAGCACGGGTTAGTGCATTAAAAATAAAAATAGTATAATGCAGTCGTTGATTTACTTCAACATTCCGCTTTCGTAGAAAGATATATAACTGAAAAGTTACATAATCAAGCGCAGGGCAGGCATTCATGAATCCAAGCCTGAAAATACCACATGAAGAACAGAAGAACCGTATCTATCAGCGGTTCCTTTTAGCAGAATAGTCACAATATAGGTATGGAACGATGGATATTTTTAGCAGAATATTGTGATGTTCAGTTTTAAAAAGATTTGACTAGAGGACTGACTAGGATTGATTATAACAGTTTGCATTCGTTCGATTGGTCTGAACCTGTCAAAAACATACTGAGATTGGAAGCTTCAATGAACCTTCTAAGCTTTCCACATTTGTGCCAGAAGTGTCTCCGTTCGGAAGCCTATAATAATGGCTCTATACGAGTGCTCGAAAACTCATGAGTAGACGAAAACATGTGCACAGATAGGGGTGCCCTCTGCCGGAACAATAGCTTCATTATACCCCGCCCACGCTCCGGAACAATCGCTCTTATCGTCCGGTCAATACGTCGCAAACTCGTCCGAAGTTGACTAGAACAATGAAGTTTAACAAAGGGAATCAACAGATGGCTCTGCGATAAAGGCGACATTGAGGGGACTCTCTCATTATGAAAATATCAACGGGTTGCGCGGGACAAGCTAATTTTGGCCGCCATTTTGTTAGGACAAGTTGGCGGTAACGAAGATGACAGGAGTCGGAAGTTTTTATTTTTTTCGCTTCTACTGTTAATTGTTAGACCGCCGTTTCTTTGGCTTGGCTTGTTGCGAAGCTGTCACAGACTTTTTTACGTGAGAATGAATAATTTTAATTAGCAACAAAATAGGCAACTTTTTCTTTAGGTATTACAGGTTTAACTTCACCAAAAAATTGAGCATGAAAAATAATTTTAAAAAGTGGTTACAGGATGTTTAAATGTTAGAATTTTTTAAGGGTCTTGAATTTTTAATTGTCCCTATGATTTTAAACTCTATGGCAATATTTTTAAAAAGAAGTATTTTTTTATGATACCTACCAAAAACAGTTTAGTTACCCTCATGAGAAACAACCAACGTAAAAAAAAATTCTTCACGTGTCGTCTCCTCGGAGGTTGGCAACCATTGACAGTTGGCAATTCAGCTTTTCAAAATAGTCTAAGATAAAAAAAAATACCGGCCAACTCGATCGTTTATCACTTAATTCGTACATAGAACGAAAAAGTCTTAAATACTTTACGTATGTAACAGAAACGTAATAGAAAACTACAACGTACGTAATACAGAGAATAGTGTAAAGAGGTTCGAAATTTCACTGATGCCGGTGAGTCGCCCATTAGCTCAGTTGGATAGAGCGCTGGCACGGATAACCAGAGGTCGCGGGTTCGAATACGGCATGGGTGGAATTTTTGGCCTCTAAATAGGTTTTTAAAATTGTCCTTAGCACGGGTTAGTGCAATAAAAATAGTATAATAATAGAAACTACAGTTTCAAACATAAATTAGAAAATCACGATTGTTTACAAAATCTATTATTTCTTTTAAAATCATTCATATTAGTTTATCACGATGAGAAGAACATGCCCTCACAACCCTGCTAACGATTCCAAATTTACTCTACATTATCAGTACCTGTCATAACCAGAAAACCAAAAGATATTAAGAATCAGTTCAACGTCTGTATCGCATCGAACTCGTTTGTCAAAGTCAATATTTGTAGAAAACATTTTTTCTTCCATTAACTACCAAAAGTTAAGTACGAAAATAGACCAGAACCAAACAAACACAAAAATACCATATTAGACAAAGAAACCGTATTATTAAATCTCGATTAGACTCGCCACGTACAATACAATCATATTTCTCGCTAATGGACTCTGGTCACACCTTCAAATCCATAATTACGTGTCACATGTGGACCAACACGCACTCTTCCCGTCATAGTGACACTTAAATATCAAGCCCCGGTCCAAGAGAATATGATGGCAGATGCGCCAAGGAACCAAGAAAAAAACAATAGTAACAGTAGCCTTTAAGATTAGGAAGTTGAAGACTAGCCCCCTTATTCATAATAGTCTGTTAACTTTAAGCAATGCTTATTCTCACTCTGTCCTCTTCTATTGACCTAAGTCAGAATGAAAGAGGACACTCTTTAGCAGCTGTTTTAAGCTAGCGGACTATTATGAATAAGGGGGTAGATTTTTAGAATAGAAGTTTGATTTTGGAACGCAGACTACTTGACAGAGTTGACAGTTGTCAGATGAGTCTGTGCACACTTTTGACCCCTTGTTTTTTTTGGTTGGAAAGCGTGTGGAGCGTTTGTTGGCCCAAATTGGTGTGGCAATTAGATTGCCGGGCTTGTATCTTCGTGTGAAGTGTGAGATAAGTACAGGGAAGGGTCCCGTATTAATACTAGAAGTTGAAGTATTGGCAACTGACTTAGTTGATTTAAGACTTGAGAAAAGATGGAAGAAAATATTTTTTATTGGGGTCTTTTAGTTAATTCTGGGAAACCTTAAGTAAGTAAAAATAAAATATTTATTTATCGCACAAACACAACGGTGCATTTTTTGTGATGACTTATTTGGACGTTCGATGCATAGCATAAAGTTTAACAGACGATCGAACTTGGTACGGGCCAGACGCGGATTAGGCGTAACATCGGACCAAGTGAACACGAAATAGTACTAATTGTGTTCGGCAAACAACTTTCCAGTCGAACGGATATGGTATGGAGCATACCGATCCGCTGCCCAGACCGTACCAAGTTCGATCGTCTATTTATACTTAGTATCGATCGTATATTAAATAGTTGGTACCCTCGACTTCGTCGATTAGTATTTAGCGTAGCTTAAATTGGCGTGGCATACAAAAGGTTTCGGCAGCGCAAAATAGCTCGCAGATGTTAAATTTTTTCCTACTTACTTGACACATACCGCAATATTTTGGACCCTTCACACAATATCCTCATAAATTGTAGCCTATGTGTTATTCTGATGTATATTGTGTTATACAGTAGTTTTTACGTGAAAAAGTTACAAACATCCATACTTAATAACTTTCGCGTTTATAATATAAGTAGGATAAATATACAATCCTTTCCAGGGTCCTCAAACTAGACTAGGCCTGTATCTGCTGGCCTGCTTTACCCCGAACATAATAAATATTTAAGCCCTCAATTTCGCTCGACCCAAAAATAACAGATAATCAATTCAAACCCGGACATTCCCACCAATATATCAGTGTTATTTTCATTTTTTATCGCATTTTTCCCTAGAGTCTCGTAAAAAGCGCGCAAAAGTGGCCGGTGTCCGTAACATTGAAGAAAAAGTTTTCCGCAATAGGAATCCCAAGTAGGACTCGCCTGAAATTTTATTTAAAAGACCCTATCATCGGTCCTTAGAACGCTACAGCTGTTGTACATGAAAAAAGTATTTTTCAATCTGATCTGCGACAGCCAATGATAATAAGATGTGACATACTATTGTACTGTAGTATATATCTAAGTATTTAAGGCATTTTTCCTTTTGTATTTATTTATGTTTACTGTTCATATATTCCATTTAAATGCACCACGACACGCACCCCGCTGTAATACCATTATAGGTTGCCTCGAGCGCTCACTGAAAATGACTGACAGCGCTGAGGGCGCACTCCCTCAGCACAACTCTGAGTCAGCTGCCTTTCGTGACAATTTAGACAGACCACAGGCTAAAACTATTTTTTTTTGTTTTGTTTATTGTTTTTTTTTTTTTTTTTTTTAATCTTTATTAGTTTAAAAGGGTTTGGTACACAAGTGACCATGTCACCCTCGTAAATTCTATGCTATGAAGTTATGTACAATATCCAGGACTACAAACTAAATTTATTCCATCATTGCCTTTAAACCAAACCTTACTAACTTATACAGCATTTTAGCTTCTTCGGAATTTGGAAGCGCTAAAATGCTGTTACAACCACCGACCGTGGAAAAAATTACGTTATCATAAATTTGTTCCCTCACACTACTATTACGCAGACATTCTGTGAGTATGTGCTGTACATCTTCAACCACCCCGCACACTGAGCAGTTTGGAGAGTTTGTTTTTCTCATCAAAAAAGCGAACTTATTGAGAGGTAAATGGCCTGATCTTAACCGTAAGGCAGTCACAATATCTCGCCTAGCCAAATCCGATGAATCGAACCAGGGTGACCGAGTTGGATGCGATTGAATTGTTTTATACCATATGCCCATTGTCAATGACCGCTCATCAAAATACTCTTTCCACAAGGAGTGACAATCATTTTTAACTGTGGGTAAAATATCTGTATAAAACGGTAAAAGTTTTGTCGGGTCACCATCAGACTTGGCTAGGTCCGCCAGGCGGTCGGCTTCTTCATTGCCATAAATACCAATATGGGATGGTATCCACTGCAAGGCTAGAGTTCTTTTACATTTCGCAAATTTTATGATCATATCCAGAATAGAATAGGCTATCGGTGAACATCTAGTGCTAGAGGTACATCGAGCCACATGCTGGAGTGCGCTCTTAGAATCAGTAAGTACAACACATCTCTCAACATTCAAACTAAAACAATATGAAATTGCTTCTGCCAATGCAAAAAGTTCAACAAACATTATTGACAAATTTGTTGTGATCTTGAACTTTACTGAAATATTATCTTGCAAGTCAAGAAATGCTGCACCTATACCGTCAACCCCTCTAGAACCATCTGTATATACCTTATAATAGTCTAAATAATTATCAGCTAGAAATTTATCACATATAATATATAGTTCTGTCGTTTTGTATCCCCTTTTCCCTTTATCAATACCATCAATAGAACTATTTACAACATTATTAACATCAATATTGCTCACCCAGGTCTCTAAGGAAAACATCTCCAACTTTTCGGACTGATGAATTGAACATTTTTTCAGTATTTGGTGGACCTTTGCCAATACCGGGGTCTTTTTGTTTCTCCAGTATAGGTTGTCATTACAAGACGCAGAGAGTTTACACAGTAATTCTATGTTAGAGTTATCTTGAAACGACCGAGACTTAAGCCAGAATTTGCTTGCCAAATACTGACGTCGCAAGTGCAATGGTGTAAGGGCAAGCTCACTTTCCATAAAATGTATAGGAGATGATCGGATAAAACCACCTATTACTCTCATTGCAGAGTTTTGGATCTTGTCTAGCTTGTATAGGTGGCTTTTGATAGCGCTGTCGTACAAATAGCTGCCATAGTCTATTCGGCTACGAATGATAGCTATGTACAGTCTCCTCAAGTGTCTAGGGTGTACCCCCCATTTAGAACCAGCCAGTACCTTGAGAATATTAACAAATTTAGAGGTCCTTTCAACTATCTCATTGATGTGTTTACCCCACTTTAACGCACAGTCGAGCCACATTCCCAAATATTTGACAGATTCTACCAGTGGTATCGATTGACTACCTATCTTAATTGCAACCCTTTGCCGTCTGTACCCCCTACTAAAAAGGCAAACGTGAGTTTTTCGAGGTGATATATCTAAACCTACTTCATATATAAGCATACATAAGGAATTTAATGCGTGTTGGATTATGGCTTCCGCCTCAGAAATGTTTTTGCATGATGTATAGATAACAAAGTCATCCGCGTACTGCGAAATCTTGGAGTTTGTCGATTTACAAATGTGGAGTGTGGCTATGTTAAACAAAATAGGAGATAATGGATCTCCCTGTGCGAGTCCTTTACCGGTTTGTCTTGATATTTTATTATCATCAGCTGTACTTATAGAGAGATTTCTAATGCTTAAGAATTCGTATACATACCTACAGATCTTGCTACCAATGCCAACATTATTGAGAGTTTGCACTAAAGTAACCACATTGACATTATTATAGGCACTTTCAATGTCAACGAAACAAGCCAAAGTTACTTCTTTATTTGCAAAGCTAAGTTGGATGTTACAAACAAGTTGGGTGAGATTATCTAAACATGATTTTGTTTTCCTGAACCCAACGGTATCTTGAGAAAAAATACCATTTTTCTCCAGATACCATTCGATTCGATTTTTAATTACTGAGTGAAATATTTTACATGGGCAAGATAGCAACGCAATTGGTCTTACTTGAGAAGAGCTCGAGTTGGAACTGCTATTGGACTTGGGGATTGCAACTAATTTAACCTCTCTCCATTGATATGGAACGAATCCAAGCGCCAAGAAACTATTATATATCTGTACCAAATATTGCTTGCCAACAACAGGGATATGTTTTAACATGGAAAATGTAATCCCGTCCTCACCCGGCGCGGTATCTTTAATTTTGATGGTATTTTCTAGTTCAGCTAGGGAAATTGGTGTCTCTAGTGCGTCATTGGCCGAATAATTTATTGGTGGTTCCGGGGTTACAAAATCCGGGCACAGACTTTGCATCAAATTTTCAGCTGAACCATAATCTATTTGTGTTCTTTGTTGACGATAACCTTTCAGCCACCGCATACGTTTCCACATTTCCCCTGCACTAACGTTTACATCCATACCACTACAGAACTCTTGCCAAGCTTTATCCTTGGCTTTACGTATGATTCTCTGAGCATTCGATATTCTGTCTTGCAATCTCTCCAAGTTTTCTGGCGTGGGGTTTCCTCTAAAAACTGCTAATGCCCGCCTTCGCTCTGCGACTGCTTGGGAAATGCTTGCACTCCAGTAAAACTTAGGTTTAAATTTCTGTGCACGAAGGGGATTATTGCAAATTTTCAGTTTAGGGACACACTCATCCGCAGCTTTGTTGACAATATCAAGAAACATATTATAATTACATTGAGGGTCATCACTAAGTGAAAAGTTATTGGAAAAACATTGTTGGAGTGTATTTTTGTAGGAAACCCAGTCCGCCTTCTTAAAATTTCTTCTAAAGGAATTACTGGACATTTCGTTCGCATTTATACCTATACTATACATAATAATAAGGTGGTCACTGCCCAGACTTTCATTTGTGACTCTCCATTTAAATCTCAATGCGATATCTGCCGACACAAACGTAATGTCCGGGGAGCTACTCTGCATTCGACCATTGACGAGCTTGATCCGCGTAGGTGAGCCATCGTTTAGGGAGACAAATTTTTTATCAATTAAACAGTCAAATAAATGAGATCCCCTTGCATCTGTTCGGCTGGACCAATTAGAATGGTGTGCATTGAAGTCACCTGCAATAATTGTTTTATTTGAACACAAAGAAAAGATAGTATCCCAGTCATTTTGCGTGGTATGCACAGAAGAAGGACAATACAGAGACAGTACGTCCTCAATACATTCACAGTTGAATAATTTTAAATGGACCAGTTGAATACCGGTGTTTGACAACTCAGTATTAAGACATTGAAATTTGATAGACGTGTGTATAATTATTGCCACTCCACCGTAAGAGTCACATCTGTCTTGGCGGATGATGTTATATCCACTAATTCTCAAGGTACTGCCTGGTTCCAGCCAAGTTTCTGACAAGATACAAATATGGATTTTCTCTTGGGCTAACAACAATTCTAATTCTCTTAACTTCGGGCGAGCACTTTGTGCATTCCATTGAATAATATTTAACTCAATTAACCTACTATTATTAGCCATGGCAATTAAATACAGATTTCAACAAGGGTATTTCTGACACGTAATCGACTGCTGCACACATGATATACTCAATCACATACTTAGCGCATAACTTAAACTTTTCCTCCCACGAAACGTTCTGTACAAAGATTAGGTCTTTCAATTTTCCCAGTAACTCATTGAACGTACTTCCTTTGCTTTTGTTGGTATGTTTTATCTCCTCTTGTGAATCACTTGAGTCCTCCGATCCTTCAGGTAAGCTACCCATCATAAAATCATCCCATTGTAATTCGTGTCTTTCTCGTTGTTTCTTACTCTTACGTCTTTTTCTTTTATTATTCTTCGCAGAGTGGGAGGCTGGCTGGTGAGACTTAACTGTATTGTCAGACACCTGTTCTGGTATTTCTAGTGTATCCGGTAAAGTTACTTTAACGATACCATCCGAGTTTCTTGACTGCCCAGGAAATAGAGACTCGTCCATCATTTGGGTGGTTTGAGCGAGAGCTGGAAATTGTTGGTGATCCCCCAGGTTTATATTTCGCGGTGATGGTGGAACATAGACCGTCAGTGCTCTCTTATAGGAACAATTAAACTCTGCCATGATTTCTCTCACTCTTTTCTCTTTCACAAACAATGGACAAGTTCGTGATAATGCCATGTGGTTACCAGCGCAGTTAGGGCATCTGAAGATGGTTGCTTCACAGTTAGCGTGGTTTTTTCCACATTTAGGGCATCTGAGTCTCATAGGACAAAGTTTCACAGTGTGTCCGAACTTCCAGCACTTTGAGCATTGAGTGACAGGAAAGACGTAAGGAGTCACTTTTATTTTTGTGTCATAGGTTAAGACATACCGCGGTAGCAATGGGCCACTGAAGCAAACTTGAACCACCTCTGTCAATTCCCACTCATACGTCTCGTAGTTTCGTCTTTTTTGCCTCCTAACACTTAGAATAGGGATGTCACAGTGAATACTCTCCATTATTTGTTCTTCCGTCAGTTCCAGATCTATGTCACGTATAACTCCGAAAGATTTGCTAATATCATACGTTTTCTGGCAACGAAAGCCCTTGGCAATTAAGCCTTCGCAAGTCAACAGACTATCTGCACTACTTTCTTCCTGAAATTGAATCAGGGCTTTGTATGGACTCACATATTTTACACGAGTGATATTTTTGATATTTTCTGCCTTCAACATTCGAGCCAGTGAGATCTGCTTCGGCAACTTCTCCTTTGAAAAAATGCTAACTTCAACATTCTCCTTAGGTATAATCACCTCACTGTCATTACTATCTGCTCGAGCCCACCGCTTACCATTCCGCCCGACCATAGTCCAAACTTCATTCTGGTCCATGTCGCGAGTACGTTTCTCGGCACGAATTTTGTTACTACCCTCATTCAGCGCCTCCGCCGAATTACATGTAAAATCAACGCCGTCCACAACACAAGTATTTTCTCCACAATTTACGTCTATTTCAACGTCGGAACATTGTTTATCGCTATCCATGTTCACACCATAAGAACTGCATAATGTTACGGAGAATATCGAACGCTTATATTATTAATACCACAGCGAAACACGTTTGTGCGTCTAACACCCGCAAGCGCGCTGTGTGAACTGTGAACAGGTGAAGGAACAGTAATATTCGTTTATTTCTGTTGACTTATGTCAATTATCTGTTTATTTTGTTTCTGTGATGTTGTTTCTTTTCTTATACTTTATTGAAACAGAGTCCAACTTGTTGTCTTACGCCTCGCGGGAATTGTAACCATTCGTAAGCAAAACGTGGCGCTTTCTGGATATTGGAATTGATTACCAATGAATACTCGGTGGCCTCAGTGCGTAAACTAGATCTCTGTCTACCGACTGACCCGTTGGGTTCATCGCCACCACTGCGTCACTGCCCTGGTTCACCTGCCATCTTCTTGCCTCTCAGGTGTCCTGCCCCCCATCCACACTTTTGACTCAAGATTCGGTCAGTATTACCGTCGTCCGACGTAATACGTTATTCTATATTCTATTCTATACTCTATCGATGAGTCTAAGACTTAACAACGCTCGATCATTGCTCTTTTTAAGTTCTTCTTTTAACGACTTTCAGTCGAAACTTTCTGTGTGGTTGCTTAGGAGATCACTTTTAGTGATAAGGCCGCTGCCTGTACTCTTAGGTTTAAGAAACATCTGTGTAATTTTCATTTCTATGTACTACTAGCTATGCCCCGCGGTTTTACCCGCAGTTCATTGATTTTCTCATGTAAATAAGTTATTTTCCCGCAGTAAAACGTTGCCTATGTGTTAATCCAGGATGTCAGCTAACTGCATATGAAAATTTATTAAAATCGCTCCAGCCGTTTAGACGTGAAGAAGTAACAGTAACAAGTAAGTAACAAACATACACACTCGCAAATCGCCTTTAACAGCTGTTCTTCGCAAGCTCCTATCCACCGGCGGATACTTACGCATAAAACACGGGCGTCACTCGTAAACCGCGCTTAACTCCCGCCCACTCTTTGGATTACGAATGAATTATTAATGTGGACTTCCACATAAAAAGCTCCGGCTGTTTTTGCCGTTAAGTCACAATGAACAGAAAGTAAGGGCCGTTAGAGGCTTCGCCGCCAGGACTGCACAAACTAACAATATTATTCGAAGGTATACATTTAACGAACCACTTATGAACGTTCATGAAGCGAAGGTGATCTGTCAGGATCGTGGCAAGTGGCAGTCCCTGGTCTCTGCCTACCCCTCTGGGATACAGGCGTGAGATTATGTATGTATGTATACATTTAACGAGTCTAATCCTCGGGTATAATGTGTGAGCATTGCGAGACGTTAAAAATTGTACGACTTTTAGGGTTTTGTACCAGAAGGTTGCCAAATAATATGCCTCGAGGTAGAATGTTCCACTTGTCATCCTAAGGTTGCATGAAATGTTTTGGGTTTGATTTTCTCCCCATTGGCTAAGCGGGAAGATGGCAACTGGACTAAGGTAGCCACTGAGTGGTGGCCACGAACGCGTTGACAGTCGATGGGCAAACCACCAGCCCGTTCAGCCGATGACATTGTGAAAGCGACTAGGAAACATTGGACGAGATTAGCAAAGGAAGGGATAGGCCTCTTCTCTTTCACGCCAATCCATCCGGGGTTGGCGTGAAAGAGAAGAGGCCCATGCCCAACAGTGGGCGCCGTTCATGGAAATGATGGGGAGACAACGGATCATGTAGTACGCTATAGAGAAGCGTCACAATGTGAGCGTTCCTGCAGAAACGGATGTTTAGCCAATTTAGCCCAGTGGGAAATTCGGAAACGAGGTCATATTTACATCGACCAAATAGGGGATGTATTAGCAAAGGGGAAGATAAAAAGTACCCGGAGCCGGCGTGCGTGCATGCAACGACTTATGAACGTTGATGAAGCGAAGGTGATCTGTCAGGATCGTGGCAAGTGGCAGTCCCCGGTCTCTGCATATCCCTCTGGGATACAGGCGTGAGGTTATATATGTATGTATGGTCATATTTACGGAGGCCGAAGATATATCGGATACAGACATTGAGAAGGCGATCTAGTTTTATCATGAAGTTACTCAGTTAGGCCGGGATAACATACGTTTACCCCGCTCTCTCTCTTTGTAACTCTAGAAGAAATTTCTTTTGTAATAAGTCCGCCTTTGCACGTAATTTTTATCACAAATCTGTTAAGTTTTATATATTAATAACGTTTTTATTGTGCAATAAAGTGTAACAAACAAACGTTTACCGTGTTCTACACTTGTCACACTATCGTGTTCCTTCTGTATGGGAATTTATTCCGTTAGTATGTTTTTTGGCGTTAAATCTTCGACCCTTCTTTGCTTTGACGGCTAGTGTTGTGGGCTGCAAACTGAATGTGGCATTTAATATTTTATTATAATGCCGTTGGTTGGAGTAAGAAACTTCCCCCCAGTTTCTCGTCCACTTAGAACATGATGTACCAATTACTGATAACTTGTCAGTTGGTAAATGTTTTTTTTAATCATGATGTATTACTAATTACATTGTCAGTTAGGCAATGTTTTATATAAGGGTTTGGTCACAAAGTGATCATGTCACCCTAATATAACATATTGTGATTCTAACAAATTGATTAACAAAAAAATTCAACTGATAGAGCTGTTAACAATAGTTTAAACATTGTAACTGTACGGGAAACCGGGAATTACTCTATTCAGAGTTTGAAAGTAACGTTTCGTAAGAAAAGTCTGTTAAGTTACCGAATTTTTATAACAAAAAGCCAATTGAGAACAGTCAGTGAAACTTGGAAAAACCCATTACCCCGCCTCTATACAACGTGTTATTGAAATGGGGTAAAAATTGTACATGACAAGAAAACGGGTTAAAGAATTTTATTTTCTTACACCGCGTTTTAATGAATGAAAATTTAATGAAAAAACAAAATCGAGGGACTTTGTCCACTATGAATGATACAATTTTACACCTCATAATCTACACGGCACAGCTAAGTAAACACTCCGCTTTCACACACATATGTATGCGTGAAAAGTAACATAATCAGACCTGTCTTGTAGGCGTCTAATATCATTTAAAATTGTAGGCGTATAAGTTGGCTTCAGCATCTTTCAGCTCAGAAAGGCGAAGTACGTGCAGAAACTAAAACACTAGCTCTGTATTTGGTCGGCAAAGTCTCATCTGTTTCGCTGCAATTTATCATGCCGTCTTTACCTTAAATTCTCCTGAGCCTAAAATATCATCTTTCCCCAAAAAAGCTTCATCAGTCGTCAAACTAAACAAACGCTCACGGAATATTTTTTTCGACGTTTGACCTGGGGTTCCGCTACGCCTGCCTCGTCGCTTGTTTATCCGTGTTCATGCCGCGCTCTTTTAGAAGGATTTTGTGGGTTTAAAAGCGGTTGGAAGGCGGGTGTTTCAAGCATACTACAGGGGTCGTAACATCTGTTTCCTGCGCCCAATCTACGAGAAGTCTTGGGCAAATATTTAAACGACCTCTGTCTCAGCAGGCACCGACACGGTTTTTGGGATAATTAAGCTTGTATTTTTTTTATTTTTTCCGTCTTGGGAAATTATTCGGTGCGTTGCCTTTGAGTCTGTTGGTTGTCGATAATTTTGACCTGAACAGGCCATATGTACAGTCTCGAGCACTAACATGTATGCACTTCAGTACCTTGTCAATGTCGAAATAGTCAATTTGTCATACATCAGGCTACAAGAGCATGATATGGCAAGGTTCTAGGGTGTTCACATGTTATTGCACGTGACTGTAGCATCAGTAGCACACGACCGTCAACCTACGTCCACTCTAATTAGTTAAGTTAAGGGCGACTTCACTAACGCTAACCTAACCACTCGCCACTCGCTAACCGCGAAGGAAAACATCGTGAGGAAACCTGAGTGGCTGAGTTGTACAAATACCTCGCATACAAACATGCACATATCACCTTCGTTGGTACAAGGGCACAACTACACATTTTGTAAGATTTTAAAGTTTTTTTTAAACATTCAACGTCTTAAAAACCTATTTCAGAGGCTAAAAATTCCACCCATGCCGGGATTCGAACCCGCGACCTATGGCTCTGGCTAAACATGCCAGCGCTCTTCCAATTGAGCTAATGGGCGACTCACCGGCATCAGTGAAATTTCGAACCTCTTTACAATACTCTCTGTATTACGTACAGGTTAAATAGGTTTTTAAATTTGTCCTTAGCACGGGTTAGTGCATTAAAAAGAATATATTCAGCGTCTTATTATTGCTTCAAAGTGGTTATTTGCATGAAATACTAGCCATACATTTATGAACATGGCCATGCACATTACAGGTTCGTTGCGCATTAGTTTTTTTACGATTTTTTTAAACTTGTGCCCTTGTACCCCTGATGGTGCGATATACAATATACTCGAAAAACATAACACCTTCTGGCGCAGTCGGGTACGAAAGTGATTTTACGCTATTTAGGCACGTATTGTGGCTAGTGCTGTTTCTGCGTAACACAATCCATTGACACAGAGAAATCTTTTAACTTGTTAGCGAAATGCTCATCACCGTAATTGCTCTGAGAATACAGGCGAAAGAACAAACGGACGCACTCCATTTGAAAACAAAACCAACAACGTAATACGGAAATGACAGGTCGATATGAACGCGACCACGCGAGCTAAGCATAGATGTGCTAGCCACGAAAGTTCCACTCAAAGTCATAAATCTAACGCCTAGATTCGATATCAACCCTTTGCATGCCGCATTGCTGGGGCACGTGTCTCTTCTTGCATCGCAGGAAGGTTAGGCCTTAGCCAAGTTTGGGTTAGTGAAGTATTGAAAGACAGTGGCGGGCCTTACTGTCAGAAGTTATCAAGCCGTCCATAAGGCCACTGAGATGGCTTAGCGTACCTTTCGAAGCACGGAAGCGCTCGGAAAAAATGCCACTAGCGGTAGTCACGGGTCGGTCACCCAGCTCCTAGGTTCCGAACCCTTTTTCGTTTCAAATAGACACAAATCTTTAATCAGAGCATCCCAACCGTCATGTCATACAGAAGTGGACGAAGGATTGGCCAGAGAACTAAAGTGATCGACACAACGGACTAACCAACGGAAGTGGTCCACATCTGATTTTATCACGTTGTGCTTCAAGAGCAGTGTCATTCGGCCTCGAAATTAAAGATGTTGCAAGCATGCACGCCGGTTCCGGGCACTTTTTAACTTCCCCTTTGCAAATATTTTTTGTGCCAAAAGGGCCTAGGTGCCTAATATAACCTTAAGAACTATTTAGATGACAATGATGTCTGGAATTAAAGTACAATGCATGAGTTTTATGTTTTAAAATAATTATGTACCTTAATTAAAGACTTATTTTTTTCATGGACACTTAGTTATTGTAACGTTCATTAACCCTTCTCGCGTTTAGTGTACATACGTCTGTACACTAATCAGCCCAGCCGCGCGCAATCCCCCAAGCGCTTAGTGTACAGACGTATGTACACTATGCAACGCTCAGATTGGACTCTTTTTATCTATGCTCTGTGCATTCTCTATGGACAATATCTGTTGTTTTATTGGCCAATGGTTAGTAAGGATTACTTTCGCCAACCAATCAAATGACGTGACGTGGAAAAAAATTGAATTATCATCGAAACCACATGAGCTTGCTAGGTCAGACGCCATTTTGCGTTTTCGTCGTGAGTTGCTCCGCTCGCTAAAGTTTTATAAGTTATTTAGAGAAGGCAACGCTGCGTATTTGTTCATGTGTTATATATCAAATTACTGGGAAAAGTGTGTAGATTATGATTCAAATAATAGTTTCGTTGTATTTGATGGAAAAGAAAGTGAAAAAAGCCTCGAACTTTTAGCCCGGATTGTGCCGCTTGTATGGGCGGTCAGTGTCATTTTACCTCTTCCTGGTAATTATTCATTTATAGCTTTATTTTGGTGAATTAGAGTATGAAAATTGTGTAAACAGTAATAGATAATATGCAGATCATATTATAAGTGTTAGTTCAGTGCTAGTGAATGAGTAATTAGTGAAAATAGTGAGACAAAGTTCAAAGTAGTGTCAAAATGGCGTGGATAGTGAAATTCATCTCGTCATTTGAATATCATGTAAGTTTATTGATAATTTTATTAGCATTACAAGTATAATAACCGGATAGGGAATTTTATGCAGATTGTAGTGATATATAACACTTATTGAATAATTACGTAGTACTTTCTCTAATTTGAGAAATGCGGAACTGTGTTCACAAAAAAGATGCAAAAAAATGGCGGTGCGAAATGACCCTGCACTATGCGGTACCTTTGAACTTTCTTTTTTCCGAGCGCGCGTGGCGCTAGAAGGGTTAAGCCGCAGTTTCTGCGCTACTTTGAATGAAATCCTTTCATTTTATTTCATTTCAATACATCCCCTATTTGGTCGACTTATATCCTCCTGGAACGTCCCTTACCAGCCCTGCTACTCACATTCGCTATATATATTCTACCTTTAAATAAAAAAGAAAAAAATAATAAGAGTGAATACTGGTAACAGAATCTTCTGTTATTTTCCTATCAACCTACTATCCTATCGACGCGAACGAAACGTGTAAAAAATACAGTTTTCCCAGTAGGCGAGGGTAAAACATTGAAGCATTTGACCTAGATCAAATGCGGTTCGTGCAACTGAAAACGTTACGTGTGTATCCCGACTTGTTATAATAACGTGATAATATAAAGGTGCCGGCACATTACGCAGTTTTAGTGCTAATCGGTATTCTAGTGACAAATGTGTATGTGTATTTATACTACATTTGTATTATGTAAGTAGTTAATTTAGTCTATTTACTGGCTCTACCCCTTCAACGACCGCATCATCGTGGGTTAGCTGGAAGAAAATACTATCTAGTATTTAGCTCGCCTTTGTACACATTTGTTTTTAGTGCAATAAAGAATTTTCATTCATTCATTCGTTCGTTCGTTCTTTCGTTCGTTCGTTCGTTCGTTCGTTCGTTCGTTCGTTCTTTCGTTCGTTCTTTCGTTCGTTCGTTCGTTCGTTCGTTCGTTCGTTCGTTCGTTCGTTCGTTCGTTCGTTCGTTCGTTCGTTCGTTCGTTCGTTCGTTCGTTCGTTCGTTCGTTCGTTCATTCATTCATTCATTCATTCATTCATTCAGTCATATGAACTGTCTGCGTTCAATCTAATTTACAACTAATTGTGTAGACTTTTAACTGGCTTAGTGTGTCCTAAGTTTTCTGTGATGTAAAAGCTGTTAGTTTTCCTAGAGACAATTTTTTTTATGTAGCCTCGATTGTGTCCCCAATAGAGACAAAAATAAATAGAAAAAATAACGCGACTGCTTAGACTGCACGTAAATGTTGATATTTTGTCGACGTTACGTGAGTCGGGGGAGCGTAGCAAGTCACTAGGGTTACCAACTGTGTATCAGAAATCCCCGGATTGTGAAAGTAAAATATTATTATTTGAAATTATATTTCTTTACATTTCGAGCGGCTTGAAACGCCTTTTGGTTAAATAAAATAACATTATAAATTTTTTTTACAGGTGTATTCGAAGTTTGTGAAACATTTTACATACTGGCGCTTCTGGCCCCACACTAGGATACCCTGTGTCGTGGGAACCAGAAACAACGACATCACGAACTTGTAAACATCCAAGACCTGAACTGTTTTTTTTTGTTTCCAGCCGGGATTCGAACCCGGGTCCTCTTGCATGGTAGGCAGACGCACTACCGTTACGCCACAGAGGTTGTCTAAACAACAGTTCGTTTACTCCGCTGAAAACACGTGAATGTTACAAGCTTTTTTCGGTGAAGCGATCAAAATATCCGGGAGATTTCAGCTCCATTCCTGGAGCCGGGTGATTTTAAAAACTTATTGCCTTTTTACGGGAGAATCCCGGAATTCCGGGAGAGTTGGCAACCCTACAAGTCACACGTCCGGATGACTTTCCGTGTGCCCCGATGCGTTTCCGTTAGCCGGCAACTTTACCGTGTCAAAGGTGTACACGGTAGCTAATCCAAGTGACCCACTTGACTTTGAATCGTTCCTATCCTACAGGCATAGAGTTGATTTCAGTTTGGCAATGTTCTAGCGTTTGTATCTGTCTCAATGATACGTCTGCACAAAACTCTTAATTGAAATGAATTACTGTAGGTAGCATGTTGTGGTGACCTATAAGAAAGTGCACGTGGCTTTTTAGAATGATTTTTTTTATACTAAGTATGTAATTTTTGTGTCATTCTTGTAGATGATTATATAACAAATAATCCACTTGGTTATACCTTCTCAGCGTCACCTCAGAAAACTAAGAATCGTGCTGGGAACTTCTTAATCATCGATACAATAACATCCGAATGCTGTTTGAGTTGCACATACCGCTAACTAGCGACGACGGTTATACAGCATACCGAGTAATTCCTTTACCGATTCAACTACCAACCGAGCGATTTATGAAGACCACCATGAATGGGGTTTTAGGCCCATTCAGGAGAAGTTGTAGTTTGTTAGTTGCAGTTTGGAGTTTTAGTTAAAGATGAGTAACGTAGTTATTTATTTATTGTCACTTTCACGTGTTAGCTACTATACATGTAAAATACGTATTATGGTGTAAAGCGCTAACGCAGGAAAATACAAAGTGTGCGGTGTAGACCGTACATACCTTTTGTTACATTACTCTTTACAGCTATCTGTGGAAACTTTTAGTGATTGCCTGCTTTTATATTTGCTTTGTATTGTTATGTTTTTCTTCTCCTTCTTCTGCCTATGTTAGTCCACTGCTGGACATAGACGTCGACTCACGAAGGCATGACTCCATTCAGTGGGTTTCATAGTCTGTACTATTGATTATACTATTTTTATTTTTAATGCACTAACCCGTGCTAAGGAACAAATTAAAAAAAAACGGATAGCCAGAGGTTGCGGGTTCGAATCCCGGCATGGGTGAAATTTTTAGCCTCTAAATAGGTTTTTAAATTTGTTCCTTAGCACGGGTTAGTGCATTAAAAATAAAAATAGTATAATCATGTGGGTACAGTGATATCGTTCCGATGTTAAAACCTAACTGCAAAGTAGGTAGTCGGGGCTGTAAGTAATGCAATTTGCTTAAGTCAGATGTCGCTGCCTGTACGTAATACAGAGAATATTGTAAAGAGGTTCTAAATTTCACTGATGCCGTGAGTCGCCCATAGGCTCAATTGGTAGAGCGCTGGCACGGATAGCCAGAGGTTGCGGGTTCGAATCCCGGCATGGGTGAAATTTTTAGCCTCTAAATAGGTTTTTAAATTTGTTCCTTAGCACGGGTTAGTAAATTAAAAATAAAAATAGTATAATCATGTGGGTACAGTGATATCGTTCCGATGTTAAAACCTAACTGCAAAGTAGGTAGTCGGGGCTGTAAGTAATGCAATTTGCTTAAGTCAGATGTCGCTGCCTGTACGTAATACAGAGAATATTGTAAAGAGGTTCTAAATTTCACTGATGCCGTGAGTCGCCCATAGGCTCAATTGGTAGAGCGCTGGCACGGATAGCCAGAGGTTGCGGGTTCGAATCCCGGCATGGGTGAAATTTTTAGCCTCTAAATAGGTTTTTAAATCTGTACTATTGATACTGTTGATAGCTATCGACCGTTACATAACTGTACTCTAATTAGTAACGTTAAGAGCTACTTTGCAACCAAACTGTAAAAGTTGATCCGCTGTCGACTCTACCACCAACTTCCATCGTCTTGGAATAACTTTGTCTATACCTAACGAAAGACTACTAAAATCGGTTAACTCGACTGCTGGTCAATGTACAAACTTTTAACCACTTGTTGAGTTTGATAGTACTGATACTGATACAGTTATTTTATTTGTTTATTTCTTTAATATTTAGAAAAAATTGTGACTAGAGAAACATAGTGTAGGACGCCCTCCGACCAGGTGGGATGTCGATCTGCGAAAAACTGCCGGCAGATGCTGGATGCGGCAAGCTGAAGACAGGGCGCTATGGCGCTCATTAGGGAAGGGCTATGTCCAGCAGTAGACTACATAATATAGCCTGAAGAAGAAGAGAAACTGGCCCTTAATGTATTACTTGACATCGGCTAGTAGGCGACCGAGTCTAGCAGCGCCCTAATAATAAACCGGAGAGTTCAAAGTAAACACGAGGGATATGAGAATAAACATATTTCGAGTTGTGCTTCACTCACATGCGCTTCCGTACTTCCTTTGGCTAATTCACGGGCTCTGACTTTACCTGGAACAAAGGGAATGGGTTATTAACGTCATATTAAGATGGGAGGTAACGTGTTATATGTGAGGCGCGTTCACTGGCAACACCCGGCAACCTCGTTTCGTTACGAGCTGCCACCAAACGAGGTATTTGAAGAAGAAAAATATTTATAATAGAAACAGTGCACACGCCACAGTAACTAACCAAAGTTACAACATATTACTAAACATGACGATCTCTGTGGCGCAGCGGTAGCGCATCCGTCTGCCATGCGAGAGGTCCCGGGTTCGATCCCCGGCTGGGGTTAGGGGACAAAAATCTTGGATGTTTACCCTGTGTCGTGGGAACCAGAAACAGCGACACCACAAGTCGCTGTTTCTGGTTCCCACGACACAGGGTATCCTAATGTGGGGCCAGATGCAATGTATGTGCCAGTATGTAAATGTTATGTTATGACATTTGAAAAACAAAAAAAAAGAAAGAAAAACGATAGGTAACGGCGTGTCACTGCTGTTATAAATGGCAAAAGTCTCAGCCAGGTCTGACCCCACGAGAATCACAGACGGTTCTGATTTTCAGTCAGTGCCACGTTCTACCCCACGAGAGTCACAGGCTGCGGTGCTATAAAATCATCATATTTGGTTAAGTATGAGTATTTTAATGACAAATAAATACGAGCATTTTAATGATAAAATAAGTTAAATTAATTGAATAAATTTATGAAAAAGCTTCTGAGAGTAAGACCAGCCACTAGTATAGGGCTAACGAGATCTGTGTAATATGTCCATAAATATATTTTTTTTTATTTATTTATTAGTCTTCCAAACCTCCACCAATCGGTGCTTGAGTAGACTTGCCCCCCCCCCCCTGGTTGAGTGTGGCCTAATATTCCTGCGATGTGGGAATAGACTCGTGCCCTAGCAGCGAGGACATACAAGTGTTGATATCGAATAATATTCTTTATAACACCAGAAAAATTGTTACAAAACACATTGCTAGCCTTATACGTACAAGGCTCTTTCTGAAATAATGCTCATTTATACTATTTTTATTTTTAATGCACTAACCCGTGCTAAGGACAAATTTAAAAACCTATTAAGAGGCTAAAAATTTCACCCAGGCCGGGATTCGAACCCGCAACCTCTGGCTATCCGTGCCAGCGCTCTACCAATTGAGCCAATGGGCGACTCACCGGCATCAGTGAAATTTCGAACCTCTTTACACTATTCTCTGTATTACGTACAGGCAGCGACATCTGACTTAAGCAAATTGCATCACTTACAGCCCCGACTACCTACTTTGCAGTTAGGTTTTACATCGGAACGATATCACTGTACTCACATGATTATACTATTTTTATATTTAATGCACTACTTTTGTTTTCCCACAAGTTTTCATTAAACTTTTTGCTATATAGTCCATTTATCCTTACTTGTCTATTTTAGTAAACAAGATTCTACCGGTAAAATAGACTTTTTAGTCGAAAACTGTCACATTCCCATGAACCAAGTAACCTGGAACACTATTTTAGATAACACGCTGCCAATTTTGTAAACGAGGAACTTGCAAGAAAAGACCTAGTTTTGGCATCAAATGTTAATTTTGAGGTTAGAATCTTGTTTACTAAATTGGACAAGTAAGGATAAATAAACTGAGATTAGATTCGTTTAATACGTAACTATGGAGGGTCTAACAAAGTCCTCGTCCAGTATGCAAATAAACACTAAACTACGTTTGTATAGAAATTGTTTTTTGATGGAGGTACTCAGGAAACACTGTTACACTCTGTACGGTCTGTGCTCAAAGGTTAAAGTACTCCCGGCTCCATTGATGAGCGAGAAACATTCTGCGCCTTCCCGACTGCCAGCCCCACACGTGGTCGGCTCCAGAAATACACAACGTAAACACCTCGGCGTGTACACAAGTAAATGAGCCGAACACTTGGGTCGACGTATTAATAGATAGGTGCGGGAAATTAAATAAATAAATAGCCGGTTGCTGCGTACTCGGTGCGGTCGGCCGATTGGGAAATTGGTTCCGGGATGGGTATATGGGAGGCCGAAAAGCCGTGAGTCAATATTGTACATACAGTCTATTTATCCTTACTTGTAAATTTAGTAAACAAGATTCTACAGGCAAGGTAGACTTTTTAGTCGAAAACTGGCAATCTCCAGCATTGGGGACATACAAGGGTTGATATCAAAACGCTTTCTATTTCTACAGTCTATTTATCCTTACTTGTCAATTTAGTAAACAAGATTCTACATAACATAACATAACATTTACATACAAGCACATTCATTGCTTCTGGCCCCACACTAGGGTACCCTGTGTCGTGGGAACCAGAAACAACGACATCACAAACATGTAAACATCCAAGACCTGGGTTTTTTTGCCTAGGCCCTTGCCTGACTTTGCTACACTTTTTAGTCGTAAACTGACATATTTCCATACATGAAGTTACCGGGGACAATATTTTAGATAATACGCTGCCAATTTTACACACAAAGTTTATGAACTTTCGAGAAAATATCTAGTTTCGGCATCAAATGTCAATTTCAGGTTAGAATCTTGTTTACTAAATTGAACAAGTAAGGATAAATAGACTGTAGAAATAGAAAGCGTTTTGATATCAACCCTTGTATGTCCCCAATGCTGGAGCACGGGTCTCTTCCTGCATCGCAGGAAGGATAGGCCATACTACTCCACCACGGGGGCCAAATCCGGGTTGGTGGAGGATGGTAAGACAGCGGCTGGTCTTACTGTCAGAAGTTATCAAGCCGCCCATAAGGCCTCCGACGCTAGAAATAGTTTATTAACATATTAAGATAAAGGGTTGAGGCTCAACATAATGCAACCAAGTCAACGCAGTGATCTTGGCAGCGCTGATTTTCAGCCATTACGTTAAAACTAAACTTACATCTAGAAGAAAGGTAACTAACTTACAGTATAAATTTGTACCTTTAATACATTATTTAAACATAAAACACATACTACTACTTATATAAAGATAATATGAATAAAAGTGTTGATGAGGATTGGCCTTTTTGCATCTACGTATTTATACAGCGTCCAGTGGTATCCTCACTCACACTAGATAGTGAGTGAGGATACTAAAGTGTTATGATTAATACATAGTAATTGTATAAAATTGTATATAATGTGTAGGAGTAATGTAACTGTAATTTTAACGGGAGCGTGCATTCAATGTGTTGAAAATTATCCCTAATCTATTTTTATGGGGTGAAGGAGAGTGTATTGATGTTAGGGTAATGGTAGTGTGGAATGAAAGTAAATAATCAAATGATTGTAAATTGGTAATTATTATGTACGGCATGCCGAGTTACATTGATAAATTCACTTACGTTTTATTTAGCCTAAATACGGCCCACTGCAGGACACAAGCCTCCTCTCCGAAAGAGAGAGTATAGGCGTGCCCACCGCGGATTGGTTATTTCAGTTTTTGAACACCTCAGATACTCAGGTTTCCTCACTATGTTTTCCTTCACAGTTAGCAAGTGAAATTATAGAAAGTAACTTATAGGATTTTCATGAAAAAAACGGCGGTAGCGGAGCACTAGAACGCCGGCTGAACCAATGATACTTATTGGTACCGATTAAGTTACGTCCATTTATATAACGAGTTGTATGACACTCGCGCAAAAACGTCGACATTGAGGAAACATTGAATTGAACAATCATTTATACATACGAGCCAAACACATTACCTCTGTTGATTATATTCTTTTTAATGCCGTGCTAAGGACAATTTAAAAAAATCTATTTAGAGGCTAAAAAATCCAGGAAAAACCTCTTTATAATACTCCCTGTATTACTTACACACAGCAGCATTACCGCTATTTGGACACGCCGCAGTCGTGTGAAAAGAAAAAAAAAGCCATCAAACAATGCGCTAAACAGAAACTTTGGTTCATTTTCTTTGCTTAAGAAAGAAACCGGAATAATGACCTATTAGATAAAAATTGGGAGACTAGAACAAATTGTTTTCACAATTAAAACAGCATAGCAATGATAGAACTAAACAAAGTACAGCAGAAGATAATATAACTGACGCAAATCTATTTATTGTTATACAAAGAATAGAACTCTATTACAAAATTTTGTAATAAAACTTTATTTCGATGATAAATATATGGGAAAACAATAAAACCCGTATCGTAACAGAAGGTAGATTTAAAAGGTAAACAAAATAATTCGGTTCAGAAACTATTTCGCTGTTTACGTTCCAATCGTAAAACTATCCCGTATCCTTTTACATTGTAAAAAAATAAGGTGCACATTTTCTGATGTATTCCCGTTTGATCCAAAATATGCTAACTATTAATAGGTGCAGCAATTTTTCTTCTCAATAAATAAACTTTAAATCTGTAATTTTACTCATTAAAACTTTAATTCGTGCTCATTCAGCACTTTTTACATAAGACATTGAACCAGACCCCCAAAACTAAACCGAAAGAACCCAAACTTAATTCAAACTGACACGAGCACAAAAACAATATCTATAAAAAGGAAAATGAAACAATAAAAAGGTATTGATCATATTCTTTTTAATGCACTAACCCGTGCTAAGGTCAATTTTTAAAAACCTATTTACAGGCTAAAATCCTGTGTCGTGGGAACCAGAAACAACGACATCACAAACAAGTAAAAATCGAGGACCTGGGCTTTTTTTTTGTTCCCAGCCGGGATTCGAACTCACGACCCCTGGTTCAGAACGGTTTCTGGCTGGAGCGGTAGAACGCCGGTGCGTTCTACCGCTCCAGCGCTTCCGATATTGACGACCTCTGTGGCGTAGCGGTAGCGCGTCTGCCTACCATACAAGACGTCCCGGGTTCGAATCCCGGCTGGGAACAAAAAAAGCCCAGGTCTTGGATGTTTACGTGTTTGTTGTGTCGTTGATTCTGGCTCCCACGACACAGGGTATCCTAGTGTGGGGCCAGAAGCAATGTATGTGCTTGTATGTAAATGTTAATGATATACGACGAAGGAACGAAATCATTCCAACATTAATGATTTACTAGATGTGAGATGGGCGGGACACTTGGCTAGAAGGGAAGAAGTCCGGTGGACCAGGGCAGTATCGGAGTGGTGGCCAAGGGAGGGAAGGAGGTTGGTAGGCAGACCACCGACACGATGGTCAGACGACATCGTGAGGGTTGCGGGCCAGAGATGGATCAGGTTAGCACAGGACCGTGAGGAATGGCGCAATAAATAGGAGGCCTATGCCCAGCAGTGGGTTGATGTGGGCTGATCATAGATAGATAGATAGATCGATTTATCGATTTTTCCATGGAAATAAGATGTTTTTCCGCAGTAAAACATAGCCTACGTGTTAATATAGGGCGTCAGCTCACTCCATGCCTAATTTTATTAAAATCGCTTCAGCCGTTTAAAAGTGATTCTTCACTTTTAACAAACATACACACTCACAAACTTTCGCCTTTATAATATGAGTGTGATGGGATGTGATAGCCAGATCAACTAGACTTTTTTAAATCAATGATGTGTGGTGCTTACCAAAGGTTTAGTTCAAAACCATTCCAGAATTCCCGAATTTAACTTGGCAGCCCGGGCGGTTTGAGATCTCCACCGACCCACTAGACCATACCACTACAACGAACTTAACTTTGTAAATAATTCATTTGGATTCGCTTGGAGCGACCCAATTTGCCGTTCGAAAGGTTTTTATATTCCACTTTTACTAGTCGAGTCATTTTTGTTGAATAAAAGATTCCATCATAAAGTGAAACGAATGTTGATCTATCAAAGTAAAGTCGGGAGACCCGCTTCGAAGCAGGAATAATCTCAGGAATCTTATGTGTGTGACGTGGTTAGCGTCCTGATGGAATAAATAAATATATTTTTATGTAGCTTTTTTATGAAGCGCTCGTGGCCTAGTCGAACCGAGTGATTGGAATCAATCACTTGAGTTAAGCAATAGGCGCGGTCAGGTACGGGATGGGTGAGCGTCCCGTGACTACCGCTAGTGGCATTTTTCCGAGCGCTTCCGTGCTTCGCAAGGCACGTTAAGCCGTTGGTGCCGGCTGTCATGTAATGGGAGTCGTTATGCCATGTCAGAGGCCTTATGGGTGGATTGATGACTTCTGACAGTAAGGCCCGCCACTGTCTTACAATCCTCCACCAACCCGGACTTGGCCCACGTGGTGGAGTATGGCCTAACCTTCCTGCGATGCAGGAAGAGACCCGTGCCCCAGCATTGGGGACATACAAGGGTTGATAACGACGAACGATGTAACGCTGCCGAAACGTTGGGAAATAAGGTAATTACGTTTTACACAATAAATGAATGCGTTAAGACAGCTTAGCACAACGCTGTCCCACAAAAAGGGAACAAATCCCACACGAAGCCCACTCACTCCTAGAGACACAAAGCGACCATCGAGTCGACTGAAATCTTAAATCAAAACACGATCCGGCCAGGTAGAGCCGCTCCAGAGGCGTTGCTCCCTGCGGTCGGACGAAAAGCAGCCAAGTGCAGTTGAACTCGCACACCCACGGTTCCGTACAACCAAAATACGCGCTGAGATTTGAAGGTTGCCGGGCGGTTTGAACGCCGTTGTTATGTTATTTTTTAGTACTTCAAAATTGCTAACCCTATAGGGCCAGTTTTGGAATGGAGAAATTCGTTAAGTAAATACTTAACTGTAGTGCTGTCTCTACGAATTTCTCAGCAAAGAGCGTGACAGAACTTTAAGTGTTTACTTAGTGAATATCGCAATTGAGAAACCTGCCCTTAGACTTTTACTTGAAGTATGTAAAAAAAACGAATTTCCGTTTCTCGATTCTGCGTCTATCCGTACAATGACCCTCGTGCGCCGCCCTGGTTAACTAATAATGGTTCTGCTTGAGCAAAAATATAATATTTTTAATGACTCGCGATAGTTTTACAAATGACGTTGTGAGAAACTTTGTCTATGAGGACTTATTCAATCTGTTTTTGTACTATTATTATTTTTGGGTAATCGCCATATGAACACATATTCTGTAATAATAATTCATGTATAAGTACTTAATAATAATAGAACGGTAATCTCCAAGAGAAAAAGAAAATACGTTAGACAGAAAATTTGTCTTTATAAGTCACACAGATAGATAGACGTCGTATGCATCATCATAAGGTTCCCGTTTCAAGCTGTTCGGGTAAGGAACCCTAAAAAGGGAACCAGGCCCAGGCATCCCACCTTTGTTGTGGTGGTCAGTGCCTCAAAAATAAAACAAAATCAGCCGGAGCGGGTTTGTAGAGCGCGGACGCACAAAACGGCCGCTCAATAAAGGTTTACGGTCTTATAAAACACGAATTGTTAAAACACCCAAATAACGCCAATTAAAATAGTCTGTCGCACAGATTTTACAAGGAAAAAACGTAACCACAGACTAAATAGAATAAAAGAATAAAGAATAAATTTATTTCATAACGAACTTCAAAGCACACACTTATTGTAGCAGCTTTATAACATACGCTATAACGTACTTACTTAAAATATTCTGCTTATTCATTTAAGGAGTATTTAAAAGACACGTCGTAAGCCAAACTAGGTAAAACCTGTACTATGGCTTTCGACGCCACCCTTCGGAGGCCAAGTATGACACAAAATAAACTGACCCCAAGTAGTGCTTACAGGCATCGTGTTTTTATAATAAAGACCTTCAAAGTCTATCTTTTAATCATAAGGCCGCAGTCTGCACTATTAGGTTACATCACATGTTAACATGGAATAAAAATCGATTTTCACCTCGTTCATACAACATGGTCATATATACTGTGTGAGTGAGACGCATAGATGTCTACGGTCACTTTCCTAAATTAACCGGGAAATACCCTGATCTCTTTCATATTCGAGTGAGAGTGTCGAAAAAGTTTTTAAGTGTCACGACGTGAGCATGAAGGTGATATACTTTTACACTCATTTCGTTCTTTTATAGATTTCGCACTAACTACCCGTCTCACTTTTCCTCCAGCAACTCTCCATCGTAGGTTGTCTGAAAGAAATTGCTCTAGGCAATAAGGCAGCCAATTGCACTGTTCAATTCAATTCAATTTATTTCAACGTAAAGAATTTACATTCCGTTTGCTGAATGTCAAAGTACAATGTAACATGAAAGTGAAAGCCGCCGCCTTCGGGCCGTAATGTAGTGGAGAAAAAGGCAGCGGGAAAAAAAACTTCACTCTGACCATCTTTTCTCAAGTCCTCTTAAATCTTATACATTAGATACCACCTATACGCATAAGATTCCATGATTGCCATTAATAATTAAATTGCATTGATTGCATTATTATTATTTTTTTTTACATAGGCCGTGAAAACATGACAAGTACTGCGGCCAGACACACGAACAGCACTCGTTCACGAGCTGTATCTTTGTAATTATTTTATGTTTTGTTTTTTCTTGATATACAATAAAGAATATCCTTATCTTAACTTATACTTTTTTCCCCGTTTCCCCAAAAATCGTCCAAACCAATCAAATTTTATTATACCTGTAAAGATTAGGTACAATTGGCGGGCTTAATACTAAATAGTATTTTATTCTAGCCAACCAACATGTGACGTGGAGAAGGTTGGGGGGGGGGGGTAGTCTCAAACGGTGAGGTGATATTTTATTGTCAAATATGTTTTACATTCTGTTTGCTGAATGTCGATGTACAATGTAAAATGTAAGCCGCCGCCTCAGGGCCGTATTGTAGCAGACCCTCTGTCGTCCAAAGCAGACCAGAGGGTCTGCGTCTGGTCTGTCCGAAGCAGACCCTCTGTCCTACCCTATGCAGGACCGGGTCGGTGCAACTAGTTTGACCGCTTTTGTGCCACGGACTGGTTGCAGCGACTATGACTCGGCCGAAGACGGTTTCGATTTCTTTAGGAATTTCGGTTTTAACTCGAGCGTTGTTCTTTTGATGCGTAGTTTCGGTTGGTTGACGGGTTTATGGGCTCGGGGATCCGTCTCGAGGTTACTTTGATAGGGCTTTGAATAGTATCAAATTGCAATATGTAAGATTTATTTATTTGTTTATTTACATTTGTAACTTACAGCTAAGATAAGATAACAATATTCTTTATTGTATACCGGAAAATTGATACAGAAACAACAGATACAGAAGATAAAATACAATTGTTGGCCTTATTGCTAAAAGCAAGTTCTTCCAGGCAACCTCAAATCAAAACCTCCACCAACCCGGACTTGGCCCCCGTGGTGGAGTATGGCCTAACCTTCCTACAATACAGGAAGAGACCCGTGCCCCAACAGTGGGGACATATAAAGGGTTGATATCGAACCTCAAATCGGAAAATTTGCCTAAGGAGAAATAGATACGGGTAGTCGGTAAAAAGAGGAATATTAATAAACAAATAACTTCGGACAATAAGACAAGCCAATCTTTTCTCCACCAATCCGGACTTGGTGGAGTATGGCCTAGCCTTCCTGTGACGCAGGAAGAGACCCGAGGGACCATTATATGCTACTTTAAAAAAAGGTTTATTTCTTGATAAGGGAAGAATTATATTCTTTTTACTGCACTAACCCGAGCTAAGGACAATTTTAAAATTAGTGCATTAAAAAGAATATAATCATGTGGGTACAGTACTACACATCATAAAAGTCCCTTCGGGAATCTACGTTTGCGCAGACAAGGAAGAAGTGTAACGAAAGTACCCGAAGCTATAAGTACAATCAACATGATCTTTAACCGATACGATTAAGGTGCAGAATTGATTGCCGCAGTAGCGCTACCTATTTCGCTCACGCTAATATTGCCAAACTAATAGTCACCTGCATCGATGACGTTGAATCAACCAATAGCAACAAAGGCGCGCGGCCTGCCATAAAATGAAACTATTTGATTGGTCGATCAACTTGCCGCACATCTAAAATTTGGTCATCTGCGCAGGTACATCCGCGAGACTTATTTCTTGTGTAGCACTGTACAACGATATCATTCCGATGTAAAACCTAACTGCGAAGTAGGTACTCGGGCTGCAAGTGATGCATATTACTTCAGCCAGATGTCGCTGCCTGTACGTAATACAGAGACTATTGTAAAGAGGTTCGAAATTTCTCTGATGCCGGTGAGTCGCCCATTAGCTCAATTGGAAGAGCGCTGGCACGGTTGACCAGAGCATGGGTGGAATTTTAAGAGTCTAAATCGGTTTTCAAGAAGGGAAGAATCCCACATTAAATCCTTGGTCCAGTACTAGTTGTACTAAGCAAACATCTCGAGTCAATAATGCACTTTTCACGACAGTACCTAGCCAGTGTACTGTACTAATAATCAACTTATTGAAAACGCTGTTTTAGCATAATATGTAGTATCTTTAAATATGTGTACTTTATATCGTATGTAATTATACTCTCGCACTCTTTTTCTATTTGGAATCAATAGATTTTCGATTATTTTTTATGTTCATGCATCTACCGACTATATTCTTCGTGCCATCCACTCCATCCAAAGGTTGTCTGGAAGAGATCGCTCTTAGCGATAAGACAGCCAATTGCATAACATTACTTAGATTTGTTTCTTTTTCTGGTTGTGCAATAAGGTGTTTTCTATCTATCTTTTTTATTATCTCTTTAGCCTAGCTCTGGGTCTCGACTCGACAGACTGATTTATTTTATAATAAACTAAACTTGCTGACCAGCTATTACTCGTATAAAGGAGTATCGTTACAGTACCTAGCAACTATACCTAGGTAGGTAAGGCAGAAATGCGCAGGATCTCGGTGCATTTACCCCCATGCAAAGGTCTTGCGGTTCATCGACTCGGCCAGGAATAGCCCGCGTACCTGCGCCCGCGCGCGTGACGTCACAGCGACCCTTGCCGGCCAAGCTTGCACTCCGCTCCAGATCAAGGTTCTAAAAACCGTCCGTGGCGCGGATAGCCAGAGGTCGCGGGTTCGAATCCCGGCACGGGTGGAATTTTTAGCCTCTAAATAGGTTTTTAAAATTGTCCCTAGCACGGGTTAGTGCATTAAAAATAATAAGATCAAGGTTCTCTAGATGTACAGTATATGAACTTTGTTTATGAAATTGGTAGAATGCTATCTAAAATAGTGTCCCAGGTTACTTGATTTATGGGATTGTGACAGTTTCCAACTAAGAAGTCTACGTTAGAGGTAGAATCTTGTTTACTGAAATTGACAAGAAAGGATAAATAGATTTATCCTAAATAGACTAAACACACTTAACACAATCAATACAGATAAGGTTTTGAAATAAGTATGCCACAAAATTCTAGTATCGTTAATAGGGTTAATTGAGGTATCGAGTGGGATTTCACTCGAAATCAACCCGTTTGTCCCCTCTGATGGGGAAAGGGTCTCTTTCTGCATCGCAGAAAGTTTCGGTCGACCACTACGGGAGCCAAGTCCGGTTTGCTGGAGGATTGCAAGGCAGTGGCGGGCCTTACCGTCAGTAGTTATCAAGCCGCCCATAAGGCCTCTGACATGGCTTAACGACTCGGCTTAACGTGCCTTGCGAAGCACGGAATCGCTCGGAAAAACATATAATACACCTAGTCCTACTCGCACAGACGTAACAAACGACACAAATCAAACTAAATAATTATGGTTGCCTAGAAGTTTTTTTTTTGTGATTGTATCATATTTGTATATAATTTCTGTGACTGTAATTACTGTGTACAATACAGAATATTCTCTCTAAAATCCATCAAGAAGATTAGTAAGTAAAGTGAGTAAGTAAGTAAGTAAGTAAGTAAGTAAGTAAGTAAGTAAGTAAGTAAGTAAGTAAGTAAGTAAGTAAGTAAGTAAGTAAGTAAGTAAGTAAGTAAGTAAGTAAGTAAGTAAGTAAGTAAGTAAGTAAGTAAGTAAGTAAGTAAGTAAGTAAGTAAGTAAGTAAGTAAGTAAGTAAGTAAGTAAGTAAGTAAGTAAGTAAGTAAGTAAGTAAGTAAGTAAGTAAGTAAGTAAGTAAGTAAGTAAGTAAGTAAGTAAGTAAGTAAGTAAGTAAGTAAGTAAGTAAGTAAGTAAGTAAGTAAGTAAGTAAGTAAGTAAGTAAGTAAGTAAGTAAGTAAGTAAGTAAGTAAGTAAGTAAGTAAGTAAGTAAGTAAGTAAGTAAGTAAGTAAGTAAGTAAGTAAGTAAGTAAGTAAGTAAGTAAGTAAGTAAGTAAGTAAGTAAGTAAGTAAGTAAGTAAGTAAGTAAGTAAGTAAGTAAGTAAGTAAGTAAGTAAGTAAGTAAGTAAGTAAGTAAGTAAGTAAGTAAGTAAGTAAGTAAGTAAGTAAGTAAGTAAGTAAGTAAGTAAGTAAGTAAGTAAGTAAGTAAGTAAGTAAGTAAGTAAGTAAGTAAGTAAGTAAGTAAGTAAGTAAGTAAGTAAGTAAGTAAGTAAGTAAGTAAGTAAGTAAGTAAGTAAGTAAGTAAGTAAGTAAGTAAGTAAGTAAGTAAGTAAGTAAGTAAGTAAGTAAGTAAGTAAGTAAGTAAGTAAGTAAGTAAGTAAGTAAGTAAGTAAGTAAGTAAGTAAGTAAGTAAGTAAGTAAGTAAGTAAGCAAATAGTTTATTTCCAAGAAGACAATATACATTGAAATAACTTATAAATAGACAGTGGAGGGTATTACAAAAAAAATTGATTTATGTTTACCGGCAGTCCCCAAACTAGGCTAGGTCTGTATCTTGGGGACTTTATTAGGCTACAAAGCTTGGAGAAAATACATATACACTCGAAAAACGGGCAGTCTGGTAAAAACACGCGCTTTGTTTTTTACCTCGACGATCCTAACATTAAAAACAAGCTAACCCATTACTTCGCCTGTTAAATTGTTATCTCGGCATACTTACCTGATACCGGTAAAAAGCTGTCAAAATACAATTCGTAATTAAATTCAATGTCAACTCATTAACTTTCCGGTCACAGCTTATGTTGTGAGTCACCTAAGGTGGGGCATTTTAAAGACGATTCCAGAGGATGTTCATCACGTGTATTAACTATCTAAGGGTTGATTTTTCAATCCTTGGATAAGACTTAACCGCCTAATAAAGTATTACACAATAATATAAAAAAAATGTCTCCGTAAAATAACAGAATAGAATAGAAATAGAATAACAGAAGAAGGATTTTGTCAACAAGATGTGCTTGTGTGCAAGTGAATGTGTGCGTATGTTCTCTATATAAGAGAAAACTTGCAAAAAACGGTGCAAACCACTACACTATTTTTTATAAAACCTATTTAGAGGCTAAAAATTCCACCCATGCCGGGATTCGAACCCGCAACCTCTGGCTATCCGTGCCAGCGCTCTTTCCAACTGAGCTAATGGGCGACTCACCGGCACCAGTGAAATTTCGAACCTCTTTACACTATTCTCTGTATTACGTACAGGCAGCGACATCTAGCTGAAGTAGATTGCATCACTTACAGCCCCGACTACCTACCTACTTTGCAGTGAGGTTTTTACATCGGAATGATATCGCTGTACCCATATGATTATACTATTTTTATTTTTAATGCACTAACCCGTGCTAAGACAGTTTTAGAAAACCTATTTAGTGGCTTAAAATTCCACCCATGCCGGGATTCGAACCCGCGACCGCTGGCTATCCGTGCCAGCGCTCTTTCCAACTGAACTAATTTTTATGTTTCTTTTTCTATCTATCATTTTCAAATATTTAAAATTATGTCACACATTTTCGAGATTTCCCTCATTTTCATCATCACTACTTTACGTCTTGACTAGACCTGACTATTTTTACCTGCTTATTCCGTTTTTATCCAGTTTTCTGTTTTTATAATAAATATAAAATAAATAAAACAGTACAAATAAAGCACAAAGTTAAAGTCGTTCCAGTTAGTACAAAGTTAAAGTCGTTCCAGTAATATTTATGCTATTCTATATTTAATTTACTCTATTATTACGTTCCAATTTTATTATTTAAAGTTCTACAACTACAATGGCGCCCAACGTTTACACCGTTACAAGCTTTAATGTTTTTGGACTGGAGCCGAATACTATACTCGATTCAGTGTCACCTAATTTCAAACCATCACCCTCCTGGCATCCAAAACCCTTGGCCATCGCAGATCTAATCCTGGCACCTACAACAATTGTAACTTCCGACGCCCATACATTCTCGTTCACCAAACCATAAAGCGACTTGGACATCCAACGGTTAAGCTAAGTGCCCCATAACTAGGAGCGAGCAGTCAAAATGCGTACGACTTTATGGCGCGTGACGCACCCACCGGGGTAAGGTAAAATGACGTCACATTGTAGAATTTATGTCCACCGCAATCCGCCTCAGTTACCACGTGGAGGCATGGAAGGACAGCCAGTGACTGTGGAACTGCGCAGATCGTTCCAGAAAGATCCCCAGACTTGGTACTGAAAAAGCAGGATGCGCGGAAAGCAGTGTAGGGGCTGCTTATTTATTAGAAGCGTTTAATAAGTAGTGAGAATGAGATAAAAACTCCTTGCATAGAGAAAAAGAAAATACTGGCAGCCATATTTGTATTTATACCCTATACCATATTTATCGACATAATGAAATAAAAAAGTTTGTAGCCTTTTTTTTATTGTAGAAGAAGGGGCTGCTTTTTTAGTAGGAGGGTTTAGTAAGTAGTGAGAATGAGGTATAAACTCCTTGGATGGAGTAAAAAAAAATACTGACAGACATATCCCATTTATTTATCGACATAACGTGACTTGCGAAGCACACTCGGAACAATGCCACTCGCGGTAGTCGCGGGACGGTCAACCATCCTGCACCTGACCGCGCCTGTTGCTTAACACATGTGATTGATTCCAATTACTCAATTCTTGAATTTAGTAGCATTTATTTCTATGATTATGGGGCTTCTGTCTGACTTTTCTATTACCTTAAGCATGTCGCACGGATTTATAACTTGTAGTAAATGAGCCGGGGCCTATTTTGGGCGCTCCTGCCCTCCTTTGTGAGAGATTAAAGTTTTTTTCGCCGAGAAATTAATCTTCCTGATGGGTACTCCCGCCGTCGGCCTTTCTAGGAACAATCTTTCGTAAGGATTCCGTTTTTTCGTGGAATGTCGATTTTATTGGTCTTGGTGTTCTCAGGTGTATGTTTTTTATTTAAGAGAAGCAACTTTGATTTGTGCTGGTACTAAGAAATTGACGGACTGCCAGAGCGTGGCAGAAAAAAATATTATTATTATACTTCATAGTACACAAAGAACGATATAATGTTACACAAAACATAAGCGTAATATAAATGAGTCAGATATAAATTAAGGCAGGGCGCTATGGCGCTCATTAGGGAGGGCTATGTCCAGCAGTGGACTAATATAGCCTGAAAAACAATAAGAAGAATACAGAAATTTCTTCCAGCCTACAAGATCAGTCGTTAAATATCTAGTAGAGCTAAATATTGCTCTACTAGACTTCGTTTACCTAAGTAAGCAAAGTCTTTTTTACTAGCTAACTGTCAAGACTAACTTCTGACAGTGAGACCCGCCACTGTCATCCTTCACCAACCCGAACTTGGCCCCCGTGGTGGAGTATGGCCTAACCTTCCTGCGATGCAGGAAGAGATCCGTGCCGTAGCAGTGGGGACATACAAGGGTTGATATCGAACTGTCAAAGAAATGGCGGAAACCTGAGTGTCTGAGGTGTTCATACTCGTATACCAATCCACGGTGGGCACGCATGGTGTTAAAGCCTATACTCTCTCTCTCTCTCTCTCTCTCTCAGAGAGAAAGCCTTTTATAACCTTCGGAATCACTTGCTTTAATTAATTTATTTTTGAAATATATGTCCATCTGAAAAATTTACTCTCATAGAACGAAATACCTTGTTATCTTAATGTGTCATAAAGACTGTTTTTACACGGATTTTACTCGTTTATATTAAAATTTTACAATTTCCCGACGTTTCGGCACTTTTTCAAGTACCGTGGTCTCTGAAGACTGAGGTGACAGGAGTCTTTTCGAAAGCATTAACTGTTAGTTTACTAGCCTCGGCAAAAATTACAAAAGCAAATACTATATTAATGTGTGTCAGGAATAGAGCATAAAAAAATTACTCGATATTCACCCAATTAGTCCTGTCGACACAATGTACATTTCTATTGGGAAGTCGACCAAAGCGTAACTGAAAAGAATTCATACTTTTTTAAAAGTCTACGAGTTGTCATGCTGTACCTACTTATAGTCTCTAGTCTATAGTCACTTGCATTTGGGAGCCTGAGGATACCTCGTGTTAGAGGCGAAACGCGTCGCGTGTTTTCTCACACAAGTATTGGTGTTGGTGGTGGTGTGTTCGTGTCTTGCTTCTGCTTGAAAAAGTGGGAGGGAGGGCGGTGCATTAGCTAACCGCATGGTGCTCTTGTGAGATTTTTGGCGGAATTTAGCAAAGTAATATTAACCTGTCGCTGCCTGTACGTAATACAGAGAATAGTGTAAAGAGGTTCGAAATTTCACTGATGCCGTGAGTCGCCCATTGGCTCAATTGGTAGAGCGCTGGCACGGATAGCCAGAGGTTGCGGGTTCGAATCCCGGCATGGGTGAAATTTTTAGCCTATAAATAGGTTTTTAAATTAGTTCCTTAGCACGGGTTAGTGCATTAAAAATAAAAAAATAGTGTAATAATTTTAACTTTTTCATACTTACCTATAGTGTTAGCTTTTAGAATATACCTCGGCTGAGATTCAAAAACCGATTATATTGCAATAAGGTAAGGTTTATTTTGTAATGTTATTTATAACTTCAAGTAACTTTTCAAAATAGAAGAAAGTTTTATAGGAAGTACAGGAGCAGTGTACTTTCGGCGAAAACCGAAGCCTACTCTAGAGCCAGGGGTATAGGTATTCTAAAAGCTAACAGACTATACTTAATATTTGTTTTGTTTTTCTTTTGGTTGACCGATTGAAAATTTGTGAGACAGGTACCCAGCGATTTTAATAGTCCACGTCAAGAACCATAATCAATCATCATGTTATCTTCTTTGGTGGTCCAATAAATACGGTCCAAGCTAAATTCTGCCCGTGTTAGGACTTTTAATCAGCCCTACGCTTAAAAACAAAGGATTTCCAACCTAATTAACATACGCTTATGACTCATCTTGCTAAGCGCTACTTCGAAACAATGAACTGACTGACACATCGTAAAGCATTCCTTTCAGTTCAACTTTCGCATTTATATCAAGGGCAATAAGAGCGATATTATTTAGGTATCTGGCAGGGAAAAAGCGAAAAAAAGAAGAATAATCTTTCTTTACCCATTGCTACCCGAACTAAAGCTAAAAGCAGATGACTTATAAGGAAGGCGGCAATGAATGAGACGCATATATTCATGCAACGCAGTTCGTACAAAGAACATTGTTATTCAAATAGTCTTGCTTGAAGCATGATTCAACGCCGGTCGTTACTGAACAGCTCCGCCGTTCTCTCTTACGGAAGGTGACAGAGATGGAGATAAAGTTAAAGTTTGAGTATCTATTGTATAGGTACGACGTTATTAAGTACACGGAGGAAGAAAGGGGGGTTTGAGTTGTTGTTTTTAGGGTTCTGTAGTTACATGCAATAAAAATGGAACGCTTGTTGGATAACTCTAATGTCGGTCTAAGTGTCTAGTCTGTCACAAAGCGATTATTACCAATTTCTCAATTGAAATTAAATTCCGTTAACCTATTAATATAGAAGTAGTAGTACCCCGTCCTTATTACTAGAACTAGATTCTAAAAAATATAAATTAATATTATGCAAAGTTTACACGAAAACCCAAACGAAAATCCTAGTGCAAATTTAAGCCTCATATACCACTGAAATTATCATTTTGTATGTATGTATATCTACTTCCTTCTCCAATGTATTCCATCCATCCAAAGGTTGGACTAGAACAAAGAATCTGTGTAATTTCCATTTTTATTTACAATAAAGTGTTCTCTATCTAATTAAGTATATATCTTTCTATCTAAACCGTTACAGGAGACAGATTACAGTATGTTAGAGCTTTCAGAGGCTCTAGAGTAGGCTTAGGTTTTGGCCCCGTGGTGGAGTATGGCCTAACCTTCCTGCGATGCAGGAAGAGACCGCTGTGGCTACATACAAAGTTTTGATATCGATAATTATTGGACTAAGCCAGGGGCCAAACTGAAGGGACGTGGGGCTGGGGCGCGGAAAAGACGCGCCGCCTTGTTGTATTCAAATCACGCCCTCGTCACGCCTTTTCTGTGTGGGCTTCGTCTTCCTTGCAGTACATTTTGTATGAAGTCTTTTGTGCTTCTTTGCGACGCCCCTTCTCTGTGGCCACTGGATTAGTAGAGACTGTTAACATTGTTTTTGTAAATCAACTGTATTAAATCATCTCATTAAGCGCTCGTTGCCAAGTCGAGTAACAGGGTGATTGGAATCAATCACTAAGATTAAGCAACAACAGGCGTGGTTAGGGGCAGGATGGATAGGCCGTCCCATGACTACCGCTAGTGGCGGTAGTCATGGGACGGCCTATCGGTACGGTAGTAATGTCATGTAATGGCAGTCTATAAGTCTAGTTTGAGGCCTTATGGGCGGCTTGATAACTTCTGACAGAAAGCCCTGCCACTGTCTTACAATCCTCCACCAACCCGGACTTGGCCGCCGTGGTGGAGTATAGCCTAACCTTCTTGCGATGCAGGAAGAGACCCCAGCAGTGGGCACATACAAAGGGTTGATACCAAATCATCTCATTACGTAGAAGCTAAGGCCAAAGTAAAATCAATGTAAAGAACCATACCAATAACATAGAGAATGGAAACTTCACCTACTTAACGATACTATACTCTTTCGATGGACGATATTTCAGAGAAGTGCAAGGAAAAAACGCATTTGCATACGGTTAATTTAAGACGCGTTCTTGAATGGCAGGAAGTGTTGATGTTTTAATCATGGCCGTCAACTAAGGGCCCGCATGTAGAAAAACCGGGACTAGTAAAAAATATTGTCAGGATGTGTCGTGTCGTGTGGAGGTTGTATGCAAAATGCAGCTGGATGTGACGGTAGTGTGGTAAAAAAACTGGGCAAGTGCGAGTGGGACTCGTCCACCGAGGGTTCCGTACAAATTTATAGGTATTAATTTAATTAATAGTCCAGGAATCGAGTTTCGCGGCTTTTTCAGAGCTGTTCCCGAACTGCAAATTTATTAGATTTGAGAGTTAATTTAAAAAAAAAAACAATATCTTTATGTGTAGTAAATGCCAACTAAATGTCATAGTTGTAGTTATATATCTCAGAACACAAAAATAAGGAGAAGTGCCTTGTGGGCGTGGCACTGTCGCCCAACGTTAGCCCATTTGGGCTAACCTCTGCGAAACTTTAAAATATGGCCGTCAATCGCTTCGCGCCAGCCGTCGTAGTAACATCTGAGAAAAATGCCTAATTGCGCAGTGATTACCTGCAGAAATCGCTGTGATACATGCTATTCAAATACAGGGGAGTGTCTTTTCACCGGTAAACCTATTTTACTCAGTATATTCGTCTTATAAACTACGAAAAATCATAATTATAATAAATTACATGTGCAATGTGCATCCCATTACTAAGAACAAAAATGGGAAGTATTTATTACATTGTAGTTACTCCACTGCTGTTTCTATATAGCATTTTCGTGGAGGTTTGCTAACTAGGAAAAGCCAGCCCGCAGTGAACCGTCACGCAAAACTGATCATTGTTCAATGCGATGTTTCGAGGTACGGCCGCATGTATTTGCCGCGAAATGTCAAATTCACCAGTAGGTCAGCTGGAGACATAGTGGTGGGGTAGTTCCTTTCTTTTCAGACTGATTAAGTATCGATATTATTGAGGCATTTATAATCGTTCGTCCAGACTTCCAAAATTACTAGAACCAATTATTGTAAGACTAGGTATCTAGTCTTATCGTCGACTATTGCCCGTGACTCCATCTGCGTAGACTTCAGCTTGCGTTGCTAAGGAAGCTTTTATTTTAGTAGAAGGATTTTGCCTTATTAAAAACAGGCCTAGCTTCGATCATGTATCTCAAAGAGTTTCTAATAAAGATAAAAAAAAATACGAAAGAAAAATGGATCAAAATACAGAGGGGATAACTGATTTCCTCTCAAATATAGTACCATTTGCTCCATCTATTTTACAGAGAAGTGTTTCCAGATGCTAAAGTGGGGAAAAAAATATTTCCGTGGGCAGTTCCTACTTTACAAATACCAGTAATAACGAGTTCTATAAAGGTTGAGGTACCGGTATATTTAAAATCACGATAAAATTTTACATGGTTTAGAATATTCAATTATGACTTTATTCTAATCTTCATTTCATATGGACGACGCATAACTCTCCAAAAGAAAGTGTTTCTAAAGAAACAAATTAGGTGATGTGGTTGTGGTACTAAATCATAGTCTTATATATTTAATTATTTATGTGCGTTATGTTATAAATGAAATTCGATTATGTAATGAAAAACAAGTTAAATAAAGCATTTTCAGTATTTTAATAATTTATTTACCATTTTAGATCCGACAAGTTCTCGAATGGAGACCACAATATGGTATGTCGGTACATGCCTATATGTCATATCGGCAAGTGCAGCGTCGGACGACAAGATGGAGAGAAGATCTCATCCTAGTCGAAGGAAGACGCTGGATGTAAGCCGCTTTCAACTGGTCTTTTTGGAAATCCATGGAGGAGGCCTATGTCCAGCAGTGGATATCTAGTGGCTGAATGATGGCGATAATGAAAATATTCTCCGTAGGATTTCAGTCTAATACTGATTTTATTTTTTTAGTCTATATATGTTTTGAAAGTTTCATTGAAATTTTTTTTGACAAGCTTATAAAAATTCTTACTATTTACTTTATTTTTAATTAGGTAGTTACTTTATTTACAGGCCCATGATACATTTCAATCACAGCCATAAACACATTCTTTAGTTAATCCTTATAATCCAAGCGTGGCTACTGATTTCCAATATATCGCTGTTACGCAGACAAGTGGCAATTTCTTCAGAAAAATGGTTGTTTTTCGAGTTTACACATGTGTTTGTTCTATTTTTTATATAGCTGGGTGAATTATTTTCAGAGAATAAGAAAGTAATTGCTACTGTATTATTAAAAAGTCAGCACTTCATTCTTTCACCCAACAAAAACTGCTTTACAGAGTCCTAACAAACATACCAATATAAGCCAATTTGTAAATGGTAATGTAAGTGCATTTCACGTTACATTGGGATTCAAATACTAAATAAAATACAAAGAAATATTCAAGATCCAGGTGCAAATGCGTCCCTGACCGTGGACATGCTCTTCACACAAATATTAGTTCTTTTCATTACCACCAGGATTCAAACCCAGAAGACCTAGCTTTCCGGACAGCGTCACTACCAAGTATGCTTCAGTGGTGTTCTGTTCAACAAATTTAACATATAAACATTTTTAACTTATCATATTAGTATACAGTACAGGGGTCATCATCATTATCAAAATAACCAAATTATATATCAGTAGAAAGCCAAGTTTGCGTCTTTATCATATACTGAAGCCACAAATACTGTCAAAAAGACACGTACTTAATAAATATTTACATTTCACAGGACAGTAACTTAAAATAGGATTATTTCTTTTAATAATATTGTTTTTGTAAATTTAACATGCTCTGTTTTTTTGTATCATCCCAACACGAAGTATACTGATAATAAATGAATAACCTCTCATCGGACAATTTTATCGATAGATGTATTATTTGATACAAGTGTTCCATCCCTAAGGAGTTCACCGACGCTGTTGTTTCCTTGTATGAGTGTATTCGTACAATTGTTTTTCATAGTGTGCGAACCAATTAAAAGATTAGAACGCTAGTAAATGACTGGACAGACGTTTGCGTGAACCTTATATTTACAATATTGTGCATGTGATGAAAACGCACACATATTTAAAAGTGGCGACAGCGGTACCGGACTTATTTCGCAGCTAGGGCATATCTCCTTCTTTCTATGATCTGAGTTATATATTAAACGGGTCTAATTGCGATCGTGCCCACGACAACTGCAACGCTGCTGAAACGTCGGAAATTAAGGTATTACGGTTTACCTTGTAGATAATCGCGCATAGCGACTCGTTAAGAAATACTATTTCATATAGTATTTTCTAAGTTGAACACGAGTACTAGACATAATTTATACTGTTTCATACGGATTTCACTCGTTTATTATATATTTTTTTACAATTTTCCGACGTTTCGGCACTTTTACAGGTGACGGAACGTCAGAAAATTGTAAAAAAATATATAATAAACGACTGAAATCCGTATAAAACATATTTAATTACTATTTCATAGTTGTAGGGCAACGGAAATTTTTAGTATCGAAACGTACCTACGTTTTCCTTTTTATGTTGACTTAGAAGTTTGTTTTTTTTTTCAGCTTTAAGGAACTGTGGACCTGAGCACATGGTTTTAATTTCAACAGACAGACGGACGGACGTACAGGCAACAGAGAGATGCTATAAGGGTACCGTTTTTTTCTTTTGAGGCATGGAACCACGGACCCCTAATAACTGTTGAAGTGTGTGCCAGGAAGCGTCGTCATGGGTATAGTGATTAATAAACTCATCGTTGTTCAATAGAGTGATATTACCCCGACAAATACTATTTTACGCTACTAAGCAGTAGAATTTAAATGTCATTCCAATTTCCGGTCGTAGTTAACCAAAAACAATAAAAACACACACGCGCGCACATTAAATACAATAAGAGTATACCCGAAAGTTGATTAATAACCCTCTCACTGGGATCCTCTCCTGACAGCTTTAAAAAAAAAGGCCCAAAACGCGTAGTCGCATCATCCTGAGACCCGAATCAGGCCTCTATTCAAGCCCACAATAGGATTTCGATAGCGGGAGAAAAAAAACGTGGTAAGCGCGAGCTTAAGTCACGCGGAGGGTTCCTTGAAAAGTAAAGTCTAAAAAGAAGATTTATTTATTTACTGAAACCTATTTTGTTTTATTACTGCAATCTATGTAATTGCTGTAAAAAAATACACTATGAAGTATCACGTTGACTAAAGGTGGGTGGGAACTTTTAGAACTTGACACTCCGTAAAAGTTTTTTTTTATTGAAGAAATTACTTGTAGCAGTAAAATAAATTAGGTAAACAACTGTTTTTTTCAGCAGCTTAGTAAGTTGTTACCAGGCAAGCTGGATTGATATTAAAAATCAACATTAGTTAAAATATGCCTAACCGTTCAGGAGCTACATCGATCCACAAAATTGTAGTTTAATCGTAAAAGTGGGGTTTCCGTGGCACGCCACGAGACCCTTAAAAGAACAACCTCTATTACGTAAGGCACAAAGTCCTTTTTCTCGCTCCGCTGCCTAAGCTTTGTCACGCGCCCGGCGTTGTAGTCTGTATATTAAGTCAGTTAAGGGGTAAATTTGTCTGATGTAATCGCAGGGGTTGGAATTCCAAGATGGCCGCCAGGATGCGTCGCTATATAGGAAAGTCACGATTGACTGCTTCAGAGTGTCTGGTCGGGAGTATTTTTTTCGAAGGCATAAAATGGCTCTAAAATATAATGTTTGGGTCGTGGTAATGGACGTATTGTAAACAAGTTGTATCGCGTCTGCGTTTTCGCTCGAGTTTTATGATAGGCGAAGGGAGAACGTAGATCTGATAACGATGCGTGAACTGGTGGGGAAAAATGGTTTTGAATGGGAGGCAACGATTTTTTTCTAAATTTCAGTAAATCCACCCAATTATCAAAAATAACGAAGCTTTTTTAAAAACCTATTTAGAGGCTAAAAATTTTACCCATGCCGGGATTCGAACCCGCAACCCTGGCTATCCGTGCCAGCGCTCTACCAATTGAGCAATGGGCGACTCACGGCATCAGTGAAATTTCGAACCTCTTTACACTATTCTCTGTATTACGTACAGGGGTTGCGGGTTCGAATCCCGGCATGGGTGAAATTTTTAGCCTCTAAATAGGTTTTTAAATTTGATCCTTAGCACGGGTTAGTGTATAATAGTATAATAAATAACGAAGCGTCAACTGTTAGGGTGGTTTCAAATTAAAGACGACTATGTTTTCTAAAATGTCTGTGTATCCAATTGTAGCGTAGCGAATTATCAAAAATAACGAAGCGTCAACTGGTGGGGAAAAATGGTTTAGGATGGCAGGCGACGCTTTTTTTAAAAATTTCAGTATATCCACCCAATCATCAAAAATAACGAAGCGTCAACTGGTAGGGCAAATAGTTTAAGATTGGAGACGACTATGTTTTCTAAAATTTCTGTGTATCCAGCCAATTATCAAAAATAACGTAGCGTCAACTGGTGGGGAAAAATAGTTTTAGATTGCAGACTACGATTTTTTGTAAATTTCCATTGTATCCTGCCAGTTGTCAAAAAAGCAATGCAGAGCCGAGTTTTATAAACCATTCGTATTCGTATAATCCGTAGTTTATTATGACATTTCGATGAACATTGCTTAGCAGAGACTTCCTACTTGGCAATCTGTGGGTTAATAGACTGATTTATTTCTGTTGCGCAGATTGACAACCGCATAACAATTGTACATAAAATAAATTAATAGCTAAAGGCCAATTATAAATCTACACTTTTAAAAACAAAACCGAATAAAAAGAAAGAAACTTCAGCAATTTCGACTAATATAGAAAACACGCATCGGTAATACGACATAATGACATTATTACTAGGTATATACCTATTGTTTACAGTAATACTTAGAACTAATGCATGCAATTAAAAAATATACATATATATATATATATATATATATATATATATATATATACCTATTTAGAGGCTAAAAAATCCACCCATGCCGGGATTCGAACCCGCGACCTCTGGCTATCCGTGCCAGCGCTCTTTCCAACTGAGCTAATGGGCGACTCTTTTTTAGCCTCTAAATAGGTTTTAAAATTGTCCTTAGCACGGGTTAGTGCATTAAAAATAAAAATAATGTAATCTGTATGACTCTGTCATATACATACGTATATATATATATATATATATATACGTATGTATATGACAGAGTCATACAGATTACATTATTTTTATTTATATATATATATATACGTATGTATATGACAGAGTCATACAGATTACATTATTTTTATTTTTAATGCACTAACCCGTGCTAAGGACAATTTTAAAACCTATTTAGAGGCTAAAAAAGAGTCGCCCATTAGCTCAGTTGGAAAGAGCGCTGGCACGGATAGCCAGAGGTCGCGGGTTCGAATCCCGGCATGGGTGGATTTTTTAGCCTCTAAATAGGTTTTTAAAAGAGTTATACAGGGTTTTATTGCTTGCGTCGAATTGTCACATTTAACTATGAATTTTAGTTCTACGAGTATTTAGAAAGTGGTTGTAAGTAATATATTTGGCTGTAGGTATCATCACTCCAAAGATCACTAATTTCTCGTCATGAAACAGCGCCGTCGACAGTCAACATCAAATACTAACGCCTAAAAAAATAAGCCAGGATTTTTCAACACAAAACGAACGGCACAAAAATAAGAGCTCGATTGGTCTTTGAGAAGCGTGTACTCTTATACTTCATACAGGTCATGACGAAGTGGTTTATAATATTAACAACAGAGGTGAATAGTTCCACGAAGCGTGTTTTTCGTGTCAATCACAGACTGGGTATGTACCAAAAGTGGAGCACCATCTAAACACGTTGCCGTACCAAAACGCGATATTACTTCCAAAGAATCAGACAAACATCCCCGACCTACTTGTCCCGATTCCGTGTTGTATCAAAGGCACTAAAGGCCTGCGCAGACGAGGTGCTATCCCCCGGGTTCTTTTTCGTCCGACGATATAGATCTCTTATAAATTGTATCGAATAACGCACACGAAGGTCTAAAAGTTCCCCGTACAAAAAGTCCCTCAAGTTACCGAGGACATCCAGAGACCGGACTGGACAAAAGTTCGGTTTTTTCTTTTAAAACTCCTTCTATTTTTTAACTTCATGTAAATTACAACACAACGTAATCTCAGAATATTTGCTGCCATAGCGTACGCTTCACTCAATTTCCGGGGAACAAATGACAGCACACCGTAGACGTTGAGTCCGCGACAAGTACTCGGAGGACATTTTTACACGATTCAGGGACTTTTGCCCTTGGGGACAAAAGTTCCTCGTCTGCGCAGGCCTTTACTGAAGATCGTGGCTGTTGGTTATAACCTGCAGCTGATTCTGAGTTATTTTTCAGGTGCCTATGAATCCTTTTTCGCGTCGAAAGCGTCGATTCCATGTTCCCTCATATCTCCTTAACCAATGATCAGATTTTGGCAAATGATATCTAAGTCGGTTCGTAATTTTTGTGTGTCATAGGGACAGATTCTGAATTGAAAATTTCGCTAAGTAATTACTTGGGTAACGTTCCGTTACGCTCTTTTCTGAGAAATTCGAAGAGACTACAGTTAACTATTTACTTAGCAAAATCCCAATTCAGAAACTAGCCTTTAGTATAGTAAATAGTTAACCGTAGTGCTGTCTCTTCATATTTCTCGGAAAAAACGTTACGTAAGTATATACCCAGTGAAATTCTCAATTCAGAAACATGGCCCATAGGCTATATGAAATAAGCAGAATTCCATTGGAAAAAACACAAAAATAAAAAACTGTAAATTGTGTATTAACAGTAAAAGATATTTTATACTATTTTTTTTTATTTTTAATGCACTAACCCGTGCTAAGGACCAATTTAAAAACCTATTTAGAGGTTAAAAATTTCACCCATGCCGGGATTGGTTTTTAAAAGATATTTTACCGCAATAAAACGCAATAGCCTATGGGTTAATCCAGGGTGTCAGCTAACTCCACACCAAATTTTATTTAATCACTCCAGCCATTTAGACGTGAAAAAGTAACAAACATACACACTCACAAACTTTCGCCTTTTTAATATTAGTGTGATTTGATGTAAATGTACTGAAGCCTGCGTACTAGCGATACAATTATTTCAATTCATTCAACTGCGGCTAAGTACCAGCAAATGTGTTCAGTACTTACCCTACATTACCACTCTTTTTCTATCTATTGTGGATTAACATTTTTAGGCAAGTTTCCTTTTGCGAGGAGTTGCAAAATCGACGATCGCTTTTTGTTCAAGTGCTTAAATAGTTACAGACAGTAGAAGTCTAGGATGCTCCGTGCGGTGGCTCCTAGCGCTCAAGGCATAAGGGTGAATTTCGAAAGAAAAACCACCCTCGGTGTTGCGAAATGTACTTTCCGAGCTGGAGAAGCCCCTTAACTGTTTCCCGAACGAGTCTTATTAAAAGTTTCAGTGTACCCGCTTTTGTTTTCATATTTAACTGAGAGTTCGCTTTATTGGAAATCGCAGTGAACTTTCCTTTGGGTGTTTCGGCAGAAAATTATTGTCTATCAAGTGCTCGGGACCTTCATCGTATTATCGGCGATACGTAGGCATCTGCCGGACGCAGGGTAGCCAGGTCTCTTCTGAAAAAATACCGAACAGTGAGCAAAAAAAAACAAGTTATATTTTAATCGTTTATTAAAACTATTGAATTTAAAATACAAAGTAAATACCGATAAACTAGCCAATCTAAGTTATAAAAATTATATTTTTTCTCACTAATGCATGACTCCAGCAATGTCTGATTTGCTTTAACTGCTCCATGCATTTCCCGACATGTCATACTGAAATTCCATCGTATACATAATTCAGCGTTCACCATGTCCAAAGTACATGGTGAAGGCTGAATTATATATACGATGATTAGAAAGATATGGATGGAAAACGTCATGCACGCTTCGCATCGCAAGGCAATCCGCGAAATGGCTCGAAAACAATGAGCGGCAGCAAAGAAATACCGAACCGTCCATACTTCGGTATTTTTGTTATACCGAACACCGAACACAGTGCTAAAATACCGAATGGTTCGGTGGAATAGCGAACACCTGGCAAGCCTGAGTCAAAAATAGCCACGCGTGCCCACCGGGGATTGGCAATTTCAGGCGCTGAGGTTTGTAAACATCTTAGAAATTTGGGTTGTCCTTAGCACGGGTTAGTGCATTAAAAATAATATAATCATGTGGGTACTGCGATATCATTCTGATGTAAAACCTAACTGCAAAGTAGGTACTCGGGGCTGCAAGTGATGCAAATTACTTCAGCCAGATGTCGCTGCCTGTAAGTAATAAAGAGAGTATTGTAAAGAGGTTCGAAATTTCATTAATGCCGGTGAGTCGCCCATTAGCTCAGTTGGAAGAGCGCTGGCACGGATAGCCAGAGGTCGCGGGTTCGAGTCCCGGTATGGGTGGAATTTTTAGCCTCTAAATAGGTCTTTAAAATTGTCCTTAGCACGCGTTAGTGCATTAAAAAGAATATAATTTGGGTTTGCTCACGAGGTGTTCTTTGACAGTTAGCGGGTGGTATTGCTACTGCAACTAAGTAACTTACATTCCAACTAACTACCTTCAGAATGTCTCTGTAAGCTTCCAGGATGGTATAGGTGCTGGGCCAACCTACTCCAACTATGTGACGTTGAAACCGTGAAAATTAAACAAAGAAACTTACAGACAACTAACTCTGGGTTGAACTACAAAATTAGATTCAGAATAGTTTATTGATGAACATAGGTAAAAAATATTAAATACAGGACATAAATATATGTCTTAATGATCATTCCATGTTCTACTCACTGGGCGTATGAATATTCATGCAGGCATGCAATAATTTTGTATTTACATATCCATGGGATGCAAAAAGAAAAATAAAACAAATTCAAATGTCACGTACAAACTAAGATTACTAAGTTTAGTGTTAAATGGTTTTATCGCACAAAAAGTAGTTAATTTCTATTAATAATATAAATATTTTGTTTTTAGATTGTCTTAGCTCTAGATGTTTAATTAGATGTTTAGTGATTTTGTTAAAATGCCATACAGAAAATACTCTTTCTCACGAGAGCAGTCTATGTTGCATACGTATGCCTCTAAAACGAACTGTGGAGGCTTTAATAAAATATCGTGGATTAATTCTCACAAAGACAGCCATCTTGAAAATATATAGAGAGGGAGTCAGCAGTTTATGTTTCATGAAATAAGGTTTTCAGCTATCCATCTTTAAGTCTACACAGAGTTTAACTCTGACAAAGCTTATCCAGTCGCGCCGATCCCGGGGTGCTAAGCTCAAAGCCTTTTTAAGAAAGGTGGCTTCAGCGACTGAAGTTAGATTAACGCTTATTTAGCCGCGAGCGGTCTCCCCGTCCAAACAAATAGTACGGAGGCGTAGATATCCAGGTAATCCAGTGTAACATGTAGGACTAAGGCCTAAACACACAGCTGAGGAGGGACGCAAACAAGGACACCGTGGTGAGATACAAAGCAAATGCTGGAGGATTTCTGACTAAGGATGGTACCGATATAGTTCTTTTTTTTAGTAGTCTTTATTAAAGATGGGCGTTTTCGAAAAACATTTTCGAAATTTTCGAACATGGTAGTTATTCGAATGTTTCGAAAATATTCTTTGTTATTCGAAAAAAAGTTACTAATCTAGTGCTCTTTCATTTGCACGAAAACAATATTGTGAAGACAGCATTGAACGAACAAAACGCGCGCGACTCGTGTAATGTCGTGTCAATCCGCCACGAATCGTGTTTTCGAAAATCGCGAGACTAAAGCCTTTTCGAAAATTGGGCCGATATGAATTTCGAAATAACTAACGTCTTTTCGTCAGTAGTAGTGTTTTCGAATATTATCACTAAAGCAAGCGAAATGAGCACTTATTTCCGAAACTGTCACAGTTTTCTCGATTCTCGACAGTCTCATTCGCGCAATCGCGGATTAGTAAGTTAGTAATATTAGTAAAACTTATTCGAAAATGAATATAAGTAATTTACTAATCTTGTTTTCGAAAATGAACATTAGTAATTTCAAATGATTCGAAAAGAGATGTCATTCACAATCGCCCATCTTTAGTCTTTATACGTCCCAACACAAAGCCTTCGCTCAGAGAGAGTATCGGCTTAATAACCTCGTGGTCAGTGATACAAATACAGTCATTGCATACGATAGCAACCCTTGCATGTCCCCACTACTGTGGCACGAGTCTCTTCCTGCATCACAAGAAGGTTAGGCCATCCTCCACTATGGGGGCCAAGTCCGGGTTGGTGGAGGATTGTAAGGCAGTGGCGGGTCTTACTGTCAGAAGTTATCAAGCCGCCCATAAGGCCTCTGACATGGCTTAACGACTGCCATTACATGACAGCCGACACTAATGGCTTATCGTGCAAAGAACGGAAGCGCTCCGAAAAATGCCACTAACGGTATTCAGGGGACGGTCACCCATCCTGCACCTGACCGCCCCTGTTGTTGATTCCAATCACGGTTCGACTAGGCCACGAGCGCTTATATACTATGCATATTATGATTAAAATGTTACCCCAGACGGTTATATTACATTGCTTGCTTGCACAGACACTGCGTGTGGCCCCACACTAGAATACCCTGTGCCGTGGCAACCAGAAACAGGGACATCACAAACATGTAAACATCCAAGACCCGGGGTTTTATTTTCCCCAGCCCGGGACCACGCGCTACCAGGGTACCTCTGGTCAGAGGTCGTCAATATATATTAAAAACTGTGGTCCGTGGTGATAACCGCGGTTTATCGTTTTTTCCATTATTATTTGATACTAGCTGACCCAGCAAACCTCGTACCGCCTAACTTCGATTCTTTTTTTTCTCTCCGTTTGAACCATCCTCGTTTTTCAAGAAATATTCTAAAAAAACAATTAGCGAAATCGGTTCAGCTGCTCTCGAATTTGCGCTTACCAACACATTCAGCGATTCATTTTTATATTATAGATTTTCCCGCAGTAAAACATAGCCTATGTGATGATCCTATTATAATCGCTCCAGCCGTTTAGACGTGAAGAAATTACAAACATACACACTCACAAACTTTCGCCTTTATATTATTAGTATGAATTGTGACAACATTTCAATTGTTTACCATACGTATTTTACTGTCTTAAAGGAAACTAGATACAAAACAAAACGACCCATATATTTTTATTTTCGGAAATTCGATGATTTTTATTCATAATTTTCTGTTTGAATTTCGTCTTATTCCAAAAGGACGAATTAATAAGGAAAGGAAAAGTGATTTCTCCGACATGACATTTGAATGAAATTTCAAATGACATCTGTCATATCAATATTAGTCAACGTTACCTCATTATTCCACCGTATGTGTGACGTCATAACACAATTTTTGGTTTTTATTTTTTTTAAAAACCTATTTAGAGGCTAAAAATTTCACCCATGCCGGGATCCGAACCCGCAACCTCTGGCTATCCGTGCCAGCGCTCTACCAATTGAGCCAATGGGCGACTCACGGCATCAGTGAAATTTCGAACCTCTTTACACTATTCTCTGTATCACGTACGTATTTTTTTCTTAATCAAGATAGCAAAATTAAGAAACGGTATTTTTAGTTTTGCGCGTTGTAATATATGAAATGTTGTCAAGCGCCGTCTGGATTGAGAAACTCTTTTCTGTACAATGTTGTTTTGTGACCCACTCACCCACGGGGGCGGCGGTCACGAGACCACACGTTGCTCTCCAAAATCCGGCTGTAATCTTGGTTTATACCTTAAATAAACAATGTTTACTGACACTACATCATTCTGGTACTCCGTTTTTGTTACAAAGTCGTATGACAGTGGCAGTAACGTTGGTGTTTCTTTCGTATGTTAAAACAGTATATCTACTATTGATAATGAATGTTCCCAGCTGCACAACAACATTTAAACTTGTCAATATTTTGTATTTGTTGTTTTTTCTAAAGTAAAAGTTTTATTTGTTTTAATATTTACAAAGAGGTTTAATTGCAATCATACTTATCATCATAAACAGAATATAAAAAAATACATAATTGAAAGTATAAAAATAAAACTAAACCTAAAACTAATTTAAATAAAATATTTGAGCCAGATCGCTGTCAGTCGGTAGAGTACCGAGAAGGCTGGGCGGCATTGCCTCGCTGTGAAATAAAAAATGTTCTAATCTTATCTTGCTGGTTTGGCACCTTTATGTTAGTAGCCACTGTGCCACTTCAAGGCACAGATATTCTCTCAGAGAGAAAGAATGGGCTTGATTACCACGCGTGCCGACCGCGGATGGGCCACTCAAGCGCTGAGGTATTTGAACACCTCAGACGCTCAGGTTTCCTCAATAGGTTTTCCTTCTTTAAAAACCTATTTAGAGGCTAAAAATTCCACCCATGCCGGGATTTGAACCCGCGACCTCTGGCTTTCCGTGCCAGCGCTCTTTCCAACTGACCTAATGGGCGACTCACCGGCATCAGTGAAATTTCGAACCTCTTTACACTATTCTCTGTATTACGTACATGTTTTCCTTCACAGTTAGCGATTGACATTGCAACTATAACTTCACAAATGTACATAATTTAGAAAAAAAAGTACATTCCCGCACTGGAAATCGATAACTTCTGACAGTTAGGCCCGCCACAGTCCTACAGTCCTCTACCAACCCGGACTTGAGCCCCGTGGTGGAGTATGACCTAACCTTTCTGCGCTGCAGAAAGAGACCCGTGCCCCAGCAGTGGCGACATACCAAGGTTTGATATCATAAGGGTTTGCAATAAAAAATAACCAACAATACGAATGCTGAGCGGTAATTACTAAGCAAACTGGACTAACATAGGTACATCGCAATAAATGTCAATAATGTTTATTTCATGTTTGTTTTGTTTTGTTTTGTTTGATTTTATGCTTTATTTAGGCTATGACTCTCGCGCAAACACGACGAATTGATTGAGATATTTTTTGTCAAAATATGTCCATTGGTCAAGGAGTTATATGAGCTGACATAATCATCATCATTCAGCCACAAGGAGTCCATTGCTGGACATAGTCCTCCTCCATGGATTTTCAAAAAGACCGGTTAGAAGCGGCTTGCATCGAGCGTTTTCCTGTCACTTGGATGAGATCTTCATCCTACGCTACGCTAGCCGATATGTGGTCTCCATTCGAAAACTTTTCGGCCCGATCAGCCATCAGTTGTGCTCGGACATACATACATGTATACATACGATCAGGTACAGGACGGGTGAGCGTCCTGTGACTACCGCTAGTGGCATTTTTCCGAGCGCTTCCGTGATTCGCAAGGCACGTTAAGCAGTTGGTGCCGGCTGTCATATAATGGCAGTCGTTAAGCCATGTCAGAGGCCTTATGGGCGGCTTGATAACTTCTGACAGTAAGGCTCGCCACTGTCTTACAATCCTCCACCAACCCGGACTTGGCCCCCGTGGTCGAGTATGGCCTAACCTTCCTGCGGGAAGAGACCCGTGGGGAGATAGTGGGGAGATACAAGGGTTGATAACGACGATACATACGATCCAGACACACTACCCTCCTTTTAAGCTTCGCCGCAGTCGGGTGAAAGTGTAACTAATGTTGGCGCGTCAATTCGCAAGATCATTGAAGGCCGCAAGGCCTGCTACAATCTAGTTAGAAAAGGCCCCGTTTCCAGGATTTCGTGGGAAATATACGAGCTGCTGGATTATAGGACGTGGGTCGAGAAAAATGACTCGCCTTCACAGGCCGGATTTTATTTTTACAATTTCCACAGCCGTCCCGAGATTAGACATTTTTTACGACTTTTTCTAAGGGTAATTAGCGCTGTCTGCCCGCCATTTCTTTGGAGGATTTCCGTGAAACAATATTGAGGTTCTTTGGGGGATATTAATTTTATTAATTTAAGTCGCCTGGATGTAGTTAATCAGTTACATTTCAGATTCATGCCGTTAAAGTCATAGTTAGGCCATGTTACGTGGCAGGCTCTAAGGCATGTGAACACTTCAGACACTCGGGTTTCCGCACGTGATTTTCCTTCACATTTAGCGAGTGGTGGAGCTGCACAGACAACGTCGCATCTTTGTGTCTAGCCTGATGCTCCACAGTGCAGCCTGCGGGATCTTAAGGAGGCATCACCGAGCGCAATCGCAGAGGCGTAGTTTTGGGAGCGAGATGTCTGAGGCGTGGTGTACAGTCACTACATGAACAGTTACAAACACCTTAGAACCTTGTCACATAAACTTCTTCTAGCGTAATGTATGAGAAATTGAATATTTTGATTTTGCCAAGGTACTAAAGTGCATACATGTTAGTGCTCGTGACTGTACATAGGAAGGTCGCGAGAGGAGGGCGCTGATAGGACGCGGCGACTTTTAATATTTCATTCTTTTAATAGACATTGATCAACTACGGCTTCAGTGCTTAAATATTCGATAAAATAAACCACGGTATCGACAAAGTTAGTAGGCACTATTAGAACATTAACAAAGGACAGCTGGACAGACTGTCGCAACCTATTATTTTAACAAAACTGTTGGCAACAGTCTGGAAACAGAAGTACAGTTTGTAATAAGCATGGTATACAGGGTGTCTCATTCAAATCGGTCAGTATGGGAAAGTCTGAAACTATAAGACATGCGAAGATCTGTTCTGAGGAACCATGTCATCGATTTTAATAACAAGAAAAACTGTATTCATACATTTTAAAAAACATCTGTACTCCGTTCGGGAATCGAACCCGGTTGTTTTGAATTTCGGATTTCGTATGTCTTATAGTTTCAGACTTTCCCATACTGACCGATTTGAATGAGACACCCTGTATACCTATTATGGTACTTGTACCAACTCATGTATTCGATTTAATAAGTTTGATTAATATCTAGGTGGGTTGTTTTACTAGATAATAACTCTTTTATGTAAAGATAAAGATTACATATACATTTTTCAAACTTGAGATAGAACGTTGTTACATTGAAATAAGTCCTGTACATGTTTCGTCCATCGGGACTTACAAAATTGTTTAAAGAGAGATCACTTAATACTTTTTTCATTGGCTTTGGACTTTATTTTAAGGCGATAAAGTTCAATTTAAAGTGGTAACCATTTTGACCTTACCCAATTAAGGGTTACAATACGTCGTTGATATTGCGTAATGTCATATGTCAAAAGAAGGTTTTGGTTTTTTATCAAAATTGAAAAAAAAACAAAAATTGATTCTGGGTGTAAATTTTAAGACATTTTAAGCTCAGCCCGATAAGGTAAGGATTATGTCTTGCCATCTATGAAATTTTCAATTTTTCATGTAAATTTTGTGAAAGAATAAAGTTCTTTTTTTTGACACGTGATATTTTGCAATATCAACGAATATCTTGCCGCAAAACTTAAGCCCAAGTGGGCTTTCTGTTGTACCTACTTATAATGGACTCTGACGTTACTGAGATATATTTTTATCACAATTTTTTATATGAATGATGAATGAATGATTTATTTTGCCACGAACAAGTATGCTTACATAAAAATAATTATAAAATAAAGTGTTCGTGTGAGAATGATACTATTTCAGCGTTTGCTGTTTTTATTCGAAACAGCGCTGATTTTCAAATAGCACCTCCACACCAAATGAAAAATAACGTGTCCTGCAGGTAGGGTAGGTATATTTTTTATTTTATTTTATTCACGACACACAATACAAAATTGGACCCGAAGTTCCCTTACGTAAAGAAAATACTCGTATTAATAAGAAAAGCATGTCATCCTAAGCAGTCAACAAAAAATGTTTTGTTTCTAAGAATTTGCACTTACGTGTTGCGCATAGGCACAAGTGGACCTTCTGTAGTACTTATTTTGGAGTCAGACGTTATTTAAATATTTTGCCGGCGCGGCAGCCCGGGACAGGCAACAAAAGTCTGCTCTTTGTCTGCTCTCGACCGAATCTGCGTCGGAGCGGCCCTTTTTTGCGACGTCCCGCCTGTCTAGCGGTATAAAAAGGGTCTCGCAAGCTTCTAAGCTTTCTCTTTCAACGGAAACCGTACGAATTTAAAAAAAGATTCAGCCACTACGCTTTTTGAGTAAAAAAAGAATATATTGTTTTAGGCTGCGTTGTTCGTCTAGCGGTATCACGTCTGATTATCGTGCCGGAGGTCGTGGGTTTCATTCCCTCTGGGGGGCAGTTGTATGATTTTATTTCAGAGAAGTATAACAATGTACTGACCCTATTTTAGACTGATGATAAGATTAAAACGATTTGTCTCTACTAGTTAAAAAAACTGAATGACAGACAGCAACGCCTTCTCTGGAAAAAATAATTATTTTTATTACATTGCTGCTTGAGTATTTACTTACAGGTGCTAGTTACACGCTAAAAACAAATTACATTGTATGAGTGATACAGTGTGTGTTTGTGTGTGTGTGTGTATGAGGGTGTGTTTGAGTATGTTATAGAAAATGAGTACCACAATTGATTAACTGATATGTATTAGTTATTTTATATTATAATATAATTTTATTAGCCATCGTCTAGGTGTAAAGCGGTATAATAAGGTTCTCGCAAGTTTTATCAAATTACGCTACGATTATCCTATTATTTAGGCACATTTGATTTGCTCATGCTTTCAAATAAGCGAGAATTCATGGTGTATTATCATACAATGGAACTGTATTAATTGCTTTTCGGTTTGAAGAAAATTCACTGGACTCTGATGAGAAGGGTTAGCACAAAATCAACCCGAAAATGTAAAGTTACAAAAACAGATGGTCCAATCTAGCCAGTTTGATGCTCCATTATTAGCAAGGAGGTTTGGTTGCAGGGCGGTCCCAAACTAGGTTACTTTGTGATGTTGTAAAGCGTTTTATAAATAAAAAACTGGAACGACTTCAACTCTGTTTTAATCATAATGTTAAACGGAAAAACCCTTGAGTAAAGGACGATTTTTGTGGTCTGTTCTAGTAGAAATGTGAAGTAGTAATGCCAAAAAATTAAGGAAATCTCAAAAATGGGTGACGTAATTTTAAATCTGCTAATTTCTGGCACGGTTAGCCAGAGGTCGCGGGTTCGGGTCCCGGCATGGGTGGAATTTTTAGCTTCTAAATAGAAGAAATATCAAAAAATGGTGTAATGCACACCACCGTTACAACTTTATAATACGGTAGCCGGGTAAGGATATCACAAACAACGCAATACATCCAGGCTGACGCCATTTAGACGCACTGAACGCGCCCTATGTTGCTTAACCTTCGTGATCGTTTAAGCCAGGTCCAGACGCGTGTAACGTGTAACGTAATCTAAGGAGTAATGTAACGCAAATCGTGTGTGCAGACGGCACTGCGAGCGCTACATGTAATGCTCCTAGTGCTTCTACACGCAGAATTCGCGTTCCATTACACGTCACATTATATTACACGGTACACGCGTCTGAACCCGGCTTTAAGATCACTCAGGCAGCCGGGGATACGAGCGATTCATAGCTTCATTTGTTCGTTCAGCTTTAGTGCATAAAAATAAATTAGATTAAGACGGGCCGTCAGCTATTCGGCCCTTGAAATTGCCAATACGCAATGGCAAGCAATTATCAAGCCCACACTCCCTCTCTGAGAGAAGGCATAAAAAAATACGTAAATACATAAAAAAACAGAGCCATTGACTGAGCTGGACGTTCTGCACATTTCTATTTCGCGAATCCTAACCCGTTGAGCGTACAAGTGGGTCCAAGAGACCCAGCTGTCAGCGGCACGCGTGTCCCGCGCGCGGCACTTGACGCTTTTCGTAATACCTACGGGCATAATATTCAGTTTCCTTGTCGAATTTAGAGAGGAATTTCAAGCTTGGCCAGGTTTTCGTGGATGAAGGACCTCATTCGGCGGTGACGGTGACGACGGTTAATATATTTTAATCATAGGGATGTGGACTTGTTGGAGTTCTGGCATATTATAAGTTATTGGCCATAAGTTGCATTGACTTATGTTACGGTGACTTTTGTGTTTATCTTACGGTGTCACGGGTTTTGAAAAAGACGTACGAAATACAGACATTCTGCTTGAAATTATTTCTAGTGTTTTTCCTATGCTATCACGCTAAAGTATACTGCACTTCTCTAACAGGACTAATGTTCGGAATGGATATTGTTTCATAGATAGACGCTATTTAAACACGAAAAAAATAATTTCATGAAAAAATACGTCACATTTAACTAAAAAAATACTTATTTAAAACTACTTTTTAAAATTCCCGCCAAAACGTTCTAAACTAACGCGTGAGTATGATGACGTCACAGACCGATAAACAATCTCGCGCTCTATGAAAGTTAACTTGATATTTAGTGAATTCTTACGAATAAATAAGTTTTCAGAAAGGTGTAAAAATGAATACGATGTACAAATGCTGTGCAATACCCATGTGTAAAAGTACATCAATAAGTACGCCGCAAAAAATGTTCATAAATGTTCCAAAAATTGCTAAATAAAGGAGAAAGTGGCTAACGCTTGCTAGAAGATGTTCAACATCATTGACATCTACAAGTACCAGCTATTTTTGTGAACACCACTTTGATGTAGGTAAGCCAAATATTCTAAAAGTATTGTACAATAAAATTTATAGCGAGTATGTACTTAGGTACAAAATAGTTTTAGAAAGGTAGTTTTGACTTTACCCACCAACCATAGGTAGGTATTTCAAACGTACTTACAATGACATTTTTACGTTTCTAAGCTCCGCTGCACAAAAATTCTTATTTCGGGCAAAATAACTTGCCACCATCAACGAATCTATCTTCGGTAAGTTAGAACTACTTCCTTTGATGAATCCAGTCTCCATTGTTATAATATTATAATAATATCGTTGAAATTAATTCGCCGGTGATACTTTTGACTACGTGAGCTTGTTTTGTTTAGTGGTCAGTGACGTCACCCGCGCTTTGATTGACGTTCGCAGTCACGTGATAATGGGTATTAAATAATGCAATTTAAACTATTTTTATTTATTTTATGGCAAATAAATATATTCTTAGAATGTTATTATACGTTTTTTAAATACGGTCTTTAATTTAAAAAAAAATAACTTAACATGAATTGGTAACATGTGTCAAAATCCGTATTGCAAGTTTTTGAATGCGCTTCGTTTAATGTTTATATGAAAAGACGTGTAGGACAGGTACCCATATTCCATTTTGTTTAATTATTTTTTAATACAAAAACAGAAACTACGTGGCTTGTTAACGGAGCCTGTTCTCTGTCTACAACTCCGGGATAGAATCATAAGTTTATGTGTGTTGGCAACGGTTTGTATACTGAAATATTTAATGTTCAGCCGATTACTTGCTCGGTACGTGGCATTCACTTATGTCATTCCATAAAAAAAGACATACCAATTTTTATCTTTCTTTGCTTTAATCAAAGTTTATAGCAAGCCTTCTTAGATGAAACCGTGACTTTTATTTGCGCATGACAAAAATATTTAATCTCTGCTAGTTTATCTTATTTTTTCCATCATTAGTTTTCTATTTCTTTTCCATGTTTACATATTTTATATAATGTCCTCTGGTGTACAATAAAGAATATTCCTATCCCATCCTAATATTAGTGCAAGCAACACGTATAACAATTAAAATTCTTTGATTCTATTGAAAACTTGCCGTAATTTTCTACGAGGATTTACAGAACAGACAAATCTCTTCACTTTGAATCCTTGTTCCAGCAAGGAAAACTTTTAACTAGCACCGAGTACGTTGCAACTGCAGCAGCTCACAGATCGTACGACGAATCGAATTCAGTTCGAGAATGCCCTTAACCCTCGTCTACCCTCGGGCGGAAACGGCACAGACCCGGCTATTTTAGTTAGTTAAAACAAATTGAACACATTCGGTCGGGTTAACTTTAGCGCCCACATGCTTTATTACGCTTTCCGCTATTCCCCCGCTGAGTTAGGGTTGAATTTTACGTTTTGTTTAGGGATCGAAAGTTGTAAATAGAGCGCGTTCGTGAATATCTGCCTTTTCGAAATTGTGTTAGATTTATGCTCGCTGCGCAGTATTTAGGCGGTTTTATATGAAAATAGCTGCGTGGACGCCGCAGCCGCAACGCCCGTGTGGCATCGCTCTTAGATTATAACCATAAAGCCGCGTTTTCACGGTCTTAGTACGCTCGGATGGCACACCCGAGTGTGAGACTAATGCTTCTGATTACCGGTTTTTCGTGACAACACCAAAATAGCCAATCAGAAGCATTAGTTTACTCGGATGGCTCAGTCGGACCGAGCGCACTGAAAACCTTGCTTAAGTTACTGGTATTAATGATTGACTTTTCATTTCCAATGATGATTCTCGCTCTGAGCCATCGATTTTCCAGTGATGTCACAGAAATCTTAATAGTACAACTTACAGCAATTAGGCAGGCGATCGTTCCGGAAACGAGTCGTAAAACGTCACATACCTGTAACAAAAAACAGAACACATCAATAAATAAAGACGTCCCACTTGAGCACAATTTATGTCGGCCCTAAAAAGTGACAAAACATTAATAAAGTAACGCGTGTAATTTAACTTCTCACGAGACGCGACAATGTCTCTATTTTACTGTCGACTATTTGTCGACGTGAAACGTCTTTCAGTTCGGTAGTAGGGGGTCACTAGATAAGACCATCGTCCTCGTCGTCAGGCTAATACTAGTCCACTGCTGGACATAGCCCTCCCCTAAAGAGCGCCACGTTGTGTTTTCATAGGCAGTAAAGCCCATAATCCCCACGCTGGGCAGCGGGTTGGGGATCGCAGTTCGGTGGAATTGTACTGCAGGGGGCGCTGCTGGCCACCGCCCGGTTTGTGTCCCTTAGTCGCCTTTTGCGACACCCGCGGGAAGAATTGGGTTGGTGCTATTCTCTAGGCCGACACCACACAGCTCACTATCGCAGCCCACTAGCTAAGACCGCATACAACGAAATCATGTCGCCTGGGCGAGAGCTGTAACTCTGTAATTACGTATCTTATGCACTTCATCAAATATCGTTGATTAGAGCAAAAAAGCCATTACTCAGATTATTTTGAATAATATCGCTAGATGGCGCCAATAGCACGCAATACATTGCGTAGTTTGAGCTTTAACGCTTACTTTGAGACGTATCTGGGCGTTGCAGGGCAAAACAAACCTTAAGGTAATTTGTGAAGTTATAGTTGCAATACCAGTCGCTAAACGTGAAGGAGAACCGGAAACCGTGTTTAAATACCTTAGCACTTGAAATAGCCAATCCGCTGTGGGAACGCGTGGTAATTAAGCCATACTCTCTCTCTCTCTCTCTCTCTCTCTCTCTCTATGAGAGAAGGCCTGTGCATTGCAGTGGCACGCTTATGGGCTACATAAATAAGGGCAATCCACCGCAATCCTGGCTGACGGTACATCTAGAGAACTTTTATTGGTAGGTACACATATAGAGGGTCTTCAGATATTGGGTGGCATCGAAAAGAAATCGATCTCGGCAGCGCATTAACGTCTTTAATGCTTTCGTGGCTGTATCTCGTGTTACCTGCGCTCGCAGATGGCGGGCGGCCGAGAAAAAAAAGTAAAATGTCAAACCAGAGCTGCTACTCTGGATGGCGGGTCGGAGAATTTGGTTCGAACGACAAATGTTACGCATGATTGTTCTAAAAACCTATGCTAAGAACGGTATAACTAATAAAAGTCTAGGACCCCTGCATGGACGATTTCCTGTTGGGCGCCCAGTTATATATTTATACCGTAGCCAGAGCTGTAGTAAATGTATATGAAAGTTGATGTCGTGTCGTTACGGTTATCGTTCAATGTAAAATGGTCCATTGAAATGTTTCTGCAGAAGCATATTTATAACAAAAGAGATAGCTGTGCCCGCGGCTTCAGTGTCAATTACTGGTTGTATAATGAAAATCTGATAAAACATAAATTAATTCTACTTATCGGTACAAACAACGATTTCTATGAGACTAACTGTTACTAATGTCGATAAAAATATCAGCTAGAGCAAATCTATAATATAAAAATTAATCGCTGAATGTGTTGGTAAGCGCAAATCTAGAGAACAGCTGAACCGATTTCGCTAATTCGTTTTTTAGAACATTCCTTGAAGTGCGACGATAGTTCTTACGGAGAGAAAAAATAAAGAATCGACTGTTAGGCGGTACGAAGTTCGCTGGGTGAGCTAGTATATAATAAAAATGAATCTCCGAGTCAAGTGAATCTGCTATAGCATTTACACGGGAATTTGATTCAGAGTAGGGTACAATCTGGCTGGAAGGTAAACGACTGGTAAGGACAGCCTAGACAGCTGATTTGCGCGAAGATGGTTATTAATTATCATGCAAAGGGAACTTACTCGCCTATGGCTTGCTCAGAGCGTTTAATACTAGTTTTTTTTGTGGTCCACATTCTACGATAATAAGCGCTTGCGGCGGACATGTCGGATATTTTAATGAACAGAGACTGCAACATTACATCGTGAAGAAAGTTGGATGTTAGTTGGATATATATATTCATAGGTACGCAAATTGCACCCAAGCTAGCTCTTACAGCGCGCGCTAGAGCGGCCGCATTTTTGAAAATCGAACACATCTTTGCCGACCGTAGCTGGCACTTAAAATAGCGTTAGGCCGAAGACACTTTCAGTGGTAAACAAAAAGGCCAAAAAAAAAGAAAGAAATGGTAATCCGAATTTGAATTTCGAATGCCAGCACTCTGTGAGTTATTTATCAAACAGCATTTACGTGCTTACATAATACAAATCGCTTTTTTCTCTCCCACTTAATCCATTTAGACGGTTCAAGGGCAATAACTCAAATGTATATGGGGCAAATGGAGCGTTTTACAGACGCTACCTTCGTTGCGTAGGGTTAGGTACTGTTGGCGTCACTAAGCAAAGTAGAATTAGGTTTTCGTTCAATTCTCGCAGTTACGCCGCTCGTGTTAGGAGCTAAAATAGTAGATGCTTTTGTGTCGCAGAAATTAAAACCGTATCATCAGTGCCATACTTACATAGCACATTTTGCTAACTTAGATTCACTGTGCAATATGTGATATTTGCTTTACTTCATTAGGTTACACACAAATGTAAAACTATAATCTAGTAAGTCAGTCTGTAAAAGTTCGTTATCGTCGTTATCAACCCTTGTATGTCCCCACTGCTGGGGCACGGGTCTCTTCCTGCATAGCAGGAAGGTTAGGCCATGCTCCACCACGGGGGCCAAGTCCGGGTTGGTGGAGGATTGTAAGACAGTGGCGGGCCTTACTGTCAGAAGTTATCAAGCCGCCCATAAGGCCTCTGACATGGCTTAACGACTGTCATTATATGACAGCCGGCACCAACGGCTTAGCGTGCCTTGCGAAGCACGGAAGCGCTCGGAAAAATGCCACTAGCGGTAGTCACGGGACTCTCACCCATCCCGTACCTGACCGCGCCTGTTGTTGCTTAACCAAGTGATTGATTCCAATCACTCGGTTCGCCTAGGCCACGAGCGCTTCTGTAAAATTAGTAAAATAAAAAGTTTATTAGAGTTCTTAAAAAAAATTGTACCATCTAGTTACATTTTGTGTTTGCACATAATTTGTTACCTGATATTAGTAACATAATATCAGTAAATTAATAGATTAACCCCCAGTTTCTCGTACACAAATAGTTTTTTGATCGTAATCTTTTGTAATCGTAAAATAGTAATCTTTTGATACAGCAGCCATATTTTGTATGCACTTTGGCCACCCGACAGTTGTTGCTAACAATAGCCTAACGGCTTGTCAGTGTACCAGAAACCGGGGGTTAATCTATTGATTTACTGATTTAATAGATTATTACTTTTTTAAAAACCTATTTAGAGGCTAAAAATTAAGATTAAGAGGCTAGATTATTACTATTAAAGTCTCTAAAAGTGTGCAAAGTTGTTTTAAAAAGAGAGAAGAGAATAAGAAACAGCTAACAACACCCCATAACAGTAAAGGGTTTCTGAAACGCACACCAGCCTCTCTGCGGGCCACATAATAATAATAAATTAAACGAAACGCAACCGTAAAAACTACCCCCAAAGATTACCGCTTTTCCACCTGAAACAAATACGTCGATAAAACAAGAGTTTCGCGTCAGACTAGGACCGGTTTTCCCCCAAATTATCGACCTGGGAATACCGGTTTTACCCACATTAGTTTGATGTTTTATCCAGCAGTAAAGAGCGGTGGTATCAGAGCTATAAAACCGGCTTCTCAAACGGAGGCCGTGGGTTCGTATCCCGGTACTAATGACTTTGTTTTTAAAGTAATAGTGGATGTTGTTATTATTAATATTATTATTATTAATAACAACTTTCACACAAAACTATCACTTGACCCAAACTACCCTAATTGGATACCCTGTGCTATTTTAACTAGGCAAGGACGTCACAAACATCAAAACACACCCACACTGCCACTTGTACAAAGGCACGGCAGCCCCCAGTGGGAATCGAACCCACGACCTCTGTTAGTAACGAGGCTGTCAAGTTTGTGAAGTTCTAGTAGGAATACCACTTGCCAAACGTAAAGGAAAACATCGTGAGGAAACCTCAGCGCTTGAAATTGCCAGTCCATACTCTCATACCCAGTAATTAAGCTCCACGGATTCCGTGTTAAGCCCATACTCTCTCTTACTGAGACAAGGTACAGCTGGGGACGTATTAAGACTACAAAAATAAGACTCTTTTTTTTATGTTAGAACACAAAACATTGTATTGCCTAAGAAATCATGTAATTGCAAAACTGCGGTGGACATGCGTCTGCTCTCTCTCCTAATAAAAAACTGTGCCCTCATGCCCTGCAGAGGGACGTTTTAAAGCAAGGTTATGCAACCGAACACTGATATTGACACGCCTCCAGTACATTGCAGCTTTGTTGGCTCGCACGAATTGACTTGTCTTTACTGTGGGCTAGGCCGACAAAGCTGTCAGGATTGTATAGGTGCTAGGCAAGCCTACTCCATCTAAAACAATCCCAAGCACTGCAGCGGCCGTCTGGTCCCTTTACCCATTTAGTGTGAGTGAAGGTGCCACTCGACTCTGTATAAATCATCTCATTATGAAGATGCAAAGGCCGAAAGTAGAATACCTCTATGTGTGTGTTTGTGTATGAGGGTGTATCTCTGTGTGTATCTCTGTGTGTGTGTGTGTGTGCGTGTGTAAATGCAAATAAATGTTTCTATCTATCCATCTATCAGTAAATTAATAGAGTCGGCTAAATTGGTTTATGCAATAGGCCTTAGTGGTTGATTTCTAATGAAATGGTCACTATGGTCAGGTCCAAAATCTACAGGTTACCGGGTCCAACGCCTAGTTTCGGCCGAGGGAAAAATATTTAATACAACCAAGGCTCGCGAGGAAATCCAGGGTGATTTATAGGGCTGCGCTAGCCGAAAACAATGTGTTGGCAGTGTGCACACCCGGCCCCTACTGGGTGAATAATATTGTGAGTACAGCGGCGGACCCCGGATATATTAATAGTGGAAGTTATTAATTTTAGGGGAGCGCGACAAGGTATTTTGCTGATATGCCGGCGCGTTCAGACCTCGCGAGCTGTAATGCGATGATTTATACCGTGCCCGGCCCAGTGGAATTTTTACCCACACAAGATGGGAGAAGGCATCATTCGGACGCACAGGCAGTACCCTGGTATAAAATGCTGTTCCCGGATATGTTAATAGTGGAAGTTATTAATTTTAGGGGAGCGCTACAAGGTATTTTGCGCGATTAGACCTAGCGAACGATCACGGGCTGATCCCAGATGTATTAATAGTGGTAGTTATAAATTTTAGGGGAGCGCGACAAGGTATTTTGCTAATATATATGTACATTCTGTTTGTTGAATGTCAATGTACAATGTTATCCTATGGCTGCATTTGGGTCGAGATATTGTGGTTGAATTGAAATGAATTTATTTGTAACCAAAATTAAATTAGCCACGGACAGGAAATACATACCTAATAGGTATAGTACAAAACAATCGGCAGCTACTAGATCCCTAAGAATTAGATATGTAAGCTTTTGGTAGAGAAAGACAGCGAGAAAAACTCCACGTTGAACACCTTTTTTCAAATCATCTTAAATCTAATACATGAGTTCAAATTCTCTTGTTACGTTCACAGTCAAAAGTCTGAAGTAGGTACTTCTAGTCGGTTTCCAAAAATGTAGCCCAAAAAATTTGTCTGGTTTTATTCGACTTTGACCTTTTCTTTCGACACTATGTCTTATAGTCTCGGAAGCAAAAACAATCGTGTGACAGAGAAAGGTACTTCGAAACGCACGCGAAAAAATGCTCTCTCTGCCTAAACGCGGAAAACTGAAGCTGATACCAGTCGCGGTGTTAGCTAAACTATCTAATACCACATTGGAGGCCACCAGAATATCAAGTTTGACGATAATGGCTAGTTATTACACTACGGTAAATAAATCACGCCTGATGATAGCAGGCATTGTATAAGAAGGAACGATAAATAATAGCACACATAAATTAATTTGCGGAAAGGAAAAATGTGCCTATGACGTTGATATGGCTTGCTTTCTGTTCTCTATTTAAAGAGGAAATGTGTATCCTCCGAAATAAGGAAAGACAAAAAGGTTTTGATAGGGAGATCTTCTAATTAATTACCGTAATTCTAAGAGAGCATTAGTCAGACGCACCTTGATTTTTGTACCTATTCATTTTCCACACATGTTAGTCATTTACCTAAGTGACGTCGTTGTCCAACGGCATTGCAATCACATAATTAGGCTCCAAGAATCCTGGCCGGATAAAAAACTGCAACCTTTTTTCCGAACGACAGAATTAAAACAAAAAAAATTTAACGTTCCTTTATCAAACATTTATTTTTAAACTTCTTTTGTTCCTTTTCTAAGCAGAAATATCTGGCATCGATACACAGGGTATAATTTATCTGTGCATTGACCGTTGAGGGGTCAAAACACCGGGTCCTACCTAAGCACGGACAAATGCACAGTTGCGAACGAAATGGCTTATTGTTGGCTCTTTATAGCTCGAAAAGTTTGGGTTCAATGCTACAATTGGGAGATCCGATTTTCCTGAGTACCTAGAATGCGCTAGAAGCTTCACACAAAGCAATAGCTCGTATTTTAATGCGTATTATCGTATATAAGGGCTAACCTCGTTCTCTCTTCCTTTTCTTCTCTCTCCTTTTTTATACTTCTCTCTCTTTCTGCAAGAGTTCCTATAAATGCAGGGACAAGTACATTCTTGTTCATCAGGTCGGCTATAATTGTAGATATTTTGTACCGTGATGTTGCTTGCGGCGCCGAAGAATTATACGTGTCTCATGTTGAGCCACTCTGCAAGATTTTTTAGCCACGATGTACGGGTCACAGATACGTTAGAAGATATCGATCGATATCTCTCTCCTGATATCGATCGATATCTTCTAACGCTGGGGCACGGGTCTGTTCCTGCATCGAAGGGAGGTTAGGCCATACTTCACCACGGGGGCAAGTCCGGGTTGATGGAGGATTGTAAGACAGTGGCAGACCTCACTGTCACAAGTTATGAATCCACCCATGAGGACTCTGACATGGCTTAACGACTGCCATTACATGACAGCCAGCACAAACGGCTTAATGTGCCTTGCGAAGGTTGGAAATTACATACTAATTCCTATCGCAAACGCCAGAATTCCGACAGGATTTGGTCTATAATTAGGCCCCGGCCATGTCTGAGGCGGCTAGATAACTTGAAACGTGAAAAGACCATTTTCTTAAGCCCTTCGAAGTAACAGAGGAATCCAAGGGTTTGTTTTCCGACTGCAAATCTCCGACGACAACAGAAATATCAACAAGCAGGCGCTTATCGACAAATAAGAGTTAATTAATTTTCTTCTCAATATTTAAACAACTGTTATTGCTCGTGCGATACGTCCTTAATTGAGCGAAGGTTATTGAACTTGAGAAGAGTCAAGAAGACGGGTTAATTTCATTGAAGACACTTCATCTTTCAGTGAGATATAACTAATTAATATATTCTACGCGCACGCGTGAAGCGCTCGTGGCCTAGCCGATTGTCGAATCGAGTGATTGGAAGCAATCACTAGAGTTAAGCAACAACAGGCGCGGTCAGGTGCAGGATGGGTGACCATCCCGGGACTACCGCTAGTGGGATTTTTTCCGAGTGCTTCTGTGATTCGTAAGGCACGTTAAGCCGTTGGTGCTGGCTGTCATGTAATAGCAGTCGTTAAGCCATGCCAGAGTCCTCATGGGTGGATTAATAACTTGTGACAGTAAGGTCTGCCACTGTCTTACAATCTTCCACCAACCCGGGCTTGGCCCCCGTGGTGGAGTATGGTCTAATCGTCCTGCGATGCAGGAAGAGTCCCGTGCCTCAGCAGTGGGGACATACAAGGGTTGATATCGATGTAATTTGACAGACGATTGGAATCGTTTAGGATTTGGTTCAGGTAATATAGGGGCGGGTCGACATCAGGATGACTTTTACTCGTTTTGTCGTAATCTACTGCTAATTAAAAATAGTTAAGACTATATTAGGCATCAAAACTTTTTCTAGGAATCCCAGTCGCTGCTTATAAATTTCATTTCTACGCTTTGCACTTTTCTATTGAATTGTACCCAATGGGTTGGGTCGGAGTCGGTAGGACCACACGAAATGACTCACTTTTCCACGAAACGTTACGGATCAGGTACTTTGGTTTAACACAAAAGATACGTTACAAATTAATGCATGGATGAGCATTGCAAAGCGGATGATAATAATTTCATGAAAGTCATAATAATTCTCTCTTCCTTTAATTTCAAAGGCCAGCCCCTTTATTAATAGGGGCGTCATTGTGCATTAAATTCTGTTATTTTTTTTTATGTAGGCTATAAACGTCCTACTAGGGCATAGACCTTCTCTCGGAGAAAGAGCATGGGCTTATAACCATGCGCACGCGCCGAGGTATTTGGGAGGTCGTGGCTTCGAATCCCGGCACGCAATTACTTTGTTATCTACGTTATGTACATTTGTGAATTTATAGTGGCAATACCACTTGCATGTAACAGCATGTAACAGCACTTTACACAAAGCGATGTATTAAAGAGCGCTAAATGCTGTTTGTTAGTATATTTAGGTATATTGTTATTCGATTTAGAAGCGCGGCCCCCACAGGACAGGCTCGGCCTAGTGTGGGGACCACTGCTTAATTATAAGTCTTTAAAAAAATATATCTAACTGTACATGAATATAATAAAATACTCTAATTTTAAGGATACCTGTTAAAAGAATTTTGGGAGACAAATAAATTTCATTTCATAAATTGTGAAGAAAACCATCGCGAGGAAACCTGAGTATCTGAGGTGTTCAAATACCTCAGCGCTTGATAATCCCAATGGGTGTTGGGCAAGCGAATTAAACATAAAAATCCTTTTATTTATTGCTGTAAAAAAATTGCATATTTTTTACAGCTAAGCTCATTCTCTCTCTGAGAGAAGGCCTGTGCTATCCAGTGAGAAGTTTATAGGCTTAATAAAAAAAAACAATTGTTTTTTAAATTAATAATTGAAGCGTAGTATATTTTATAGCACGTTTTATAGTCAGACAAACATCTTCCGATGTCAATAAACTTCAAAATATCATCATAAGCGCTCTCTTAAATTTGCGATTTGATCCGCTAGATTTTCCTTCGGCGTAAATCTTTTACATAAACAAGACAACTAATTTCTGCGCGAGATTAACAATCCTATTAACAAGTCTTTTTTGTTAGACATTTGCACGGGACAGTCGTTGTCAAAAGTAAAATAAACGTTTCAACATTTTTGCATGCAAAAACACGTTACTACCCAAAGTACTACTTATTATACATAATTGTGTGTGATGGGGTGTATAGCAATCACCATTTAGCATCCAATAAATTTGGACTAAATTTGGTGTGTGCCAAATTTCATGCACATCAAACAACTTTCACTTTAGGTTAAACATGAAAATTAGGAAATGAATGTTAAAAACCTATTTAGAGGCTAAAAATTTCACCCATGCCGGGATTCGAACCCGCAACTTCTGGCTATCCGTGGCTATCTGGCACGGATAGCCAGAGGTTGCGGGTTCGAATCCCGGCATGGGTGAAATTTTTAGCCTCTAAATAGGTTTTTAAAATTTGTCCTTAGCACGGTTTAGTGCATTAAAAATAAAATAGTATAATTAGGAAATGAATGTCAGCTGTTCCATACATTTTAATGCCGCAAGTAATGGTAACTTAGTAACTTCAGTGTAATTGGCTACTTTAGTATTTTCGTCATTTCGAAGGTTGCCCTGTATCACAAGTTGCCTTAACGTGTACAATTCCAGGTTATCGAATGTGTTCGAGGAATTTGTTTCACCCTGTAGACCATGATGACCTACAATAAGAGTGAAAACTTAAATAATCTAACTTTAGTGCAATAAAAACAATAAATGGATTTCTAAATTCAGTCAGGGGCCTATTGGAGCCGATTGTATCCGAATCGGTGACGGTTTCCTACGATATTAAGAATTTTTCGAAGGATTGCTGGAAGAAATCTCTATTAGAGATAAGCTCTCCTTTGTACATGTTATTTCTTACGCAATATCCTGTAAAACTTTTGTGTGCAATAAAATATAATTAATTAATTAAGAAACGCGCGAGAAACATTTTACTGCAAAAACGCTTATCTATACAATGTTAAGAAGACTTCTTAGTTTGAAGTTCAAACCAATCTACTTGTGTGCCCGACTGTACTCCGAGAGTTCAACGACAGCTCACCTGAGCCCCTCGGGTGTGCCTCAAATCTTTGTGTCATTAAAGTGTGTTGACCGCTTTGTATAAGCGATCCGATAATAACGTATGTGACGGGGTAAAGAGGGCTGGTACAAAACGGGCCTACATGTTGCACCTTCAATATTTCCTGAGGACATCACTGCTATAGTCCATTTTAAACTTTCGCGACTTGAACACATTATTAGAATATTTTCGAGGCTTAATCGCGAAGTGATTTATTACTATTTTACCTCGACGTTTCGACGACGTTGCAGTCATCGTGGTCACGTAAAGACTGATTGGCTGGTGCCGGTTCGCATCTTCAGCTGATTGGGTTTCAGACTACCGTCAATCGCATTCGTTAATATGTAACGTAACTGTCAAAAAAATTTACATTGAACAATTGTAATAAAATAATAAAAATCTAAAACCAATTTAGAGGCTAAAATTCCACCCATGCCGTGGTTCGAACGCGCGACCTCTGATTATCCGCGTATCCTTAGCACGGATTAGTGCATTAAAAAAAATCTACTTAGGGTTTTGTCACGAAATCGTAAATTTGGATCAGAATAATCTATAGATTTGGAACAACGGAGCGGCAGCGCAGTATTTATGTGGCTCATATGAAAATTGCTGCTGTCGATGCAGCGCCGACACCATTGCGTTGCGACGACGCAGCGAAGCCGCAACAGCTGTGTGGTATCGCTTTAAGGCCATCGTAAGATCGTCAGTCACTTAACACTTTTTCACATGTATTGAGTATAGGAGAAGAAAATACACAGACAGATATTAAATTGCTGTGAGCTGTGTGGTATCGCTTTAAGGCCATCGTAAGATCGTCAGTCACTTAACACTTTTTCACATGTATTGAGTATAGGAGAAGAAAATACACAGACAGATATTAAATTGCTGTGAGCTGTGTGGTATCGCTTTAAAGCCATCGTTAGATCGTCAGTCACTTAACACTTTTTTACATATATTGAGTATAGGAGAAGAAAATACACAGACAGATATTAAATTGCTGTGAGCTGTGTGGTATCGCTTTAAGGCAATCGTTAGATCGTCATTCACTTAACACTTTTTTACATATATTGAGTATAGGAGAAGAAAATACACAGACAAATATTAAATTGCGGCGGAAGACAAGCTCCATTGGGTCACACACCAACTGGAAACTCTGTACTCGTTAATTAGCCATGGCTATACGTAGTGGCAGTGACAAAGGCTGAAAACCAACTGTGTTTGAAGAACGTAACGGGGCAAGGGGTCTTTGACTGAAGGCTGTTTTTCATGCTTTGTCAACATAAGCGTCATTATAAGCGCTGAAAAAAAAGTTCAGCCCACAGCAGCGCTTTGTTGCAGTGTCGCACTTATGTCCTGAGCCGTAAGGGTCAGCCGTGTAACTGTTTTCACACGACGAGGAAAACAGAGAATTTTGTAACATTTTTAAGTATATCATTGGTTGGCAATTTTTTTACCAGTAAGCCAGTTTAGCCAATGTTCCCGAACGTAGTGAGTGAGTGTTGTGTGTAGCCCCGCTGTGAAAAACTCATAGTGGCTACCCATCTTAGAACTCATGGCTGACAGCGTTTTTATCTGCCCCCTATATTACGCGCATAAATATTTTATTATCTTTATTTCTGCCTACCTCTCCGCGATACAGCCGTGAGCTTATGTGATTATGTTGTAAAAGCGAGCCGTCGCATAGCAAGTACAAACGCCATGGCACATACGTTAAAGAGTATATTTTAATTAAGTCGCAGCTAAAATTATCTGTTGTCTTCCCCAACTGTGACCATAAAAACCGGAACACATAGAAGTCCAATTGCACGCTCTACGCGGAAATTAAACATTACTACGCGAAGGCAAGGAACTTGGCAAATTCCTTCATATAGTCGCTTCGCAAACAAAACAATATCGCTCATGTCCAAATTTGACGTTTTTGACATTTAATGCCATTGGGCGCGAATCGATCAACGTACTCGTATAGGATTCAAGCGTTCCAGCTCATTATCGGCCGTTATAAAAAAATTTATAGTCGTCGTCGTCAGGCTGTACTAGTCCACTGCTGGACATAGCCCCTAATGAGCGCAATAGCGCCCTGTCTTCAGCTTGCCGCATCCAGCATCTGCCGGCAATTTATCGCAGATCGTCATCCTACCTAGTCGGAAGGCGTCCCACACTACGGTTTCCGAGTCGCGGTCTCCACTCAAGAACACGTTTGCTCCAATGGTGGTCGGTTCATCGCGAGATATGGCCAGCCCTCTGCCAAGTGGCAATGTCGATAACTTTGTATTAAAAAACAGTGTAACACCGTGCACGTATTTTTTCTATGGAACACCGTAGAAACTGTTTGTTTACGAAATTAAAGATTTCCGTCTCTCCGGTAATGAAGGGTGAAATTACTTGTGTGGTGTTGTTTGCTATGTGATGATACAAGTAACGTCGGTTTTAGAGACCACAACTGGTTTTTCTTACATTTATGTTTTTGCTTACAAAAATACATTTAGCATTTGCAAAGATATGTTCTAAATTAGAATTCCCTGTGCTATGGGTAGTCAGGCTACTTCCAAATAATTTGCCGTAACATATACGAGTATAGACACGTACGAGTAGAAAAGTATTATTAAAATTTAGGTAGTACTAATAATTAGTACATAAATCACAAAATTTTGGGATTAATAATTAGTACCTATATTACAATTTTTTTTGTATATCTTACGCTTCATTGCACAATAATTTTGTCCTTCTGTTTCAACGTCACTAAGTATTACTCGTAGTACCTCAATTGGAAGAGCGCTGGCACGGATAGCCAGAGGTTGCGGGTTCGAATGCCGGCATGGGTGAAATTTTTAGCCTCTAAATAGGTTTTTAAATATTACGTTACGTTATCAACCCTTGGATGTCCCCACTGCTGGGGCACGGGTCTCTTCCTGCATCGCAGGAAGGTTAGGCCATACTCCACCACGGGGGCCAAGTCCGGGTTGGTGGAGGATTGTAAGACAGTGGCGGGCCTTACTGTCAGAAGTTATCAAGCCGCCCATAAGGCCTCTGACTTATTTAAATATTAGTACCTACCTAAATTACAAAATACAAATTACAAAATTTTTAGTCTAATAACTAGTACCCAAATAACAAAATACTTTTCTGTATATCTTACGCTTCATTGCACAACAATTCTGACCTTCTGTTTCAACGTCACTTAAATCTATGACGTGTTAACTGATGAGTCGGCGACGGTAGGTACTTGACCTTAACGTTTACGTGTCCACGATGAATGTTTCTTCCTACACTACAAACGTGAAGCTATGAGTCATTCCGAGTAGTGAGACACATGGACAGTGTTTCATACAGCGTAACGTTTTGGCAAAAATGACTCGGGAGTTTTCGAGGGAAATGCGTGAGTTTTCTTTGTGGCGTCTTATTATTAGGATCTTGGTTTTTTATGTGATTCATAAGAATTATTTACTGAGATTTGGGTATGATATTGTGTGCATCATCAGTCGGCTTTACATCGATTGCAGATGTAAAGCCTGTCGCTGTCGCAAACGTAGGATCCGGCCATCAAGATGTGTTCGAGTGGAAAAAAGTCGCATGGCTTATCGTCCGACATTGTCAGTGTACAGTCTATTTATTCTTACTTGTCCAATTTAGTAAACAAGATTCTACCCGTAAACTGTAACTTTTTAGTCCAAAACTGCTATATTTTTATAAATGAAGTAACTTGGAACACTCTTTTAGATAACACGCTGCCAATTTTATAAACACAGTTCATGATAGTTCATGAATTTGCGAGAAAATGTCTAGTTTAGGCATCTAATCTCAATTTTAAGGTTAGAATCTTGTTTACTAAATAGGACAAGTAAGAATAAATAGACTGTAGTGTGTCGTAACCCTAATAGTGCCTTGTGATGGCTGATTGAGGGTAGTCTGAAACCTCATCAGCCGAAGATGCGAACGGGTGCCAGCCATCAGTCTTCTCGCAACCACGATGACTGTAACGTCGTCGAAACGTCGAGGTGAAATAGCATTAAATTACTACGCGATTAAGCCCCGAAAATATTCTAACTATTGCAGATGATTTATGCAACGATTTTTGAGTATTTACGCTCGAAGCTGAAATGTTATTCCCTGTGGCATGGCCTCCACGGATACGCTTAGGTTAAGCTTCTTCTTCTTCTTCTACACGCTATATTAGTCCACTGCTGGACATAGCAAAAAATATGTTGAGCACACCTTGTGCCAAAAGGGCTACTATAACATAAAGGATTATTTAGATGACAATGAGGTCTGGAATTAAAGCCAGTACAATGTATGAGTTCTATGTTTATAATAATTATGTAAACTATGGTAATTAAGGACTTTTGAAAAGACTAAGTTAGGAGGTTTTTTTGTCCATTTTTTCTCCATAATGATCTAGATTTTGAAATGGACACCTAGTTTGAATTGTAACGTTAATTAAGCCGCAGTTTCTGTGCTACTTTGAATAAAACCTTTTCATTTCATTTCATTAGCCCTCCCCTAATGAGCATCATAGCGCAAGGTTGTGCCATCATTGGGGGGTAATGCCCATAATCGCCACGCTGGGCATGCGGGTTAGGGATCGCAGTTTGGTGGAATTGTACTGCAGGGAGCGCTGCTGCCCACCCCCGGGTTTGTGTCCCTTAGTCAGGCGACAAAGGGAGACAAACCGACACCCGCGCGGAAGAATTTGGGTTGGTGCTATTCTCTAGGCCGACGCCACTCGGCAGGTTTAGCTAAATGTTAGTAATTAACAATTTTTTATACAACTTTACTTAGAAACCGCGTCGACTCCGGGCGCGGCGGCAGAAGAGGCTGCTAGGTTGAAGGTCCAAAAGTATTCTGCGCTTTTGGGCCAGTACATTTTTGTGCCTCTAATGATAGAGACAACTGGAGTCTGGGGAGTGCAGGGGAAGGCTTTTGTGAGGGAAATAGGACGTCGCTTGAGGGACCGTGGCTATGACTGCCGCTCTGGGGCATATCTTATGCAAAGAATTTCCCTTGCAGTGCAGCGAGGTAACGCCGCCAGCGTAGTGGGCACCTTTGGGTCAGATGTGTCCCGGGGCGGCTTATTCTCTTAGTGTTTTTTGTTTTTCTTTGAATGTTTTGTTTAAATTTTCTATTTTTAGTTCCGACGAAACTTTTTGTGAATTAATCTTATTTTAATATGTTGAAATTTGTGATTTTTTTATTGTTATAATTATTATTTCTTAATTTTCTTAGTTTAATGTAATTTGATTGTATGTGACTTTTTACAACTTAAGAAACTAGCATGCAATCATAAATTTTAAGTTTATAATACCAAATAAGTACATAAGGTGGTGGCGCTGTTTATATTAACTTAATTAAATCCAAGAAGCAAATTCTCGAGTCAGACTTAATTTGTGATTTCATCTTTACTGACCTGTGAATTTATGCGTCTACATGTTTTGGTTAGCCACAGTTCTAATCAGCCGAGCATTGCTGCTCAGTTGCTAAGCAAACAGTTTTAATTGAAACACAAAAAACGCCAACTGTCAAATTCGGCAAAAAAGCGTAACAGCCAGTCAATCGTAACATAATCCTGGTGAACATGCAATAAAGAATATTCTCTCTATCTATATTCTAACGCCCGTATGACAGAGGGGTAGGCAGAGACCAGAGACTTCTACTTGCCACGATCCTGACAGATCTCCTTCCCTCCATCACCGTTCATTGGTCGTTGCATGCATGTACGCCGGGTCCGGGCACTTTTTACTTTGCCCTTTGCTAATACATTCCCTATTTGGTCAAAGTATATTCGCCTGGGACGTCCCTTACCCGCCCTTCTACACACATGTCGAATTCCTTTCTCGATTCCAGTCACTACATCCTCTTCTAGTCCACAACGGTCTCTAATCAGGCTATTGCGTATCCTGTCATTCAAAGTAACACTGCACATACATCTCAAGGACCTAATTTCTACTGCATTTAGTCTAGCCAGTCAAAATAGCGTGAAAAAAGTGTTCAAGATATATCAAGAATCAATTACGAACCTGATCTACATAAAACATATGATAGGCAACCTTAACCTGCATCCGCAATCAGCTGAATATCAAATAGTATAACTAGTTTCGCCAGAAGAACGCATTAGTCTCAACTGTTTTAGCTAGATGAGGAGATTAGATCTTCTTCATTAGATCTTATCTCCTTCGAAAAGTCTTAGAAAACTTCATCCGAACTTGGAAATTTAAATGGATATAAATGTGAAATTTTCTATTTATATTATCTTGAAACATAAGCGCTCTGGTAGATCTGCAGTCAGCGAACATACACTTAGCGGTACCAACCACTTTATACAATTTGATAAAGTTAAAGTTCTAGCCCGTGAAGACCGTTCCTTCCCTAGAATGATACGCGAGGCAATAGAGATCCGCCGGCATCCAAATTTTAATAGAGATCGTGGTTGGAATATACCGGCAGCATGGGAACCAGTGCTTAAGTGCATGAGAACCCCTTGCTAAGTATGACTGTATGACCCTAAGTGTGACTGTAGAGTTAATTTTAATTTCAATTAATAATCAATATTTTAAGTTCATGTAAAATAATTGGATTTATTAATTTAATTTTTTAACTTCAATTAACACTAACTAATATTCAATATTGTTGACTTTATATAAAATAATTGAAATACCTATTTTGGAACGTAACTTCATAATTAACCTTTGTAATTTTTTCCGAGGGTAGTAAACTAACCGTTAATGCTTTCAAAAAGACGCCTATCACCTCAATCATCCGAGACCACGGCACCTGTAAAAGTGCCGAAACGTTGGAAAATTGTAAAAATGTAATAAACAAGCATAAATCCGTATAAAAACAGTTTTAATTATATTATCTTTTTGTCGCTATATCGATATCAACCTTTGTATATCCCGAGTGCTGGGGCACGGGTCTCTTCCTGCATCGCGGGAAGGTTAGGCCATACTCCAGCACGGGGGCCAAGTCCGGGTTGTTGGAGGATTGTAAGATAGTGGCGGGCTTTACTGGCAGAAGTTAACAAGCTACCCATGGGCCTCTGACATGGCTTAACTAATACCATTATATGACATATAATGAAGGTAGTAAAATAATGACCACTAGCGGTAGTCACAGGACCGTCACTCATCACTTTAAATAAAATTAAGATACAATAATTATACATTTTTCAATTTCTCTTACAGGAATGATTTAAGGACTATTTTAGAATGAAATCGTGCTGCCCGCACACGTCGCTGGTTTATTCGAGTAGATAGATAAAATATTCTTTATTGCAATTACAGTGAAATTATTGTAATTCGCGGCCTTACTTAATTTCTTCCAGGCAACCATAGACGAAGACTAGAATGGAATTAGAGACTTATAAAACTTATAGTAATGTGAATAGACTAATGAAACGTTGATGAACCCAAAGTGATCTGTCAGGATCGTGGCAAGTGGCAATTTCTCGTCTCTGCCTCTCGTCTAGGATACAGGCGTGAGGTTATTGTGTGAATAGACCTTTAACCTAAAAAAGATGCCTTTGCATAACTGATTCATAGGCTAATTATTCGGATTTTATGAATCGAAGATCTAAAATATATATCTACGTTAGCGTGAGTAGGCTGCCCTCTGTTTAATTAACGTCTCGATAAAATACTTCGGGCTAATGCTAATCGTAAGGTTAAGTTACATATTTAAACAAACATGCAAGACTAATTACTGTACTCGGGTGTGGTATAACAAAGGAATTGTTAGCACTGTGTTCTAGTTATATAGAATTACTTGAAGGCAGCACGTCGTTATCAACCCTTGTATGTCCCCAATGTTGGGGCACGGGTCTCGTCCTGCATCGCAGGAAGGTTAGGCCATACTCCACCACGGGAGCCAAGTTGTGGCCATATTCCACCATTGGGGCCAAGTAGGGCAAGGCAGCACGTATAGAGGAACATTTTTTTTTAGTATTTTTAAGTAGCCTACATACGACCACTGCGGGGTACAGGCCTTCTCCAAGAAAGAGAGAGAGAGTATAGGCTTACTCACCACGCGAGCCGACCATGGATTGACAATTTTCAAGCGCTTAGCTGAGCAAACACCATAGACACTCTGACCCCCAGTTTCTCGTAAACTAACAATCTGTTAATCTACTCTTAACAGCTGTCAAATGTTTTTTTTGTATGCACTTTGGCCAACTGACAGCTGTTAACAGTAAATTGTCGCCTTGTTAGTGTACCAGAACCTGGGCCTGAGGTTTCCTCAGGCAGTTTACTTTTTCTACTCCAGGTGGAACAAATAAGAGGGGTTATGGAATGAATGCGCGGTGGGCACGCGTGGTAATTAAGCCCATAATGTCTCTTTCTGAGAGAAGGCCCGTGCCATACAGTGGGACGAATAAAGGCTACATAAAATTATAAACAACTAGCTGATGCCCGAGACTTCGTCTGCGCCGGATTAGTATTTCTTCTTCTTCTTCAGGCTATATTAGTCCACTGCTGGACATAGCCCTCCCCTAATGAGCGCCATAGAGCAAGGTTGTACCATCATTGGGGGTAATGCCCATAATCCCCACGCTGGGCGTGCGGGTTGAGGATCGCAGTTTGGTGGAATTGTACTGCAGGGGGCGCTGCTGCCCACCCCCTACTTTGTGTCCCTTAGTCGTCTTTTACGACACCCGCGGGAAGAATTTGGGTTGGTGCTATTCTCTAGGCCGACACCACACAGAAAAAAATGTATTTAGTATTAGCACAAGATTAGTATTTAGAGTAGCTTATGTACTCGTAAGTGTGGCGTAGAAAAGAACTAACATTAAGACATTAAAATTATCACACAAATAGTTTTTTGGTCGCATATAAAAAAAATCACACATTATCTTTATAAATTGTAGTCTTTGTGCTATTGTGATGTATAAGCTATATTATTGTACAGTTTCATTGAAATCCATTCAGTAGTTTTTACGTGAAAGGGTAACAAACATCCATCCATCCATACGTACAAACTTTCGCGTTTTTAATATTAGTAGGATTAATGAAGCCTACGTGCTTTTGAAGAAATATTTTTACTCGTAATAGTCATCCAAAGAAGAACGGAAAAGTTGACAATAAAGACAAATTAGTTTTTAACAAAGACAAAGCTCTTAAGTAATGCGATTTTCACACCTCTTAAATGGCACTTTGGTAGCTATTTAAATATAATTTTATACAAAGAATTTTAAGTAAATGCTACTTAAGCCTCATTTACGAAAATCCGCGCAATTCAGCCTGCAAAATAGGTTCCACTTTAAAATCTCTCAGTTTCTAATCCCAAAGCAGTCCAAACAGTATTAAAGCATCCGTGTCGCCGCCAGATGGTTAAAATAAGCCGTCCAATTCAACGCCTAAGAAGTTCTAGGCATTTAATTACATAGTTATATTAAACGGGTCTAATTAACGGATAACTTAATAAATAACGGGGTAATTTATTAGGTAAAACGTAATTACCTTAACTCCCGACGTTTCGGCAGCATTAAGAAACACTATTTAATTACATGGCTGGCCTTTTGGTTAAAACAAAGCATCGTTGAATAAAAGTGACATATTATTATGAAAATGTATTATGTTGAACGCCATATGATAAGTAAATAAAAAAACTTTGGCCTTTGCATGTATATATTGAGGTGATTGATACAGCGTTCAGTGGCGCCTTTTCAATTCAATTCATTTATTGATTTGTGAGACACAAGTACATCAGGTGTAATGGTTGAAAAAATATAGCTTCTTTTGTGCTCTACCTGAATAGGCATACAAATCTTATGTCACAAGTAAAACTTTTTAAATAATTTTATAAAAATACACTTAAATACAGAATGTCAAAAATTAAAAGATTAAGTTAATATTAAAAAAAAACTATTTAAATAAATACAAAATTAATGTCAATGATAAAAATATACATGTCAGCGTGTCAATAATTACAAACTAAATTAATAAATATCTGATCTAAATTACAATTTATCTTCAAAGAACTCTTTCATGTCATAATAGCATTTATTAGTCAGCATGTCATATAATTTTCTTTTAAATTGAATAGCATTTAGCGATTTTAGATTATCTGGCAACTTGTTATATATTTTTGGTCCCATGACCACAATGCTTTTTTGTTTGAAGGCTGTTTTACAGGATTCAATTTTTAGTTTATGTGGATGCCGTATTGTTCTATTTTCATGCGCCTTTGGAAATAGCGACTCGTTTGTTTTGACAAAGACAGCAACTTCATATACATCTATCGCACTAGATCATCGCATCACTCACACTAGATGGGTAAAGAGACCACTCGGACGCTGCAGTGCCTGGGACATTGTTTTTAGATTGAGTGAGCGAGCCCAGCACCTATACCATCCTGACAGATAGATAGAGAACACTTTATTCTAGGAAGGACAGCTTAGGTAGGGACCCCACAGGAAAGAAAAGTCAATACTTGTGGAGCCAACCAAATTGCCGGTTTCCTCACGATGTTATTCCTTCACCGTTAGCGTGAGGTATTGCTTTCTCAAATTCGCAAATATACTTAACTTTGAAAATAAAAAAGTCAAAGGCACTGGGAATCGAACCTGGGTCTCTCGATTTCTAGTTAAATTGTTGTTCTTTTATCCACCGCTTATGTTTAAATATTTGGCTGAATGAAAGCCAGCCCTTATACTAGAGTTTTCAAGCTAGAATCATAATATACAATGTGTATTCCAAACACGGAAAGGCAGATTGTCGTGAGACCCGTAATCTTTTCTTAGAAAAACTCTGGGCTTATCTCGCTGTGTTTGACAGACTTTACTTGGTCGACTGTGTCACTGTTGGGCAGTAAATTTTACTGCGATAACTTTTCTGTAATGTCCTGTTAAATGTTTCGTGTATGTGTAAAGCATAATAACTAACTCAACCTATACAGGTTTCAGTGAAGTTATTTTTGTATTTTATACGTATTCTGTAAATTTCATGAATCATCGTCAGGCTATACTAGTCCACTGTGGGATTTAGCCCTCCCCTAAAGAGCGCCACGTTGTGCTATCATAGGGGGTAATGCCCATAATCCCCACGCTGGGCATGCGGGTTGGGGATCGCAGATCGGTGGAATTATACTGCAGGGGGCGCTGCTGCCCACCCCCCGGTTTGTGTCCCTTAGTCGCCTTATACGACACCCGCGGGAAGAATTGGGTTGATGCTATTCTCTAGGCCGACACCACACAGCAATTTCTTGAAAAGATAACTTAAAAAAAACTGTCTAACTAACTTTTTTGTAGAAAAGAGCCGCGGGAGAAGATCATCGTGGTGAAAATCCGATTACAACGTCGGGCGTTCTTATCGCAAAGCCCTAGAGTAGAATTCGAAATGACCAGCGATAACCATCTGTGGTTGACTGATAGAAAATGCTTATAGCATTAAGTCCGCCACATTGCCATTGTATTTTTTTTACTTATGTGCAATAAACGTATTAATAATAATAATAAGGCCGATCAGCTGTCGCGTCATAGTGACGCTCCTAGCTACCCGAAGCGTTGCGTCAAACAACAAAAACAAAAGACAATCGGTCCCTTCCAAGAACACCGCCGTTCCCGATAATCACGCGGGGGCCTACTCTAAAATCGAGAAGGCAAGTTGGCAGAACCACTGACAATGCTTCTGTCGTACGATGAAGTGTCAATTGGCATATTCATCATGTGCTCCCCGGTCAGATCAATGACTGGAAATCTTTTGTCGAGTTTGGCTAACCAAACACGTGTTTACTTCACAATATGGCGTAATGATTAAGACCTTATCATGCGCCTTGGTCATTCATTACACATCATTAAAAGGCCAGCGCCTTGATTATGTAACTTTTCACGTATACATCTGTGTGCGAAAACTTGTACCCCGTGGTGGAGTATGGCCTAACCTTCCTGAGTGCCGCAGGAAGAGACCCGTGTCCCAGAAGTGGGGCCATGCAAGGGGTGTATATCGATCGATTGATCCTAATTTGGAACCAGGACAAGTGATCGTATTGTGTGGAATGTTGGCGACAGACCTTTTTATTATTTATTTTGACTTTTTGTACATATCTTCTTTTTTACTTATGTCCGTTTTTAAATTTAGATACTGTCTAATCTATTATTCTGTTGTGAAAATATTATTATGATCGAGTAAACACGGAATTATAAATAGAAATATATGTTTATTAAAACAGAAAAGTAGGGCACCATACGGTGCTTAACATGGAAGATATTATTATTTAAAAATCAGTGACTCGCGCAAAGATCCCCAGTAGCCCCTCGTCTCGTTTTCGTCGGAACCCATCGTGTGTCTGTAATCATAATAATTCACCTTATCTAACCGGAGGTGCCGCGCGGCGGACGCCCGTCGGTCGTCCGTGCGTCGGCCCGTCTAACTCGACGCATAATAAAATATGTTGCCGACTACCTACGGACCTTGTGGACTAGGCGAAAACTTTTTACTTTAAATAAATGTGTGACAGAATGAATGAATAAATTAAGAAATAAATATATGATGGAATAACAATTAATTGCCCAGAAAAAAAATTTCCACGACGCCATGTTAAAGTTCCACTTGAAATTGTAACGGTGCAACCCTCTTTACACAATTTTTTTTACTTCAACTCCTTGTTTTATTGATAAGATTTATTTATTTATAATAATAAGATTTAGTTGTCTGGTCTAGTTGAACTGTAAAGAGTCATGTCAAAAATCGTGGAAATCCTAAAAATGGGTGACGTAATTTTAAATTTTGAAACTAATAAACAGAATTAAATAAATATAAAAAAATAGTGTAAAGAGTTACAATTTCAAGTGGAACTTAAACATGGCGTTGTGGGAACAATAGTTATTCATTCATTTATTAAAGGGGTAGAGGTGTACCGGTATTGAGACCTCAGACTTGATTAGACTTGGATTAACTCGAACTTTCCGTGGAAATGGAAACGTACTGTCCACCGGAGTCATTAGCATCGCTTAGTGACAGCGAGACCCTTACGCTGATTGACCACGATGGCTTGCCATCGATACGCTGAAAAGATGAAGTGTAGGGGTCTGTACTGAACATGTATTTATACGAAGGCTGTGTACATTTATAATGGAATATACATCAGAACTTTCCGTGTAGTACCTACCATACCTAAAGTAAAGAAAAGCAGGCAATGTATTAGGTAAAACGTAATTACTTTAATTCCCGACGTTTTGGCAGCGCTACAGCCAATATTTTTTTTTTATCTATCTTTATCTTTAAAATAATCCAGTGTAGACCTGCATCAACTCGCACTTAAAATGCAGGCTCGTTTATTCCATGACTTCAGCGTCAGCATATAGCTTTGAGTTTGAAGATAAAAGAAGACTTAAGTCTAAACTTGCGTCAAATAAATAACCAAAAGTTTTCAACAAGTCCATAGTTTCTTCAGTATCCTTCACTTTTTATTTTTCGGCGGCCGCCGCTCGCTCGTGCGTGCCAGCCTGCTGTGCAGTGTGCCAGTGTCACTGGCCAGATAACTTAGTGGCCTAATACTTGTGCCACATTTCGATATTCAAATTCGTGTCAACTTAGGCAAAACGTGCACTTTACTCTGTGAAAAGTCACACGAGAATGAGATAGGCGCTACGTAATACGTTTTCGGTGCAAGTCTGCATTACGAGAAATGTTGTTACTTGACACCTGTAACATACGTAATATTTCTATCAGATTAGGACGTCACTTTGAGCGAATTACATTTTTTTCTCATCACATGTAGATTTGTAGAATCGTCAGAACATAAAGCTTCGCATATGTGCTCGCTATCAGTTACGTTTTAAGGGTGACTTTGCAACAAAAATGTCCTGACCTGTACCTACCCCTGCAGATTGGTTTTCAAACTTTTTGAGAACGGGATAGGATTTTTCTCTTTTCGGTTTGCTTTTTGTATCAGATAGCTCTTTTTCTCGATTCTTCAGGAGACGTTTGCGACCTTGAAGCCATGCGAATTGAAAGCGTAGACGCAAAATATTCGAAGGCTTAGACATTTGTCGCATAAAAATAGTCATTAGTAATTTATTTTCTCATTCGAATTAAAACTAGCTTGGCGTACAAAATAAAGATTTTGGCTGTCGCTCGACTTTTATGTAGAATTGAAGTCATAAACCGCAGGAGTCGTTCACGAATTATTTGCTAATGAAGTGAGAATTGGCTCCCTGACCAGCCAATTCTATTACCTAATATTAAATGGCTGTGTCGATCACCTTGGCTCATATCACGTGCCATTTTTGTATTCACTTAATTAATCAATTAACAACTCCAATTCAAATCGCAAGCTCAAGGATTTTTACTATAGTTACGAGCAGATTATTAACCTAGACAACATCACAATACAGCGGTAATAGCACTGACATATTACGAAAAACTATTCATTAGGCAAGTCAACTTTTGACGTTCATTGTACACAATGGTGCTTTGTTGCGTCATTGACTCGAGCTCGTCCGATTGCATTTTGATGCGGGCGAAGTTCCAGTGATAGTTGTAAGTTACAGTGGAGGCGTGCGTCAACATCGAATGGACAAGGCGTAAAAGGTTTGGCAATAAGCCTATAGTGGGCATTATGATTATGGGCATTACTCCCTATGACAGCGCAACGTGGCGCTCTTTAGGGGAGGGCTATGTCCAGCAGTGGACTAGTACAGCCTGATGATGACGACGATAAGACTATAGTAAAAAAATCTCTCGTAGGTTATCGTGTAGCGAATATGATAAAACGTTGCCCCCTTGGAGAATTGAGACATTTTTAAAAACCTATTTAACGGCTAAAAGTTCCACCCATGCCGGGACTCTGCGACCTCTGGCTAACGGTGCCAGCGCTCTCCCAACTGAGCTAATGGGCGACTTACCGGCATCAGTGAAATTTCGAACCTCTTTACAATACTCAATTTTCTAAATAAAAATGTCTCAATTCTCAGTGAAATTTCGAACCTCTTTACAATACTCTCTGTATTACGTAAAGGCAGCAACAGAAAGCATTGTAAAGAGGTTCGAAATTTCACTGAGAATTGAGACATTTTTATTTTTAAGGTGGCAATCGACTAAAGCTATCTGCCTCAGATAGCCGATCCACTGAGCTGACCTTAAATCTGTTAGTGCATTACACTACAATGACGGTTAAATCGACGGGTAACGTGACGTGTTTTATACCACTGGCGCCTAGGTTAGGTAAGTGTGCGGGCTTAAACTTAAAGCAGCAATGAAATGAAATCGCCACGTTTCATGCAATTGTTTTTGTCATCATCACCGTCATCATATTTTAAACTTGTACTCATAGTTAGAATATTTTCGGGGCTTAATCGCGTAGTAATTTATTGCTATTTTATCTAGACACAGTCATCGTGGTCACGAGAAGACTGATGGCTGGCACTTATTCGCATCTTCGGCTGATGGGGTTTCAGACTACCCTCAATCAGCCATCAGAAAGCACTATTAGGGTTGCGACACACGTCGAGGTAAAATAGCAATAAATTACTATGCGATTAAGCCCCGCAAATATTCTAACTATCACCATCATCATCAGCAATTTGAAGCCCACTGCAGGGCATAGGGCTCCCTCGTGGTATCCAAGCTTCACGGTCTTGTGCCGCCGCCCGCATCCAGCGACTCCCCGCCACCATAACCAAGTCGTCAGACCATCTGGTGGACGGCCTGCCCACGGTGCGTCGTCCAGACCACCGTCGCCAGGTCAGAACGTTTTCGCCCCAACGGCCATCATTTCTTCGAGCTATGTGCCACGCCCACTGAGCAATTCTTCGAGCTGTATCAGTAACTCGGAGTCTTCTGCGGATCTCATTCGTGATTCGATCACGCAGTGACACTCCAAACATAGCTGTCTCCATTGCGCGTTGGGCGACCTTGAGCCTTCTTATGAGGCCCATAGCCTGCGACCAGGACTGACTTCCATAAGTCATCGTCATCAAATTGTTATTGTACTATGGTGGGTATCCTTCGTTGCGTTCGCAGGTTCTTGGTCTACATTCGAGAACCTTTGCATCATCGCCATCACTTCACCATCTGAGACAGTTGGCTGGCAGTGGCTGGATGAATATGGATAAAGACAGAAGGAAGGGGATACCTTGGGTGAGGCCTATACCCAGCAGAGGACTGAATCAACTTAAGTCAGTTATTTTCTTACGTAATATGATACAAATCAAACTCAAGAATTAAGTGGAGATCATTGTTTTTCATGGATAAATTGATTTTGAGACGTTTACCTATTAAAAGAAATAGCGATACAGCATTTGAATTTTCGAAAGGAAAAAGGCGGTTGTTCTGTACTGGAAGAACCATGTCATGGAGTTAGGATTTGGTCAGTAAATGTGAATGATTTATTTTGCCACAAACAAATATGCTTACATAATAAGAATTATAAAATAAAGTATTCGTGTGACAATGATACTATTTCAGCATTTGCTGTTTCTTATAGCTGTATACCTTCATCATCGTTATCTTTATAAGCCCACCGCTGCCCACTGCTGGGCTTAGGCCTTTCCCCCCAAGTGTCATCTCTCTTGATCCCTTGATGATTAAAAATAACCGTATACCTTGATAAGTAAGGCAGATCAGTTGAATGAAATTTATTTGGCGGCCTCGGTGGCGCAGCGGTTTGGCACGCTGACTGCCAAACCGATGGTCTCGGGTTCGATCCCCGGCCGGGTCAAACTAGGAAACGAACTTTCCTAGTTTGTCGCGGGTCTTGAATGTTATCTACGTATTTATTGTATTAAATCTATCGTCGAGTAAGCACCTGTAACACAAGTCATTTAGTAGTACTTAGTATATGGCTAACGGGATCTGTGTAAGATGTCCATGAACTTTTATTTATTTAGTATATATTTAATTTCCGTAACATTCAATCTCCACGTTCAGCTCAGCGAAATGCGTGCAGTCGCAAGTGAACTTGTATATTCCCGCCTTTAGAAATACGATTTGACAGTCGTAAAGGCGGCGGCGATTGTACGCGGCGTTATTGTTCAGTTTACGAGATGAAATGCACAATAAAATGCGAAGAAACGGGAAGAAAGAGGGAATTATGACGAATAAAGACCGGCGATAAAGTTATAGTGCTGAAAATTTTCTTTGGCGGAGTGGACTCGGGAACCGCTTGCGTTGGTATAATACAAAAATCTATTCCTGACGTGTGTTAAATTACGGAAGTAAAATTTTCGTAAAAACTATTCATTCTTAACTTAATTCCGAAATCAGTTACTTGAATTCAGAGACTAGCAACCGACGTGCAACTCTTAATTGTGAAACTTATAGAGCATTGATTCTGTTAGTGTATTATAGAACCACGACGAATACATTGACGCCTAGAATGTTCGATGTATGGGCGCGCGTAGACTTGAAGCAGCACTGAGATTAAGTCGCCACTTTTCTAGTTTGTCTCGGGTCTTGGATTTTATCTATGTAAGTATTTATTGTATTAAATCTATCGTCGAGTTATCACCTGGAACACAAGTCATTTAGTTGTACTTAGTATTGGGGTAACGAGCTCTGTGTAATATGTCCATAAATATTTACCTATTTATTTTCATGCAATTGTCATAGTTCCCCAATGCATAAGCATAATCTATGCCCTTTTACGCTCACTAAGTAAACATTTTATCTTCATAGTGAATAACATTTTTTGACTTTGTCGACGCAAGTTCCGTTTCTCAATAACCGTGATTAAGCTTCTCGAATAAGAGCGAAACCCGGTCGTAATCACCCGACAAAATTCAAGCAAGTGATTTCGGAGTTGAGTAAGAATGTGTTGCAAAAATATTTCATGTTTTTCGTTGTAAACTAAACGTGTCCTAAAGGTAGGTACGGGCCGGCCACATGCGAGGGGAACGATTTCAACCTAAAATAACTCTTAAATACTTACGAAGATAGAGACATTACAAAAAAGTCGGTTCCCGTGTCGTGCTCGTAGGTCGCACGTGTCCGGGCTTCTTTCGCGCTGGAATTGTAGGCTCTAACTTTAAATACCTAAGGCTTGTTTTTGTTTGTGTCGTTGCTCCCGCACGTTGCAGGCCACATATAAACTACGTGGGTCGAAAGCGTGGAAATGACTCGTCTCCAATTCACTTTCATGCAAACTTTACTCAAGCGACGGAACGAAGCCCACACTGAAAGGACGAGGCAAAGCCGCGAATTCTATACAAGCTTGTCTTTGTTTTTTATACTTGATTGCATACATAAAAATCAAACAGAAAGCACAAAATTCAATCCAATCATAATTACTCGTAATATACGCGACGAATTGATAACCTCCAACTTTTTGAAGTCTGTTAAAAAAATTGTACACAGCAAGAGTACTTATTTCATTTAGAAATTAATGAATGAATGAAAATTCTTTGTTGCACTAAAAACATTGTACAAGGGCGAGCTTAATACTAGATAGTATTAATAGTAGAAATAATAATCGATAGTAGAAATTTCTACATGTTAGAAATTTATGCATGCTATTTCTTATGTACCTAATGTCCGGTCCATGTTCCATGTTTCATGTACAATAATGCATAATAATATTAACGCGTCCTAACTTTTCCGTGTCGTCGCCCATGTCCTTCTTGTGTGCCCCAGGCCTTAAGTGAGCGCAGCCTTAACCTCAAGAAAGAGCCACTTTAGAAGTGGCTCTCCAGCCACTCGTGATCGGATCAAGGAGCCGAAAGAGGTACTCATTACGAAATAATAAAAACCACTATGATAATTCCAGCGCCACGTTTTCGCTGGTTTCCTGCTCGGAATTGAAGCCAATGTCATTGCCGTTCTTTTTATAAGCGACACGCGCCTCGTCAGGCAGACAAGGTTGTCCAGAAATATTTGTAAGCGGTCAAATTAACTTTCGTTAACGTACACTCGCGGTCTGAAAATGTTTACCACCTTAAGGTTGGTAATTGCATGCACAAATCTATGCCACACATAGAGCATAGATTAGGCATAGAGCATAGAAGAAGCAATAGAGATTCACCCAAGCGAGGTTGCCATGGTTTTACAATCAATTTCTATTATTTCAATCCTAGTATTTTTGATAAATGTCATTGTAAAAAATTCAATTATGTCAACTTTTAAATAAAGAAAAGAGTTTCATCATCAAAACGTCACGAATACTCTTTTTATTAGAATCGATGCTACAACTATTAAAAAGTAATACGTACCTAGATATAGCATTTTAGACTTTATTGCACACAGTGTGCTAAGGAATCTAATTTTAAAACTGATAAACATTTGTAGACCGCGACCGTACAGCTGGAGGTAAGTGCACACTGGCGCGTGACATACAGAATGTTTTTTTTACGTAGCCTATAATGTATACAGAATGTTTTTTTACGTAGCCCAGTACAGGGCACCTGCCTTCTCTCAGAGAGAGATAATATGGGCTTAATTATTTGAACACGTCAGACACTCTTATAAACATCCCAGTGCAGGAACAGGCCTTCTCTCAGAGAGTAAGGGCGTAATTACCACGTGTGCCCACCGCGTATTGGCAATTTGAAGCGCCGAGGTTTTTGAACACCTCAGACACTATAGCCTATAAACGTCCCAGTGCAGGGCACAGGCCTCTCAGAGAGTAAGGGCGTAATTACCAGGCGTGCCCACCGCAGACTGAAAATTTGAAACGCCGAGCTATTTGAACACCTCAGACACTATAGCCTTTAGGCGTCCCAGAGAAGGGCACAGGCCTTCTCTCAGAGAGTAAGGACGTAATTACCAGGCGTGCCCACAGCAAACTGACAATTTGAAGCGCCGAACTATTTGAACACCTCACTATAGCCTATAGGCGTCCCAGAGCAGGGCACAGGCCTTCTCTCAGAGAGTAAGGACGTAATTACCAGGCGTGCCCACAGCAAACTTACAATTTGAAGCGTCGAACTATTTGAACACCTCACTATAGCCTATAGGCGTCCCAGAGCAGGGCACAGGCCTTCTCTCAGAGAGTAAGGACGTAATTTACCAGGCGTGCCCACAGCAGACTGACAATTTGAAGCGCCAAGCTATTTGAACACCTCAGACACTAAAGCCTATAGGCGTCCCAGAGCAGGGCACAGGCCTTCTCTCAGAGAGTAAGGACGTAATTTACCAGGCGTGCCCACAGCAGACTGACAATTTGAAGCGCCAAGCTATTTGAACACCTCAGACACTATAGCCTATAGGCGTCCCAGAGCAGGGCACAGGCCTTCACTCAGAGGGTAAGGACGTAATTACCAGGCGTGCCCACAGCAAACTTACAATTTGAAGCGCCGAACTATTTGAACACCTTACTATAGCCTATAGGCGTCCCAGAGCAGGGCACAGGCCTTCTCTCAGAGAGTAAGGACGTAATTACCAGGCGTGCCCACAGCAAACTTACAATTTGAAGCGCCGAACTATTTGAACACCTTACTATAGCCTATAGGCGTCCCAGAGCAGGGCACAGGCCTTCTCTCAGAGAGTAAGGACGTAATTTACCAGGCGTGCCCACAGCAGACTGACAATTGACAACATTTCATTTTTTTAGCATATGGATTTTATTGTCCTAAAGGAAACTAGATACAAAATAAAACGAACCATATTTTTTTATTTTATGAAACACGCACGTTTTCTTATGTTTTAACATTTTAAAGTTTAAAATATTTTTACCGGAAGTGACGAAACAACGAGGCTCACAATATGTTTTCTTTTGCCTAATATCCTAAAAAAAAAATATAGTTACAAATGTCATTTTAGTATTGCCAGGGCCATGTTAAAAAACAGTTTCTGATTTTTTTTAACATATGCAAATATTACACTATTTTTATTTTTAATGCACTAACCCGTGCTAAGGAACAAATTTAAAAACCTATTAAGAGGCTAAAAATTTCACCCATGCCGGGATTCGAACCCGCAACCTCTGGCTATCCGTACCAGCGCTCTACCAATTGAGCCAATGGGCGACTCACGGCATCAGTGAAATTTCGAACCTCTTTACAATATTCTCTGTATTACGTACAGGCAGCGACATCTGACTTAAGCAAATTGCATTACTTACAGCCCCGACTACCTACTTTGCAGTTAGGTTTAACATCGGAACGATATCACTGTACCCACATGATTACACTATTAGTGCATTAAAAATAAAAATAGTGTAATCATGTGGGTACAGTGATATCGTTCCGATGTTAAACCAAAAAAGGTGTCAGGAGATAATTATGCTTATCAAAATGAAAAGCAAAGAAAAATATTCATTGCACAAGCAGTGTATTTATTATAAACGAGGATGAAGAAATGATAGAAAGTTGAAAATATACTTGTTATTTTTGTGTTTCAATCACTAAATTATTCAATTAAAAGATAATACGGCAGATCAGCGATTTTTTTTTATAATTACGGCAATTTGAAGGTTTAGATACGGCAACCCAGATTTTGACGATAATAACACTGGTCGTCAGCTAAGTCGCTAAATTATTTTTGTCCTCAAAACTTTTTTCTTCTCGCTCTCGTCGTCATTTCTAGCGACTAAGTCGCTAAAAATTGGCAACACTGATTTTTTAGGTTAGATCTTGAAATTGACTTTTTTTTTATCGTGGCACAGGCATGTTTACTGGGAGCCATGGTGTGACGTCATCAGCGTATTTTTGTGTTTTTACCATTTTCTCGGAAATGAAACCACAGAAAAATCTGAAATAAATTTTTACGTGCTTTACAAAGCCAAATCTCGAAATGGTTTTCGAATTAGAGCTCCATACAATTTTGAAATGTTGTCAATTTGAAGCGCCAAGCTATTTGAACACCTCAGACACTATAGCCTATAGGCGTCCCAGAGCAGGGCACAGGCCTTCTCTCAGAGAGTAAGGACGTAATTTACCAGGCGTGCCCACAGCAGACTGACAATTTGAAGCGCCAAGCTATTTGAACACCTCAGACACTATAGCCTATAGGCGTCCCAGAGCAGGGCACAGGCCTTCTCTCAGAGAGTAAGGACGTAATTTACCAGGCGTGCCCACAGCAGACTGACAATTTGAAGCGCCAAGCTATTTGAACACCTCAGACACTATAGCCTATAGGCGTCCCAGAGCAGGGCACAGGCCTTCTCTCAGAGAGTAAGGACGTAATTTACCAGGCGTGCCCACAGCAGACTGACAATTTGAAGCGCCAAGCTATTTGAACACCTCAGACACTATAGCCTATAGGCGTCCCAGAGCAGGGCACAGGCCTTCTCTCAGAGAGTAAGGGCGTAAATACCACGTGTGCCCTCCGCGTATTGGCAATTTCAGGCGTCGAGGTATTTGAACACCTCAGACACTCAGGTTTCCTCACAAATCTTCCTTAGTCGTTAGCGAGTGGCCAATAGCAACGTTCTGAACGCATGTTACTCGATAAATTCGTTGAATTCGAAAATTTTATAGATACTGCAACGAATTTGATACCACTTCAGGAAATTCCTCAATTTGGGGAATTACCAGAAATCCAAACAAAATTTATTATTGTAAACCTACAAAAGTATTGATAAAGATTTTGTTGTTGGTGTTGAGTTGACTAAACGGCGAGATCTTTCCCAGTCTGTGTGTATTTTCATGTTTATGATACAGGATGTCCTAGTTTGGTACCAGCCCAAGTCATTGTGTGCATGGAAGTAATCCAGTTATTTATTTATTAATTTAATTTTTTAATAACACATTGGTTTGTTCTTCGCTCATCCAAGAAAATTTATGAACTGCCGATTTATTTCTATCTTCCGAGAATTGGTGTCAATCAAGAGTTTAGATTTTTTCCGAGCGCTTCCGTGCTTCGCAAGGCCCGTTAAGCCGTTGGTGCCGGCTGTCATGTAATGGCAGTCGATAAGCCATGTCAGAGGTCTTATGGGCGGCTTGACAACTTCTGAAAGTAAGACCCGCCACTGTCTTACAATCCTCCTCTAACCCAGACTTGGCCCCGGTGCCGGAGTACAGCCTAACCCTTCTGCGATGCAGGAAGAGACCCGTTCCCCAGCAGTGGGGACATACAAGGGTTGATATCGAAGAGTTTAGAAGACAGAAAAAATTGTAAAACCGTAAAAACAAGAACCAAAATGCAGACGCCATTGCGTCTGCATTGTTTTGTTACCAAATGGATAAATAAATGAATAGTCTTTCAAAATTGGACAGCTCTAAATGCCGCAACGGACGCGAAACAGCGATAAGCCACGTAAATCCAAAAACGGCAACACTTATCAAAAATGTATATTTACACACAAGTGCATTTCGTTTGGCACAGTAATTGCACCAACTCTTCTTTCCTAACACGAATTAAACCGAGATATTTCACTATGTATGAATTCGATTGCTCAACGAAAATTACGGCGATTAAAAAAAGGTGTAGGTAACCGACTGCCAACCCACAAATCTACTCTTGGCCTCATTTCATTACATCACGGCGTCCACGCAGCACCGTGCCCCTTAAGTCGTGAGGGGAAAAGCTCAAATTGCCATGCGGATGGACGAGTAAAGTTGAGGTGTTTGGAACCGAGTGACTTTTGAACGGTGGATTATACGAGTAGCTAAGTTATAAATTCGTCGGTACTTCGCTTCTCTCGCCCCGCCCACACAGTCGCGAGTACTAACATGTAAACACGTTAGAACCATGTCACATTAACCTCTTCCAGCCTGATGTATGAGGAAACTGAGTATTTTGACTTTGACAAGGTACTGAAGTGCATACATATTAGTGCAATGCGTAGCTTACCGTTATCAACCCTTCTACTGCTGGAGCACGGGTCTCTTCCTGCATCGCAGGAAGGTTAGGCCATACTCCACCACGGGGGCCAAGTCCGGATTGTTGGAGGATTGTAAGATAGTGGCGGGCCTTACTGTCAGAAGTTATCAAGCCGCCCATAAGGCCTCTGACTCTGACTGCCATTATATGACAGCCGGCACCAACAGCTTAGCGTGCCTTGCGAAGCACGCAAGCACTCGGAAAAATGCCACTAGGGGTAGTCACGGGACGCTCACCCATCCTGTACCTGACCGCGCCATTTGTTGCTTAACCAAATGATTGATTCCAATCACTCGGTTCGCCTAGGCCACGAGCGCTTCGTAGTAGCGCAATGTGTAGCTTGATGACAATTTACTATGGGCTTTCATTTCCGAATTCTATCGTCAAGATCATGAATGAATATCGAAGATAGGTACTATTACGTCTATTACTATTGACTACTGAAGTTTACCTAACTACTATTGAAGGCCTAACCTTCCTACGATGTAGGAGGAGACCCGTGCCCCAGCGGTCCACACAAGGGTTGATATCGATTGAAATTTACGCTCACTACAACCAACGCCTTGTCCAAATTACTTGGTGTCCATGCCTACTGCTTCGTGGAAGAAAGGATCATTAAACTTCAGAAGCATTGCGGTGGGCAGTGACTGGAAGAGGAGAGCCGAAAATCGGGCTCAGTGGCGTGTCCTGGGAGAGGCCTTAGTCCAGCAGTGGACTGACACAGGCTAGTCAGACTATGATGATGATTAAGCATGAGACCTATCTTTTTTTTTTTTATTTATTTGAGTTATTGACAGATAAGTTAAACGCTTTCATTTCATTATTATTAACTTATTACATTGCAAGAAATGTGTACTATCTACAAATAACAACCACAACATGGATACTTTTTAAAAACACAAACTTAACCTAGTGCTAGTCTTATGCAGTACCGTTAGTGTTGGTACTCCAAATAAGTATACTTTAACAATTTTATCTGTATTCTTTTTTGTGCTATTTTTTACCATATATTTTTTTACTAAATTGTCTTGTTGTAAATTGACCTGTAACGTAAATTAATAGAGTGCACATTGCTGTCGACGGCACAAGCTTTTTAATCTACGTATTTCTTTGTATGTATTATGTGTGAAGAATGTATATGTAATAATGTCATGTATTGAGTATTGTGCCGTTTAAATCAATCTTTTTATCTTTACCTATCTTAGTCGTACCTCATCCACAAAATGCAATGCAGCCATTCTATATCAAGTCCTTACTTTTTCATACATTGCACTAACATAGACCTTCTTTGTTTATACGCAATTTTCGGGCATTCACAAAATGTTTACAAATTTTAAACGCAGATAAACGTGCCTCTAGCCCCCGAGTGATTACTCAGGCCTCTTTACACAGAGCACTGCGCCTGAGCCTCATTAGTCTGTGACACACCGCCGCGGGTACTCTGTGATACGTGCGGCCGTGACATTTGGTTGGCTGACCGATTGCGCGACCTTGGCGCGCGGTCAACAACCACGGAGAGCGTTGTCTGCGCCGCCTGCTAGTGACAGAATCACCACGCGGCTCCGCTCCGTGCGCGGCCTAAATATAAACCGGGCAGGGCAGCACTACGACTCGAGTCGCGCGTTTTAGATGTCGAAAGTCGGGACTATCAAATTCTGCCAATTGGGAACATAAAATTCTGACGTTTATGAATGTCAAATTCTTACACTTAGGCGTGTAACATTCTGACATTTAGGAATGTCAGAATTCGACAATTATTGTACTGAAAAGTCGCTACTTTTGACATTCAAAATGCGTAGTACGATTTTACATGTCGAAAGTCTTGACTTTGAAATTCTGTCGTTAATTATCAGTCTGACATTTCAGAATGTCAGATTTCGACAATTACTGTACTGGAATATCGCGACTTATGACATTTAAAACGCGTAGTACGGCGTGATTAGTACGATGGGCAGTGCGAAAGGTACTAAAGGTAATAAAGAATATTCTCATCTCATCTCATCTTATCTTATCTTACTACGACGACGCTAATCTCGCGTGTTAACTGCCAAAAGTCGCGACTTTAACTGTCAAATTCTGACATTTCAGTCGCTAGTTTTGGGTTTACATTTAAAATGGACGCACGCTTTTGATATTTAAAACACGTGACTAGAGACGTCGTAAGTCGTAAAAAGCATTAAGTCGCTACTTTCCAGGGCAATAACTGCCAAATTCTGACATTCTGAAATGTCTACTACCCATGCAAGTCCTCATTCCAATCTACCCATTTATATTATTCGCATGAAATCCCGTCGATTAGAATAAAATTTGACCGCTAGACGTTATGAGTCTTAAAATTACACCTCCGTTGGAATGGACAGAATCATAGACGCGACTTCGATGCTAATGTAGCGCGGCTTAAAAACGAAATGGCTCCTTATTCTTATCACGAAAACCACAAGTGCGAAAGAGACGGACGATGAGTGCGGTTTTGTTGGAAAGAACTGAATCGCTACAAATGTAGTCCGATTTAAAAATAAACCGGGTCCTTATTTCTTTCACGAATGCAATGAGATTACAGTGAAAGTTAGCGCATGATAGGCTTCGAAGTTCGAATTTTGAATGAATCATAATGATATTTTATTTTCTTAATTTGGAAGTTTTTTTCCAGTCAAGGCATCCAGCAATATCACTGACCTCTATGGTATGGCCAAAGTTATTACAGTGAAGCTTTTTATTTTTTTATAATGTAACCTGTCACATCGGCAGCGGGAAAAAAACACTCTGACCCCATCTTTAACCTATTACAATAAACAAATATCCACCAAACAACGGGGTATTCCCATAACAAGCTATTAGGGTACATAATAAGGTAATTTTTCTCTTTTAATCAATATATTGAAGACGGCAATAGGTATTTTGCGAACGAGAGACAAATATTTGTTCATCCCTTTCTTTTGTGGATCGTCATATATTCATTGACTTACTTGACCGTCTCGTTGGTCAAGAGATAACATGTTTAATTATAATGCCATAGGTCGTGGCTTCGATTCCCGTGGGGGACGCCGTACTTTGCTCCGTACAAATGGCCTCAATCTGTCTGTTACTGAATTCAGGGACAGAATCCGGAGCAGAAAGTCGTAGCTTAGAAATATGTTTGAAAAGACGGACAAATTTTACTTGCCAGATACGATTTTTTTCATGATAGAGATTTATCCACAAAACTTCCCCCAAATCGTGAAGCGAGCGTGATGAGCGTGAAGAAGTAATGAAATGAAACGAATTTGTTTTAAAATAAACATTTTGTATTTGTTGTTTTTTCCAGTTTAAAATAAATAATATTTTTTCTTGTATTCTGTTTGCTGAATGTCACTGTACAATTAAAGGTTATATCTGTAAATTTATATAACTCTATGTGAGAGTGTCTATTCACGACAATTACCGAGGTTGGCCGAATCGTTTTAATCGACTGTAAATTGAAACGAATGATTTTAATCGTACTGTACCTCGGTGGTGTTTATTTTGTTCTAGTAGAAGGTAGGTACGCGTCGAGAGCGGAGACTGTAACGAGTTGTTAAAAATAACGTAAGAATTTGTAACTTCTTTTCTGCTCAAATTTAATGTTGGTACGTAATACAGAAGGCAGCAGAGTTGCGTTCAAAATGTATAGTGTATGGAATCAGGCGTTACTTTGCGGAAATCCATAATAGCATTAAAAAATGAAAATTAATTTGCTGAATTCCTCCAAAAATCGCACAAGCACAATGCAGTTAGTTAATGCACCGCCCTCCCTCCCACTTTTTCAAGCAGAAGCAAGACACGAACACACCACCACTAACACCAACACTTGCGTGCGAAAATTCGCGACGCGTTTTCGCCTGTAACACGCGGCATCCTCAGGCTCACTTGTGCTTCAGCTTGAAAAAGTCCGGCCAGGTTTAAGTCAATAATGTGGTATGAAGGTTTAGTGGATGATTCTGTATTTAACTGTTCCCTGTGATTTTGGTCCGAAATGGCTTTTCTTATTGTTTCTCTTACATTGTTCTCCGGCAAAAAAGTATACAGACAGGTCATTTGTGCGGCTTTTGGCCAGTTCTAGTGAGATAGAGAGATCCCCGGTCGGGTCAAACTGGGAAACGAACTTTTCGAGACTGTCTCGGGTCTTGGATGTTATCTATGTAGATAGATAGATAGAGAACACCTTATTGCACAACCAGAAAAATATTACAACCATAATTACTTAAATCTAAGTAATGTTATACAATGTTATAAGTAATGTTATTGGTGGTCTTATCGCTAAGAGCGATGTCTTCCAGACCACCTTTGGATGGAGTGGATTGCATGAAGAATATAGTCGGTATGTGGTGCATGGACATAAATAATATGTATTTATAGTATTAAATCGTTAGAACCTGTACCACAAGTCATTTAGTTGTACTTAGTATGGGGCCAACGAGATCTGTGTAATATGTCCATGAATATTTGTTGTCTGTTCATATTTCGGGCATGCTGTCTCACTCGCACATTTTTTTTTTGTTTTAAGTAAATTTTTGAATAAAAATATAAATGGCGGATATTTTTCGTAAGTAAAGTTATTATTCATTATTAATTTTAGTATACATAAACTTATTACAAAGTTTTTGATTGGGGCAACTTGATTGCAAAATTAATCATTTTGGGAACCATATTTTTGTTAAACACTTTATACGCCCAGCAGTGGGACACAACACCGGCTGATTAATAAAAAGGCGAATTAAAAGGAAAATGTAATTAAATGCCCGTAATTGAAATATGCATTACGGCCTCAGACATCTATCAAATGATTACTCAGTTTGGACAGCCTTTCAAACAGATAAATATTAAAATTAAATCTGTCGCTGACATCTGTGAGAGTGACCAAACTTTTCTTTGCAAAACGGGGTACTAAAACATAAAGGATTATTTAGATGACAATGATGGCTGGAATTAAAGCCAGTACAATGCATGAGTTCTATGTTTTATGATAAGTATGTAAACTATGTTAATTAAAGACTTTGAAAAGACTAACTTTGGAGTTTTTTTTTCTAAATTTTGCCATTTTTTCTCTAAAGTGATGTATATTTTGAAATAAATAATAAATAAATATTCATGGACATATTACATAGATCTCGTAAGCCCTATACTGAGTACAACTAAATGGCTTGTGTTATAGGTGCAAACTCGACGATAGATTTAATACAATAAATACATAGATAATAACATCCGAGACCCGAGACAAACTAGTAAAGTTTGTTTCCTAGTTTGACCCGGCCGGGGATCGAACCCGAGACCTTCGGGTTTGCAGTCAGCGTGCCATACCGCTGCGCCACCGAGGCCGTCAAATGGACAACTAGTTTGAATTTTAACGTTCGTTAAGGCGCAGTCTCTGCGCTACTTGGAATAAAACCTTTTCATTTCATTTCAAACATGTTAAGAGGTCGGTTTTTTTGTAAAAAACAAAGCAGTTAACACAATTTCCACTGAAGCCCACGGGAAGTGCGTGGCATTTTTAATAAATATAAAATATAACTTTAGTTTCAGACAGTTGTGTACAAAGTTATATATAAATGTAGAAATGACGCAAGCGTTCCGCACGACTTCTCGCGCTACACGTATGATACTTTGGCCGCAGAGCTATTAGTCAGCAGAAGTCACATTGTAGTACTATTTTTCTTTAGTCAGTCCATCAATCTATCCATCAACCATCCATCTATCAACCAATGAACGAATGAATTAATCAATCTATGAATCATTCAGTCAGTGAGTGAGTGAGTCAGTCAGTCAATCAACCAATCAGCGTCTGCGCTTCTATCTCAGAAACAAAAAAAAAAACAGAAACAAAACAAACAGATAACTGGCATAACAGAAATGGGGACATACAAGGGTTGATATCGATCGATCGAGTTTAAATTGCCACAAAAGGCAGCTGGCTCAGCGTTGTGCTTCCCTCGGTACTCGGCCATTCTAATCTAGCCACTGCCAACAACCTTCCTCAGATCGGTCCAGCCAGCCGATCTGAGGCAGGTTGAGTCCTACGCCTCCTTATCGTTTCAATTACAAACTTTTAAATGTTTACTGGCCCAGTGCCTTGATTATGTAACTTTCCACGTATACATTTGTGTGGAAAAACGAAATATCTTTATAACTTTGTCGTAATTATATGGCTCAATATCACTGTCACGTATCAGATATCCTGCGAAATGCGGTATCCACTTTGTGTGATATATATTACGCCTCATATCTGTGCGGAAGAGCTAAACATGACGCTTTTGCACACAATTGTATACATGAAAAGTTACACAATCAAGGCGCTGAATTGAATTGGAAAATTCTTTATTGCACATAAAGGGGTGTACAAAGGCGAGCTTAATACTAATAAGTATTTGGCATTGGTTGGAATCTTCCAACAAAGAGTGAAGTAATTAATTCCGGAATGAAGTAAACAATTATTTAAAACTAGCTGACTTGGCGAATTTCGTACCGCCTAACAAACGATTGTTTAATTTTTTTTAATTTTATCTCCGTAAGAACCATCCACGTCAAGGAATATTATAAAAAAATAATTATTGAAATCGGTTCAGCTGCTCTCGAGATTTGCGCCTACCAACACATTCGGCGATTCATTTTTATTTTATAGAAAAAAAAAACAAATCCGACCTTCTGCCTCTTTCAACGCGCTTCAGCAATATTTTTTGACAAATACGCGTAAACATTAAACATATCAAGGTTAGGGGTGACTGAACCCGCGTCTGATGAACTTTTTAGAGGAAAAAACTCGTCGGAACATACCTACCTAGCTTGGTTGTTAGTTTCACGGTCTTCCGTGAAGCCTTATAGGCAGGCATCTATGGAACCATTCAATCGCATTCACAATGATGCCAGCCGTTTAACTTATTGACAGGTGCACACCCATGAAGTTACTTATTTTTTTGACAGGAAACCGTAGGCGAAAAATGCATCACTTTATGGACACAATTTTTTTTTCACAGTAGTAATGCGGTGTGCTTAGCTACAATATTGTTACAATGTTCTATTTTGTAGTGAAGACAAATCAAGTTTATTTACTACAGAAAAAAATATAAACCTATGGAAACGAATTCACTTAAAATTTATGAAAACGCGAATAACTTGAAGGAATCTTTTAATGTCTTTTGCTTGTTATACAATGACATTGTCCCATTTTTTTAAAGTATACATAATAATATAAAACGCTAACAAAAAGTATAATACTTAAAAAAGGTTGTTTGGCCCGTCGGCAACACCTATCTTATAACAAAGACATATACCTACTACAAGAAACTAGATTTAATTATAATAATGTGTAAACTCGTTCTGCAGATTTTCGTTAATGTCGCTCAGACAAAGGAACTATAACAAATGCAATGTAATAGAATCCACCCTTGGTATTTCCCTACTGCTGGATCTCTTCCTGCAACGCATAGGCTATACTCCACCACGAGGGCCAAGCCCGGGTTGGTGGAGGATTGTAAGACAGTGGCGGACCTGGGCGAGGCCTTATGACAAAACCAATTACATGGTTTGACAGCGGGAGCGGTCTCGTTTACAATGTACCCCATTACATTAGCAGAATCTAAGCCCTGGGGGGGGGTGAGTCTCTAAAATGCATAGTTGTTCAATAGTCATATTAGTCATTCACACTATCGGTAGTCTGTTAACCAATCGCATTGCTATGATAGAACCTACCCGTGCTACTTAACTCGGCGCCTCGCACGATTCGATCTTCTTTGCGTGAGATGCCTATATAATTTGCGCGGGTTATACCCCTGGAATGACATTGTACTGCTATTGCTCTGTAGACTACCTAGTTGAGGCAAATAACAACCACTGCCGTGCTTATATCATTCTATTGAAAATGTATAAGTATAAGACTCTAGGGCCTGGGCGCAGGGCGGCCTAAACTACTTTTGCCGAGCAGTCTCTACTCAAGAACACGTTTACCCCAGCGGTTGTCGGTTCTTCGCGAGAACGATTGCGTCAATTCGTTACGTTATTATTTTATTTCTAACTACAACTCCTAATCTAACAATACATTGGCCTGGGTCCCCATTCAACCTTGACTTTCGTCTGTCTTTTTTCACCTTGAAATAAGTAACGTACTATTTCTATCTGCTTTCTTGCCACATCCAACCTTGGAGACTGTTTACAAGACACAGCAATGCGTTGGCTGCATTACGCGCCGTTCTTGGTATTTCTTTTTAATTAATTGCATGCTGGTTTATTACAGCAACAACTCTATTTGACCGACGAGATGGATGATGGGGTAACATAACAAAAAATAACTAGTAGAAGACAAAGCAATACTACAAAAAATATTAAAAAAAATGTACGATAAGAGTTCATATTTTCAATACCACACAGATTTTTTCGGAAAAAATCGCACGGTCAAAAATCAAATTTTTTTTCGGACGGATTTTAAATCGCGTACTGATTAGGTTGGGGAATAATTTTCAGAGTTTATAGTCCACATTTAGATAGATAGATAGAGAACACTTTATTGCACAACCAGAAAAATATTACAACCATGATTCTTAAATCTAAGTAATGTTATACAATTGGCGGTCTTATCGCTAAGAGCGATCTCTTCCAGACAACCTCTTTGGATGGAGTGGATTGCATGAAGGATATAGTCGGTACGTGGTGCATGTACATAAATAGATAGAACGAAAATTATTATTTATTTTCGCGCGATTTGTTATAGTAAGTATACATTTTCCATAATTATCACGAATTTTTCGGAAAAAATCGCGCATTTATAAATCGTAATGCATGCGTAATGTGGGCTGGCCATATCTCGCGAAGAACCGACAACCGTTGGAGTAAACGTGTTCTTGAGTGGAGACCGCCACTCGGCAAACGTAGTGTAGGACGCTCTCCGACCAGGTGGGATGACGATCTGCGAAAAACTGCCGGCAGATACTGGATGCGGCAAGCTGAAGACAGGGCGCTATGGCGCTCATTAGGGGAGAGCTATGTCCAGCAGTGGACTACATAATATAGCCTGAAGAAGAAGAATTCATGCTAAGCGGGTGCACTATATCGCGCACGGTGGAAAGCCACCTTTAGCAGAGCAGTTGTACTACATCTAAGTTATTGAATGTGATTCACCTTCGCCGCTCAGCCTTGCCTATGTATGGGGCAGGCAAAGTTTCCTGCTCGGCGGCTGTTCCGTGTTGTATGACGCCTTTCTATCTAGCCCTTGGCTGTTACAATTATTGCGTCGTGTCACTTGGTTACATTTTTTTCTCTTTAGTATAAGTGTTTACGACAGTTATTTAAAACAAGTAATGGCAGGCGAGGACTCGGCGTTTCTTTTTCTTATTCTTCTTCAGGCTATAATATAGCTATGGCGCTCATTAGGGGAAGGCTATGTCCAGCAGTGGACTAACATATTATGTTAGTCCACTGCTGGACATAGCCTTCCCCTAATGAGCGCCATAGCGCCCTGTCTTTAGTTTGCCGTATCCAGCATCTACCGGCAGTTCTCGGGGTTTGCCTACGCTTAAAGATTTATATCTGTTTCTAACCTACGAATCTTAGGCTTAAGGCTAGGTTCTACGCCCACACCCCTGAAACAACATAGATAGAATATTCTTTATTGTATCCACACCAGCAATTACATAAGGGAATTAACACTTTCGCGGACGTTTTTAAAATCTATTGTTCTTTTAATTGTTATGTATGCTATAGCATCCGCGCGTCCGCGAAAGGATTAAACAATAACAAGGTAAAACACATTTTTAGGTCAATATTTAATACCGGATGTATTTAACACTGTCATGTAATGGCATTCGTTAAGCCATGTCAGAGGCATTATGGGCGGCTTGATAACTTCTGACAGTAAGGCCCGCCACTGTCTTACAATTCTCTACCAACCCGGACTTGGCCCCGTGGTGGAATATGGCCTAACCTTTCTGCGACAGGAAGAGACCCGTGCCCCAGCAGTGGGGACATACTAGGGTTGATATCGATATTTAATACGTCCCGCTACAGGGCACAGGTGCCCTCTTTCGTGCGTTCGGGAGAACCCGGCGTACTCCGAGCGCTTTCGTCCCCAATGTAGGTCAGATCTTCACTTAGAGAGAGGCAGACAGCCGAGAGAGAGAGAGAGAGAGAGCATTAATCTTAATCATCATGCGTGCCCAGTGCCCGGTACGTAACCACCAAGCTCACTCCGCTGTTTTCCGTCACAATTAGCGAGTGGCTTTCCGTTCTCAAATTCACAAACGTATGTAACTTAGAAACAAAGTCGTTAGTTTCGAACCCACGACCTCACAAATGCTAGACAAGTGTACACAAGCCAAGTCCACAGCGCTACCACCGCTGTATACCATTAAAGTTTCTTATTCAGTGGAATAACATGTAAAACTCGGAATCAATCAGAATGAAACTAAGAGGGGTCCCCGGCAAGAAGGCCTGAGAAATCCATTGCGTGGCGACACGGTGTTTGGTCACGGAAAAAAGGGGGAAGCTTGTCACGGCCAATGACGATATGGGAACCAGCAAAGCGTCAGTGATGTACCATCAGTGCGTCAGTCAAGAAAAAGTCCACTGTCAGAACTTAACAAATCCAATAACGAATACAATGGCAAAATTTAGAGGACAATTGTGTCTTGTGATCAAAACACTCATGAGTAATAAGTAATAACATATGTTAAAAGAGGCAGAGGTTATGTGGCAATCACTCAACCGGCTCCGGACCCAAGTAGGTCGCTGCAGACAAAACCTAAGCAGATGGGGTTATATTGCACCAACGGAGGAGCAATGTGACTGTGGAGCCTCATCGGAAGCCATGGTGCACCTGCTCCAATGCCCATTGTACCCCCACATCTGCACTTTGGAGGACCTGACAGAGGCCAAAACTGCTGCAATTGCAGTAGCCAACTATAATAATAATAATATTGGCCTTTTTGCATCTACTTAATGAGATGATTTATACAGCGTCCAGTGGTATCTTCACTCACACTAGATGGGTGAAGGGACCACTCCGACGCTGTAGTGCCTGGGTCATGGTTTTATAGATGGTGTAGGCTTGACCAGCACCTATACCATCCTGACAGCTTAGTCGGCCTAGCCCACAGGAAAGACTAGTCAATACGTGCGGAGCCAACCAAGCCGCGGGTTTCCTCACGATGTTTTCCTTCACCGTTAGCGTGTGGTATTGCGACTGCAAATTCGCAAATGTACGTAACTTTGAAATTAAACAAAGTCATTGGTACATGCCCGCACTCGGGATCGAACCTGGGGATCTCGCTTGCCAGTCTATGGTTCTACCCACTGAGCTACCACCGCTGCAGTAGCCAACTTATGGGCAGGAAAAATGGTCGAATGGCTGACACGAAAAGAAGAAGTTTAAAGAGAGTATTAAATAAACATAAAGTAAAGATAAAGATTCATGGACATTTTACACAGATCTCGTTAGCCCCATACTAAGTACAACTAAATGACTTGTGTTATAGGTGCTAACTCGACGATAGATTTAATACAATAAATACATAGATAACATCCAAGACTTGAGACAAACTAGAAAAGTTCGTTTCCTACTTTGACCCGGCCGGGGATCGAACCCGAGACCTTCGATTTCACAGTCAGCGTGCCAAACCGCTGCGCCACCGAGGCCGAGTATTGGCCTCTGCACCTATGTAATGAGATGATTTATCCAGCATCCAGTGGCATCTTCACTCACACTTGATGGGTGAAGGGACCACTCGGAGGCTACAGTGCCTGGGACATGGTTTTAAATGGAGTAGGCTTGGCTTGCCCAGCACTTATACGAATCAATTTTGAAAGAATCAATTTTAAGTTAAAAACGCTGTTAATTAAGTACATTTTTTGTATACACAAAACAATTAATGTGAACAATAAAAAGCCAATATATTGGGATGCCGCAGGGGTGTAGCGTAGTGGGGGCGGCAGGGGCGGTTCACCCCGGGCGGCATTTTTAGAGGGGAGCGTAATGGCGTCACAATAATAATTATCTTACATTACAATAATCTTACATAACACAACATAACCTCACGCCTGTATCCCAGAGGGGTAGGCAGATACCAGGGACTGCCACGACCCTGACATATCACCTTCGCTTCATCAACGTTCACAAGTCGTTGCATGCACGCACACCGGTTCCGGGTACTTTTTATCTTCCCCTTTGCTAATACATCCCCTATTAGTAATATTTGGTTAATACTAAAACCATTTTATATTTTTGTCGCACATGCAACTCTTACTTCGCACTACTGCTCAGTACCACCGCATATGCTTAAAAATTATAACCGACACAAGACACGAGGAAATCTGAATAAAACTAAAACGAACCGCTTCGGACCCGGGCGATACTTGTTCAGTTTTTTTTTATTGCGTTCAAGAATTCATCCGTGAAGGTCTGAGGTTCGTTCAACCTATTTGCTGAGTCACTGCACGTGCGAATTTTTAAGTTATTTCGAAACGATGAGCAATACCTACACCAATTGTTGAGAATATCACGAGCCTTTTCTATGTAGCCTTTATACGTCCCTGTGCTAGGCGCAAACTTTCTCTCCAAGCGAGAGTATGGGCTTATTAGGCTATTTGTCAGGTTTCTGAAAACCAACGTAGATTTTTCGTTGGTGTTTACTAAGTGCTCAGAAAGTGATAATTTATACACCTTAGTGTTTTTTTTTCTATATAAAAACCCAATAAAAATTGTCCTGCGGCAATTTTTCGCACTGGAAGAATACGTCACTGGCCAGTAGGTAACAAATAATCGCCAAGTCAAGTCTCGGGTTCTCGGATCTCTATATTTACTGAGCTGTGACGTCATTATAGATTCGACCAATCGTGGCCATTTTCGATAAAATTGCTACAGATAGAATATAACAAGTTTTATCCTCATTTTTTGTATAAATAATGCATTCTTTTTTTGTTAAAATGTAAATTATCAGGATTTATCCTGTTTTTTCTCATCAAAATGGTCCATTCTTTTTTAGTTAAAATGCCTTGGTTTTTTAAACTTATAATTAAGTAATACAAATGTAATGTAATAAGTTTTTCACACTACCAAATATCCTATTACGATTACTACACTTACTATTGGCAATTTTCAGCGCGAGGTCAGAGTGCTTAGTGCGAGTTTGACAGATCCAATCGAATAACTTTACTACCGCGTTAATCGAGCATCGAGTAGTGAGTATGAGTAAGTCAACCGTTCGAACTGGCAAAACGCTGTCACAGTACAACTCGCACTCGCGTTTATTCGTGTTTTGGCTGTTAAACGTGTTCACTTCTCAACGTAAAACATTACAACTCGCACTCTGCAATTTTAATTTTCATACTTGTCGCTAGGTGGCGCTTCCTCGATGCCATAGAAATATGAGTTTAAGTTAACGCGATCGAGTAGTTAAAAAACTCGCACGAAGCACTCTGAGTGCTTAGTGCGAGTTTAACAGATCCAATCGAGTAACTTTACTACCGCGTTAATCGAGCATTGAGTAGTGAGTATGAGTAAGTTAACCGTTCGAACTGGCAAAACGCTGTCACAGTACAACTCGCACTCGCGTTTATTCGTGTTTTAGCCGTTAAACGTGTTCACTTCTCAACGTAAACCATTACAACTCGCACTCTGCAATTTTAATTTTCATACTTGTCGCTAGGTGGCGCTTCCTCGATGCCATAGAAATATGAGTTTACGTTAACGCGATCGAGTAGTTAAAAAACTCGCACTAAGCACTCTGAGCTGCTCAGCCTTTCTGGTTTCCTCACGATGCTTTCCTTCACAGCTGACAAGTGGTATTGCTTCTACTAGTAGTACTAATTGTTTTAAATTAATCGGGTCTAATCGCGATTATTTATTAGGTAAAACGTAATAACCTTATTTCCCGACATCAGTCCACCCGAGACCACGGCAACTGTATCGCTGCCGAAACGTCGGGAAATAACGTTATTACGTTTTACCTAAGAAATAATCGCGATTAGACATAACATAACATTTACATACTAGCACATACTCTGCTTCTGGCCCTACACTAGGATGCCCTATGTCGTGGGAACCAGAAACAACGACATCACAAACATGTAACATCCAAGACCTGGGTTTTTTTCGTCCCCAGCCGGGATTCGAACCCGGGACCTACCGCTACGCCACAGAGGTCCCAGAGACCCATTTAATATATAACTATGTATGAGTATCGCGAATCATTAATAAATACTAGTTAACCGTAGTGCTGTCTCTTCGCATTTCTCAGAAGAGAATGGGACAGAACGTTACTAAAGTATTAACTTAGTGAAGTTCTCAATTTAGACACCGACCCTCTGTACTTAATTTATACAAATGGCATCTTCTTCTTCTTCTTAAAGTGAGTGCACTCTGAGTGCTTAGTGCGAGTTTTTTAACTACTCGATCGCGTTAACGTAAACTCATATTTCTATGGCATCGAGGAAGCGCCACCTAGCGACGAGTATGGAAATTAAAATTGTTGAGTGCGAGTTGTAATGGTTTACGTTGAGAAGTGAACACGTTTACCAGCCAAAACACGAATAAACGCGAGTGCGAGTTGTACTGTGACAGCGTTTTGCCAGTTCGAACGGTTAACTTACTCATACTCACTACTCAATGCTCGATTAACGCGGTAGTAAAGTTATTCGATTGGATCTGTCAAACTCGCACTAAGCACTCTGGACGTTGGCAGTCAGCTCTTTACCGCGATCTCTGTTCAGTGCAATTCTGAACAGCTCCTCCGCGGTTTTAACACCGCAAAAATGGCAATGATACAAATGGCATCAGCCTTTATGTATTACATGTTTGTGATGTGCTTGACTTGTTGCAATGCCATTGTATCCTAATTCTGGAGTAGGAGGAATTACTGGACAACTTGCCAGACGAACGGATATGGTATGGAGCACGCCAAATCCGCTGTCCGGACCGTACCAAGTTGGATCGTGTTCCCACTCAGAACTAATCAGAACAATGAGGAAAAACAATTGCTTTTGGCGCAATATATTTCCACAATTAAATGGAATTCAATGGTCGATATCGGACAGAACAACATCCTCGAGTGACGCAAAATGTGCTGAACTCCAGTGACCTTGCTTGCCTACAGCTGGTACTTTGAAGTGCAGACGACAGGAAATAGGTGTAGGTACCTACGTTATGCCGGCGAAAAATAATGTTGTTACTGGCAAAGCATACAAAAATATTAATTTAGCTGTCTGTATAGGGCTTTCTCTCAGAGAGAGAGAGTGAGATAGGATTTATCACCGCGGAACGTGAAGCGCTAACACTTCAGAAATTACGGTTTCCTCAAGATGATTTCCTTCACAGTAGGCGAGTGGATTTACAGTCACGCATTAATATCCACACAATACAATCACCCACCTGTCCTGGTCATAAACTAGGATACCCTCTTATGGTAACCAGACAAGGACATCACAAACACAGAAAAACACACAGAAACAGCCCATTTGTTCAATCGCATACACAGAAAAACACACAGAATGAGAGCATTTTTATAAAGATACCCTTAGTTGAAATCGAACCCACGACCTCTGTCATGGTAGTTAGTTAGTTAGTTAGACCTGAGATTTCCGCACTTAGCCTCATAGTTGGGCCATTGTACGTAGCAAGCGCTGAGGTACGCTAACACCTCAGACACTAGGGTTTCCTTTCGATGTTTTCCTTCACCGTCAGCGAGTAGTATTGCTACTATAATTTCACAAATGTACATAACTTAGAAAACAAAGTCATTGGTACATGCCGGGGTTCGAACCCACGACCTCCCGATTGAGAAGCCGGCGTTCTACACCGCTCCGCTACAACCGCTCTCTCTGTCATGGTAATCTAACGTGATACACCCAGACCGACGACGCAGTCATAAAGGTGTTCAAATAACCGTTTTCGTTACGAGCTTAGGCATTACATAAAGCGTTGAGATTGAAACAAGAGAACATTGTGTCTCATTACCATACGAGGCTACCTAACATTGTAATTGATATTTAGGATACCACAAACAACTACGTAATGCTTATGGGTTAAAAAAAGGCCCGTCTAGCTGGTAAAGGTGGTCTATTCCTAACTAGGTAATGGCGTCTTGGAGCGATGAACTAGTTCCAATAAAATAAAAAATAAAATACAACGTCGAGAAGCACTTTAAAATCTGTATAAAGTCTTAACAGAAATTAGACAGGTGTTTTATTCATATTGGTATGATGTAAGACCAATAACTGGAACAAATGTTTGGCCAAATTGATATCAACCCTTGGCATGTCCCCTACTGGGGTACGGGACTCTTCCTGCATCGCAGGAAGGTAATGCCATACTCCACTACGGGGGCCAAGTCCGGGTTGGTGGAGGATTGTAATACAATGGCGGGCCTTACTGTCAGAAGTTATCAAGCCGCCCATAAGGCCTCTGACATGGCTTAACGACAGCTATTACATGACAGCCGGCACGGATGGCTTCTGATAAATTACAACGAAAAAAACCCCTTGAACTTTGTGTGAATCTTAACAGGACCTATACAAGTGTTTAATTCTTATTGGTATGATCCCCGACCATAAACTTGAACCAATGTTTAGGCAAATAGGTAACTTAAGAAAAAAAAATTACTTGCCCATTGCAAACACGTCTGGATTGCGCGGATTTCGGTTCGAGTTATACAGCATTATATACAATTGTTTTTATACAATATTTGTGTGGTGAATGGATTGGCACATGGTTTAGTTTTGGCCAACTCCCACGCGATGTAACTCCGATGGGCGACTTTTCCCTCAAAGTACTTTAATTTAATAATTGGCGGCAAAGCTAAGTAGGTCGTCTGTTGCGTTTAAAGCGCATTTTCTATCGTTTTGAACGGTCGAAACGAGAGCCGCAGAGACTATCTTTCGGGGTTGCAGAGAGAGTGCAAACCGATCCTCTATGCGTGATCGACAGCATAACAACCTCTACTCAGTCAACTCATTAACGGATCTCACTTTAGCTAGATAATTAATAATTAGTTTCAGGACAGACAGTTACTTCCAAGTAAGTGTCAGTCTGAAGAAAGACAAGATATTTATTACACGATGACACATCACAGAAATAAAATTAACAGCTAAGTGGAACAAAGGTTAAGCCTATGGTGTGTCTAAGTAGCCACAAAAGGCAACTAACTCACAGTTGTGGTGTAGGAGTGAGCCCTCAACGTCAATTTTTTGTCAGTCCCTGCAGTGTTGTTAGTCAAGAATGCTGTTGCACGCGTGTGATTGGGTGTTAGGCTAGATCCTAACTCCCATAATGTGCCTGTAATGTTTTCTAACCTAACATCTGTTGGTTACGTTAGGGGCGAATTGGCAAAAACGTAAAGGTTGACCTGCAGTCGCCTGTACTCTATGTACCTATGCAACATTTATCAAGGTCCAAGATGACTATCGTTTGCAAGCAACCGCATTGAAATCGGAGCTACGGTCGAAGTGTTATGAGGCCACGGACAGACGGACAATTCATTTATTAAAACCCTTATGTAAGTAGGTTTTGGTGATGAGGGTTCAGAAATTAGTTTAACCTCCTAAGCCCTGGCGTCCCAGAAATAGGACATCATGAATAACTTTCTTAATTTACACCCAGTGATTTAGTAGGTGGGATGACGATCTGCGAAAAACTGCCGGCAGATGCTGGATGCAGCAAGCTGAAGACAGGGCGCTATGGCGCTCATTAGGGCAGGGCTATGTCCAGCAGTGGACTACATAATATAGCCTGGAGAAGAAGAAGATTTAGTAGGAAGTCCGGAAAACTTACTTTTCCAGGTCCAATCTTTTCCTCATAATTTTTGGACAAGAAGAAAAAGTTCTCCAAAATCTACGTAGTTTTAGAACACTTGAAGTAACTGTTACCTCCAGGGCTTAGCAGGACCGGTTTTTTGCACATTTTAAAACCCGTGTAATCTGCCTACTTCTAACAGCAGCAGCAGTAGTTTTTTTTTTTGCAGAAGTACGACAAACTTGTCGTTATTGAGCAAACTGCCATTACACACTTTTTTATGTATATAAATAATAAATAATTTTCACACCATACAATCACACTTGTCCTGGTCCCAAAATAAGTTGTCCTGTGCTATGGTAACCAGCCTAGATACAAGTCTATTTATCCTTACTTGGCCAATTTAGTAAACAAGATTCTACCCGTAAAGTATGGATTTTAGTCGCAAAGCGCCATATTCCCGTAAATGACGTAATCGGGGAGACTATTTTAGATAACACGCTGCCAATTTTATAAACAAAGTACATTAAGTTGCGTGAAAATATGTCGTTTTGGCATCAAATATAAATTTTGAGGTTAGAATCTTGTTTACTCAATGTAAGGATAAATAGAATGTATGGCATATCATCATATGGCACTACTGCACTGTCTTCTTTTAGAAAGAGAGAGTTTTAGCCTAATTACCACGGGTGCCCACACGTATTGGTAATTTCAAACACTTTATCTATTTACAGTTTACTGAAATACTACGAGCGCTAAACAAATTCTTTCATATCCTAGGTTTTTGTGTACTCACTACTTCAGATATCTATAATATAAAAATGAATCCCCGAATGTGTTGGTAAGCTCAAATCTCGAGAGCAGCTGAACCGATTTCGCTAATTCTTTTTTTAGAATATTCCTTGGAGTACGAGGATGGTTCTTACGGATAGAAAAATAAAAAAATCAAGAATCGACTGTCAGGCGGTACGAAGTTCGCTGGGTCAGCTAGTGTTAGATATATTTTATTTTACTAGGCGCTTGTACACATGGAAACAGACTGTTGATAGAAACCGTTAAAATACGGAAAGCAATAATACCTATCAATCAAGTTGTTAGCCTCGATGTTGCCTAGATCATTCATGATTAATCTCATTATTTTTTTTTACATTATGACAAACACTGATTAAAATGTCATTTGTAAATCTTCATGGAAAACAATAAAATGTTGTCAAGCAAAAAGTGTAGTCAATTGGGAGTGGCAAACTGGGAATGAGCCCCTGTTTTGGCTCACTATGTGTACACAAAAAGAAGAAAAGAAAAGGGAAAATTTTGTTTTTGGCTCGAAATTTCGCTGGTGCCGGCGCTTGTCCATTAGCTCAGTTGGGAGAGCGCTGGCACGGTTAGCCAGAGGTCCTGGGTTGAAGTCCCGGCATGGGTGCAAGTTTTAGCCACTAAATAAGTTTTCACATTTTTAATTAAAAGGCTCTGGCAAAAGGTACACGCTCAGCGTTGCGCCTCTGAATGTGAAGGACGTACACTTGCACAAATGAATCGGAAAGGAACATGCCCAATATTGCAAACTGTTACGTACGCAGCAGACACGACTCAAAGATCAAGATTCAAGATTCGTTACCCACTAGTGGTACCTGCAATAGGTATGTATTATAAAGACACATTAGAGTAGCAGAATTATCGAGGTCACTGACCCAAAAACTTGCAATGTTTTAATAATGGCTTTAACAATCTGCAATGATTATGTGTTGCCTGTGTCACTTGTTTTTTAAGAACCTTCGAAAAGGTAATTAAGTAAAGTAAAAGTAAAAAGGAAATTACGGTTGGTGGGTAAAGTTACAAATATGTTTGGTCGTTGTCTCCCACTCTAAGCTTAGCCTGGATTTGTGGATGAATTCTTCATTGTCGTTGGAATAGAACAGAATTGATATACCAAACCTACATAGCAATCATAATTAGTTTTTTAACAGTCTAACTGGGACTATCCTACTAGACTAGTTACCTACACAAATTACTCACAAAATGGTTTTGCCCAACGGAAGTTCAGTTATCGAGCGAGCACTGTTTACATACTTCCTCCAAAAATGTATCTGACCACAGATAAGAAGTCGCCGGCCAGCCAGCCAGTACGTGCGTAGGCACGCAGGTATTACGAGAAAGAAACAAACGACGGTTAAGATTCCAAGCAGCTGTTCAAAACGTTCCAAGTTCAAAAACATACCTGTCAACGTGAGGGTTCGCCGTGCGTGAGTGAGAGCGCATTCACCTTCCGATAGAACCAAGTCTTTGTTTCAGAGTCAACGGCTCACAACCTCCGACTTAATCTGAAAATAGAAGACGCCTTATATTAATTTTATCGCCCTACCTCCCAGTGAATCATGCGGCTGAAGACACTTTTCAATAACAAAACCACTGCATGCGCCCCAGACGTTATTTAAACTCCTCGGGGGAAAAAAACACACCGAACACACATGTCTGGACCATTTATACCCGGTACAGATGTAAACAAAGAACATGTGAACTTCACCCGAGTGGAGAGAAAAAAAAACACACGAAACCGAACATCAAAGGAATACCAACCGTTCAGATCAGAACGCACAAAAAGTTCGAATAATCCACACAGTTTTTACGCACTGAGAGGGCACTCGACCACGCACTGGCAGTCTGGAAACTAGTTTTTTTTATTTTTTCTTGTTTTCGATATTCGAACGCAGCGATCGGTTCAGAAATCCGACCCTGCGACGGTCGCGGTCGGCGCGAGACTGAATTTCCGAGCGCAGCGCCCTCGCGTCCACGACGCTCGCTAGTGTGCGTGGCGGCGCGCGTGTGGGTGCCTCACCGCCCGCCCCTGCCTGTCGTTTATTTATTTTCGACTTACGTACCTATGCCTATAGGGTTGATGTGGACTGTGGACGCGACGCTGCATTCGTAGGTTATGAACTTGCGACTGGAGTAGGTAGTCTATAGGGATATTGCTTTGGTAGTGTCAGTCAGAGGTTATTGATATTAGGGCTGCG
>OW203736.1:16534526-16940307 GCA_934045075.1 Yponomeuta sedellus | reverse complement strand
CAAATAATTATACAAATAAACGCAACAAAAACCAGACATAGGTTTCGCCTGTGGTGTGTCTATGTTGCCACAAAAGGCAGCTGACTCAGCATTGTGCTGAAGGAGTGAGCCCTCAGCGCTGATTTCCAGTCAGTGCCCGAGGTAACCGAATGGTCCTACGGGGTGCGTTTCGTGGTGCATTTATAATACTTACATAAGTCTTTCAATAGAAAAAACGTTCAACGGCATAAGCACGACAATCGCGAAGAAGATACAATCGCGCGAGGCGCCGAGTTAAGTAGCACGGGTAATACCATTGCAACGCGATTGGTTACTGGACTACCGATAGTGCGAATGAAACGACCATTACCAGACTAATATGACTCTATTCAATTCAATGCAAAAATTCTTTATTGCACAAAAAACGGGGTTTGTATAAAGGCGAGCTTAATACTAATAAGTATTTTCTTCCAGGCTAACCTTGGGTTATGTGGATAATGGAAGGGGGGTAGTGGCATAAAATATTTATTGCAAAGAATAAACTTATATAATGTATTATATTCTTTTTAATGCACTAACCCGTGCAAAGGACAAATTTTAAAAACCTATTTAGAGCCTAAAAATTCCAACCAGGCCGGGACTCGAACCCGCGACCTCTGGCTAATCTCTGGCACGGTTAGCCAGAGGTCGCGGGTTCGGGTCCCGGCATAGGTGGAATTTTTAGCCTCTAAATAGGCTTTTAAGAACATGTTTCATGTATCTATTGAACAACTATGTATTTTAGATACTCGCCCCCCTGGTCCCTGCTTACTCCTTCGGATTACACGCGTGCGTTTACCTAATGTAAAATGACATCGAATAACGCACACTGCGTTATTGACTCTTATTGATTGTCGAACAAAACAACTGTTACCTTGCTAGTTGCTATGGAAACGGTGAGTTAACGCTGATGAAAGGAAGGTGTGAACAAACGCAGCAATTCCTTCTATAAATAGACGGATGATGCAAAGGTGATTATACGACATAATTAGCTCTATAAGTCTTGTACATTGCCAAGGCAACAAGTTGTAAACGCGCAGCGATGGCGTGTTTACATTACTCGCGCCCGCTGCAAATGACGCTGCGTCTTATCAAGGCGGAATTCAGAAAGAATCATTGAAACTCAAATGTATTTAATAAACATTGATCTTAAGGCGCTTCTAAATGGACCATATTTTCACTGCAATATGTGGCCGGGAACTATTGATGTCCCTCTCCTACTCACATGTGAGAGAAAGACACCAATAGTTGGCGGCCACGTACTGCAGTAAAAAATATTAGCCGTTTAGAAGTATCTTTATGCTACATGGAACAAGACTGAATGATTCTGTGAACGATTAAGTCTTTTGAATGATCAGGTCAACGACCAAGGTGGATCTTGTTGCGTAAGGCATAAGAGCGAGTGTGGCTTGTTCGTTGAATTCTGATCAGCGAGAGGATGGATTCGACGTCAACATTGCGTTCCTGGTACCTATTTCGGGTTAGCGAAAGTCAAGTTAATAGTATTTCTTAATGTCTCGATATTCTCATTCATAGTTATATATTAAACGGGTCAAATCGCGAGTCGAGTTAATGTATCACATACCTGATATCAACCCTTTGTGTGTCCCCACTGCTGGGCTGGGTCTAACCTTCATGCGATGCAGGAAGCTGCATCGCATGAAGGTTAGGCCATACTCCACGGGGTCAAGTCCGGGTTGGCGGAGGATTGTAAGTCGGGGTGCGATGCCAGATAACCTTCACGTGTACCCCTCCGCTTTCCGTTCCATCTGATTCCATGAACCAGATGGAGGGGCAAGTGGTGGGGTCGGTGCACCCTGAGCGTTAGTCAGTAACTTCTTCTTGTCGGATCTTACTGGCTAACGGCGAATAATCTGGCGGGAGGGGTCGCGTGGGCCTTGTTTCACTTTGTGGAGCGGGACCCAGGCGACCAACCGATTGAAGGACCGACTGGGGGGGGCGCCGCTGCGCGGAAGCGCGCGCGCCTCGTACCAGTCGGACCAGAGTGGCCGCCGGGTCGCGGAGGGTCGGGGGACCCTCTGCCTCCATCACGGCGGGCCGGAAGGCGCCCTTGCGTGTTCCGAGGGTGCCTTCTGGCACGGAGGGGGCCCGCGCGGTCGCTCACCGCCTTCTCTGCTTTCAGAGAAGTGCTGGTGGGCGACGTGACGGGCCTCGCGTGTGGGGCGTGTGGGGGTCAACAGTTGACATTGGCCCCCATGCGCCCCAACGAGGAGGTGCGCCGCCCTCCTCTAATCCCATTGGACCACACAACAATGGGATGGAGGGGGCGGCGCGTTGGGGCGTGTGGTGGCCAAGGGGTTCGCACTTGGCCACTATGCGCTCCAACGAAGAGATGCGGCGTTCCCTCGCCCCGTCGTCCGGTCCGATGCGATGGGGCAGGGGCGCCGCCGAAGGAGTGCCCGAAAGGGCGCCCGCAGACGGGGTCGCGGAAGTGTGCGTAAGCGTCCCCGTGGCCCCGTCCTTTGCGGTGCGGAGGAACACCCCAGGAGTTTTAGTCGGTATACCGCCCTTTTCAGGGCGGGGAGTCCGACATAACCACTGTGCTCCCCCGAGCCGGTGGTACCCGTAATTGGGGTTTCTCCTGGGTGAAAAAAAAAAAAAAAAAAAAAAAAAAAAAAAAAAAAAAAAAAAAAAAAAAAAAAAAAAAAAAAAAAAGGATTGTAAGTCAGTGGTGAGCCTTGCTGTCAAAAGTTATCAAGCCGCTTATAAAGCCTCTGCCCTTTATTAACGACTGCCATTATATGACAGCCGGCACCAACGGTTTTACGTGCCTTGCGACGCACGAAAAAAATGCCACTAGCGGAAGTCGCATGACGGTCATCCATCCTGCACCTTACCGCGGCTGTAGTTGCTTAACTCAAGTGATTGATTCCAGTCAGTCGGTTCGGCTAAGCCACGAGCGCTTCGGAGGTTTTTACCTTTTATTTAAATTAAAAAAGGGGAGAAGTGAAGTGAGGAGGACGCATAGCAACGCCTAGCAACTTCCCGGACTTGACAGTGACACAAATTTAATTGCCTACTTAACATTTCTCGCTCACAACACTGAAAGCAGTTGGGGGAGGACTGAGGCTATTTCTGGACAGAAAAAGTCTGTTCTAACAACGATAAGTACCCTATTTTGTGGCCAAGGACGGAACAAACGAGAAGACACTACGAGTTACATTGACACGACTGCCTTGGTGGTCTAGCGGTTGTTTACACGATTGGCTACTAAAACAAACGTAATGGGTTTCATTCATATTGAGGGTCTCTGGACCAGTTTCTGAATTGAGATTTTTTTTAAATAGTTTAACTGTATTAAAAACCTATTTCTCCTTCTTCAGGCTATATTATTCCACTGCTGGACATAGCCTTCCAATGAGCGCCATAGCGCAAGGTTGTGCCATGATTGGGGGTAATGCTCATAATCCCCACGCTGGGCATGCGGGTTGGGTATCGCAGTTTGGTGGAATTGTACTGCAGTACAAATTCCGCCCATGCCAGGACTCGAACCCGCGACCTCTGGCTAACCGTACCAGTGCTCTCCCAACTGATCTAATGGGCAAGTGACGGCCCCAGCGAAATTTCGAGCCTCTTTACAATATTCTCTGTATTATTTACAGGCAGCGACATCTGGCTGAAGTAATTTGCATCACTTGCAGGTGGAATTTTTAGCCTCTAAGTAGGTTTTTAAAATTGTCCCCAGCACGGGTTAGTACAACAAAAAGAATATAGTTAACTGTAGTTGTATATTAAACGGGTTTAATCGCGATTATTTATTAGGTAAAGATATTTATTAAGGTAAATATTAATTAGGTAAATATAATTTAACAATAGACCTTATTTTCAGACGCATCGGCAACGTTACAGTTGCCGTAAGGTATTAAACCCGTTTAATATGAAAAAAATCGAATCATTAAAAAATACTAGTTAAGTGTAGTGCTATCTCTTCAGTTTTTATTCCATTGAAGGCGCTAGTTAGCGACCCTAAGCGCTTTAAGGGCATTGAAAAAGTTTGGCTTCATTGTTAATTTTCTCCGAAATGATCTAGATTTTGAAATGGACACCTAGTTTGAATTGTAACGTTCACTGACCAGCTTTTACGCTACTTAGAATGAAACATTTTGGATTTGGATTTGTATAGTTTCAGAAGATACGATAAGAATATTCTTTATTCTACACCTTAACAAAACATGTAAAGATTCAGATACAACGGCCTTGTTGCTAAAAGCAAATACTTCCAGGCAACCCTATGACGGCAAGTTGCTGAAGGAAATAAGTGCCGAGGATTTTCTGAAGTAACTATATTTATTATCATATTCTTTTTGTTGCACTAACCCACTAGGTTTTTAAAAATTGTCCTTACAATTTCTCAAAACCTATTTAGAGGTTAAAAATTCCACCCATGCCGGTACTCGCTGTCTGTTAATAATACAGAGAAAATTGTAAAGAAGTTCGAAATGTCGCTGATGCCAATACTTGCCCATTAGCTCAGTTGGGAGAGCGATGGCACGGATGCAACTGCCAGCCTCACCAAGTTTTGAACCCGACGCACGCCACTTGAGAGCCGTGCTCCTTAACCGACAGCCCACCCCTGCAGCTATTTGTAGATGGAAAACAAACATGCACAGTGGGCAGGACGCGCATTAAACGGGGGCAAGGCTACTGCAGCGCAGACGAAAAATGCCAGCGTCGTAAATTATTTTGGTTTCATTTCATGTCGCATCGAGGACGGGATGAGTGCAGTGTGTGAAATAGTATTACAAAGAAGGTCTGTTTGGGAAAAAATCCTCATATCCACGCCAAAATGGGTGGTTCTAAAAACAATAGAAAGTCACTACTAAAAAAAATTACCTAGTTAGAGGCTAAAAATTCCACCCATGCCGGGATTTGAACCTGCGACCTCTGGCTATCCACGATAGCCCAGATGTTTGCTCTTCCAGCAAACCATTCATTTACGTTAGATTTCAACATCAAGAAAGGATTTGTTGGTACGGATAATACTATTGTGTAACATTTATTTACAAGAGCGCCACGTTGTGCTGTCATAGGGGGTAATGCCCGTAATCCCCACGCTGGGCAAAAACCTATTTAGAGGCTAAAAATTCCACCCATGTCGGCATAGCCAGAGATCTCGGGTTTTTTTAAATTGTCTTTAGCACGGGTTAGTGCATTAAAAAAATAGTCGCTATAAACCAAAATGTTTGCTTAATGAACATTTAAGTTTCACAATCAATAGATTATGTGTAGAACAATTTTTACTATTGAGAAAACTTCGAAATCCCGAAAGAAAAAATACAGTAACCCGCATTGCTCACACGTAGTCATTTATTTAATTGAAATACATTACACTACCATTACTAGTTTATATATTTTAACGAGTGTAATCGCGATTATTCATTAGGTAAACTTGATGAGCTTAGCTCCCGACATTTATGTTTATAGTTTAGCTCATAAATGATCGCGTCTAGACCCGCCAAACCCCTCTTTGGATAAACAAGAGGATTATGTTACACAAATACATGCTACGCACGTCAACAGTATACATTTTTGTTTGAAGTTATTAATAGCATCAGAGCTTGCGACGGAGAAGCATGGCAGAAATAAATGCAGCCTTAGGAAAAATACTGTAACTTTCGAAGGACCTTCGGACCAATTTTTCTATTTTGTCACCGATACGTAGTTTATTGGCCATATATCTCGGGATAACGGTCGCTCGCTGCGCTAGGTGCTAGCACCAGTGTATCAAATGTTCGAAGCTTAATGACACGCATCAATCTCTGCTAGCCCGACTACGCTACAAGCTTGGTTAACTCTGTAGTGTGAGTTGGTAAATGTTAGTTTATTGTGTGTGTGTTACGGAGCAGCTACGCCCGTGGCTTTGCCCGCGTTAAGATTTGTCAATTTTGAGGGTCCTTTAGAATCTACTTAATGAGATGATTTATACAGCGTCCAATGGCATCTTCACTTACACTAAATGGGTGAAGGAACCACGCCGACGCTGTAGTGCCTGGGACATGGTTTTATAGACGGTGTAGGCTTGCCCAGCACCTATACTATCCAGACATCTTAGTCAGCCTAGCCCACAGGAAAGACTAATCAATACGTGCGGAGCAAACCAAGCCGCGGGTTTCCTCTCGATGTTTTCCTTCACCGTTAGCGTGTGGTATTGCGACTACAAATTCGCTACAAAGAGGATGGACGGAATTACATCAAACTTAGCAAGCACATAGACAAAGATCTGAATTGAGACATAGGATACTTGATACGGCAATGCGTTCCTGTGGGATAATAGTTTGATGCTACTGTAAGCTTTTTCAAGTCTAACTCTAAGATATGTATTTATTCCGTTGCCATGGTAACAAGAAACGTATAAACGAGAATGCTGCTGGTTTTGGAATATTTTTTTTTAATTAAAGGTGCATCGGTAACTCATACCGAATGCGTGAGTTTTCGTTCAAGTTATCTGCCGAAAATTGTACATTGTAAGCATTTAAGAAATGGCAGTCTATTCTCCATTACTCTCTATGAGAAAATTTGAGAACTAGAGTCGCTCCATACATTATAATACAAAACTTGAAACCGTATGCTTAGTCACGGTGTTTTCACGTGAATTGATTATCCCAATTGGTACAAATTATGTCAACTGCCCTGGCCCCTGCCCAATTAGCCCGCTGGGTATGAGTACACATACCCAGTTTATGCTTTTCCTTTAAACTCTATCTAAGTAAGAAGCTATCTCTCATCTATGGCACCTTACATCCACAAGTAAGAAACAGAATAAATGTGGTGTAAGGCTTTGCTAGGTGATAAAATTACGGATATTTTAATATATATCTGTCTTCCTATAGGTATTTTGTAATAGCCAATGTTGTCAATGAAAAACTAAGTATTAATTAATGTAGTATAAAGAAGTGAAAATAGTGGTATGAATTGGTTGCCTATACTACTTAATTACTTCAGCCAGATGTCGCAGCCTGTACGTAAGACAGAGAGTATTGCAAAGAGGTTACAAATTTCACTGATGCCGGTAGTAGCGCATTAGCTCAGAGTGCTTAGTGCGAGTTTGACAGATCCAATCGAATAACTTTACTACCGCGTTAATTGAGCATTGAGTAGTGAGTATGAGTAAGTTAACCGTTTGAACTGGTAAAACGCTGTCACAGTACAACTCGCACTCGCGTTTATTCGTGTTTTGGCTGGTAAACGTGTTCACTTCTCAACGTAAACTATTACAACTCGCACTCAGCAATTTTAATTTCCATACTTGTCGCTAGGTGGCGCTTCCTCGATGCCATAGAAATATGAGTTTACGTTAACGCGATCGAGTAGTTAAAAAACTCGCACTAAGCACTCTGTTGGGAGAGCGCTGGCACGCTGGAGCCAAAGGTCGCGGGTTCGAGTCTCGAGTTTGGGTGGAATTTTTAGCCTCTAAATAAATAGGTTTTTAACAGTTACTTCTAAGCAAACTTATCAGAATACCAAATACATAGTAAATTTAATTGCTTCCAAAAAAGGAACACACTTTAGACGTGACACACAAAAAATACCTGTCTGTCTGCGTGTCACGGTCCCGTCAAATTGTAACGCAGGAGTGTGCGTGGAGATCAAAATTTACATTTGAAGTTAAAGCCCATGGGGTGGAGCCTACTTGGGATTGGTATTTTTTATGATGTTATTTATATTTTATTTAACTTGTTTCATAAGAAACGTGTTACTTGTGAAAACCAAATTTCTCTAAAACTCTCTTCAGACGCAGTTTAAGTAGTTTCGTGAATAGAAAAAGACCAATTGAAAGTGCATTGGAGGATCTATTCAAGGAATCGTGTTTTAATAAATAAGGCTGTAAATTCGCTTAACGGATTCCATAACGATTGTTTATTAAGTAAACTGAATTAAATTACATAGAGAATTAAGCTAATGAAGATTACATAATAAACGATTACGATTAGACCTACTGTTCCGATTAGAAGTTAAATGTATAAATATAGTTTATTTTTTATTTTTGTTGCACTAACCAGTGCTGAGGACAATTTTAAAAACCTAAGAACCTGGTACGGTCAGCCAGAGGTCCCGGGTTCGAGTCCCGGCATAGGCGGAATTTACCCTCTAAATAGGTTTTTAATGTAGTTCATTATTTCTTTTCGATAGTGTTAACCAGAGAGGGTAGACGTCTACCTAATAATCACACATACATAAATTCACGCCTGGATCCCGGAGAAGTAGAGACCTGGGGGTCGATTCTCGCCCATGCGAATTGAAAGCTATAATAAACGTAAAATACTCGAAGGCTTCATTCGCATAAAAATAAGATAAGACAACTCGACAGAGTCAATAGACATTAATTTTCTCATTTAAATTCAATCTAGCATGGCGTTCAAAATACAGATTTTAGCTGTCGCTCGATTTTTTACGTAGAATTCCAAGTCATAAGCCTTAGAATCGTATACGACTTATTTGCTAATGAAGTGATCATTGGCTCCCAGGGCTTGCCACTCACCATGTTCGTAACAAATCTCTTTGCTCACCCTCTTTTGGATCACTGGCTGACGGAACTTCGTAAAAAATATCACAATTTAAATAGTCTGTGGTGAAGTAATTTCCCTTGTAAGGTCTAACTTCTTCCCTTGTTAACTCGAACACAGACTTATTACACGGCGTTTAAGAAGGGTTTTAATGAATTGTGTTTTTATTAATATCACCGTAAGTATGGATTACTTTATTTTTTTGTCGCAAAGTTTTAAGCTCGCAAAGCTCTAAGCTCTACAAATCAGAGCGAAACCTGGTCGGACTCTTCCGACAAAAGCAAGTAAGTTAATCCGGATTTAAATCAATAATGTGCTGTGCTTACGAAAGTTTTAGTTCAAAAACACCATAAGTGGTTACCGTATTAAGTTTTGTAAGAAATCATATTATTATAATTAAGCTATGATTAACGATTTTTTTTTTAAATTATCTAATTAATTAATTAATTAAATAAATTCTCTGGTTTTTAAATAGGTTTTTTTATTTATTTAAAAACCTATTTAAAAACCAGAGAATCTGGCACGGATAGCAAGAGGTCGCGGGTTCAAATCCCGGCATGGGTGGAATTTTTAGCCTCTAAATAGGTTTTTAAAAATTGTACTTAGCACGGGTTAGTGCATTAAATAAAAAGAGTATAATTAATTACACTTTATGAAAATTATAACATTAAAAAAAGCTTTATTTATTTTTATATATTATAAATTTTAAATACCTAATTATATAGGTACGCTTATATGAGTTATATGTGACGTTTGAGAGTACGCCCAGGTCCCCCGCGAAGTAGCGAAGTGTAGCCAACCCACATTTTTGTTTTGTTTCTGTTACAAGTTTCTTCTTACTCTCTTTGAGACTTTTATTTAATAACCAGAATAGATCACGAGGGCAATCTGTCCTTGTCACGCGTTATAATTTGTTTTGTTCAAGTGCGAGCGAGACACTTAAGTCCGGCTCGCCCCATAGCAACCAATAGAGAACTTTATTCATTAGCCGAGAAGGTGGATAGTAGCTTAAAATTGTGCTGTTCCGCATCACGGTTAACGAATCAACGATTAAGGTAGGTAAAGGGCCGGGCAAGTGTTATACAGCGTGATTCAGGAAGGAAACCACTTTCTTGGAAGTCTGGAAATGGTACAAACAAATTTTAATTTTCTCCAACATTTGAAAATTTTGTATTAACAAATGATTAATAAAATTTCATATTCGTTATCAACCCTTGCATGTCCCCACTGTTGGGGCACGGGTCTCTTCCTGCATCGCAGGAAGGTTAGGCCATACTCCACCACGGGGGCCAAGTCCGGGTTGGCGGAGGATTGTAAGACAGTGGCGGGCCTTACTGTCAAAAGTTATCACGCCGCCCATAAGGCCTCTGACATGACTTAACGACTGCCATTATGTGACAGCCGGCACCAACGGTTAACGTGCCTTGCGAAGCACGGAAGCGCTCGAAAAAATTACACTAGAGGTAGTCACGGGACGGTCACCCATCATGTACCTGTACGCGCCTGTTCTTGCTTAACTCAAGTGATTGATTCCAATCACTCGGTTCGCCTAGGCCACGAGCGCTTCGAAATTTCATTTTGTCAAAGATTAATAAATATACATTTTTTTATTAAAATTTTATAAAATTAAATTTTTGCATTTTATTATTTCACGTGAATTCAAATATAATTATTATTTATTAACTGACCTTGTAATTGGTAGCAATCTTAAAACTGACTTTTTAATGTATGATTTGATGAACTATTATGCATACTAGAATTAGGGAGTCAATCTGTGTCATCTATTATCTTATATTTTAATTTGTTACTATGGATCTCGGTCTGAAATAAAACATTTCATTTCAAATGTTTGTATAAGTTAGGACACTTGTGCAAGGGACCCAGCTTAGATGTTGACGCCTTTAATAAAGCCAATGACTTAATGTTATAAAAATGTATCTATGATGTAAACAAACTCATTGTTAATTCAATGTCAAACACTAATGTCAGGCAAGCCCGGTGCTCCGATATATGTGCGCCCGATGGAAAGTCACCTCTAAAATTTAACCTCTGTGTTTACGATTATTTATACGCCTTTGTCTATAGACGATCGGCTATTATAAATGGATTTAGGCCATGTAACGGTGGGTACTTATTGATCAAATAAGACTGTACAATAGAACTTTATTTGACAATTTTATTAAATATTTAGTACAAAAATTATAAATTTACGAATATTGATACTAGTTGGCTATTTACAGGGGCGCCATAGATATTAATTTAGTTGTTTAACAATTGACTTTTCTATAGTAATTGCCTACAGCCGCAAAATTTATTACAGGGTGATTCAGAACTCAAAAACAAAAGAAAATTAGGAATCTCAAAGATAAATAGTTTCAATTAGCCCATTACCATTCTCATCGAGCCGGCAATTGTCTCAGATTGCCAGTCCGGTGAACTGGTGGGTCATCCTAAACTGCATTCGTGGTATCAGAAAATAAAAAAAGTATCTCAACATGGGCAATCCGCGGAGGGGACACGTCGTAATATATAATCTCTCTCTGAGAGAAGGCCTGTGACCTGCAGTGGGTTGTTTGTAGACGTCATAAACAGTCAATGTAAAGAATTTACATTCTATTTGTTGCATGTACGATTTTTTTGACGACTTTGTAGTAGAGGAGAGGCAGCAAAAACACTCTACTCTGGCCATCTCTTCTCAAATCATCATAATACATCAGATGCTGCCACGACATTGCTACCTACTACCTACATGACCACCTCCTTCTTAACATTAGTTTCTTTCAATACAAAATTAGAAAAAAATATGGTGCAGCCAGACACACGAAGAGCGCCCGTTCATCAGCACGACGCAGGGTTCAGCCATCACTAGTCTCCACCATATTACATCCACCCGAGAACCTTCGTACCCCATCGCCAATCTTCTTCGGCAGATGTGATGAGCCCACTGCCACTTCAACTCGTTAATCTCATAGGCTATGACAATAGCCTTAGTTTTTTGACGTATTGCCTAATTTTTATTGTGTAGTTGTAGGTAGTAATAGGTGGGTATCTTAGCTTATTCATTTTTTCATACTACAAAAAGCGATTACGTGACAAACAAACATTAATGTTTGTAAATTGTATACCAGGTTTTTTCACAAAGTTTTCGTTTCTCCATTTATGAAAGTTGTATTCTGTCCGGCATCAAGGGTACTTTGCCGTTAAAGTGTATTGAGCTTTTAAAAGGACATTAATCCCTTAACTTTAAGGGCCCGGTGAGATCATTAATCAATTTTAGAGGAAAAACAAAGCTGTCAGAATTTTCCGGTAAATTTAACCCCTTTTCGGTGAAAAAAGAGCCCACTGGGTCACCCGGTTCATTTACTTTGCGAGGATTTAAAGGGTAATATATAAAAAAATCGCTTGTAGCCCCGGCTGCCTGAGTGATCTTGAACGATCATGAAGGTTAAGCAACGTAGGGCGCGTTCAGTGTATGGATGGGTGACCGTCTATGACTAACCCTAGCGGCATTTTTCCGAGCGGTTCCGTGCTTCGCAAGGTATGTTAAGCAGTTGGTGCCGGCTGCCGCCGATAGGTGGCAGGTGATCGAAGGAGAGTTTCGACTCTTCCATACAATAGGACAGCTAACTGTTATCGAGTGCATGGTAGACAAACAGGAAATTTCCATCTTCAAGAAACATGGTTTCGGTCAAAGTAAGCCTAATTTAATTATGGTGTAGCATCAATTCGTCTTACAATTAATTATTTTAAGGACAGCCCTTGCACCTTTGGACCATTAATTTCATCTTAAATTTTACAGGAAGATCATTTATAGAAAGTGTCCAAGGTTTTTTTAAAATGAACTTTTTGAAACAGATATATTTATAAGAGCGGCCGGTGATAGCGGAGAGGTAAAATACCGGCTTCTCAATCGGGACCTCGTTGGTTCGAATCCCGGCACGTAGCAATGAGTTTGTTTTCTAAGTTATGTACATTTTTGAAGTTATAGTAGCAACTTGCTAACAGCGAATGGAAGCATCGTGAGGAAACCTGAGTGCCTAAAATATTCCACTACCTCATGCTTGAAATTGCCAATCCGCGGTGGGCACACGTGATAATTACGCCCTTACTCTCTGAGAGAAGGCCTGTGCCCTGCACTGGGACGCTTATAGGCTATAGTGTCTGAGGTGTTCAAATACCTCGGCGCCTGAAATTGCCAATACGCGTGATAATAAAGCTCATACTATCTCTTTCTTTTTCTCTCTCTCTCTCACTCTGTGAGAGAAGGCCTGTGCCCTGCAGTGGAAGGAAAAAGATGGAAGGAAAAGATAAATTATTAAAAAAATATCAGCAAATCTGGGCTTTACCGGATTTGCGTTTAGACCAATGTCTATTGACTTGAAACTAAGACGATCTATACTTTTATTACGTTTTAAGCAATATCAGATATTATTGTCTTTTATTTGGAGATTCGGAAAGCAGAAAAAACTGGGCAGCACATGTGATAGTTTTCATTGTTTTTCTAATTTTAGTACCTACTATAGCCAAAGCAGTAAGGGTGGATGAAAAACTCCTACTAACGTGAGCCATTTTAAAATTACTAATTTAATACAAATACAAAAGCCCATTAGGCTAATTACGTGCTCTTAATCCAGACGGATTCTATTCTAATGCATGATTTACATTATTATTTTGAAATAAAACCTTTGAGTTTCTGTTGCCGTTTCTATTTCAGGGACCTTTTCGATTTTTTACTAGGAAAAGTTTTAGTTTTAATCTGACTCCTATAATACAATAATATGCAAGAACTTTTAAAGATACACTACAAATAAATAAAAAAATCTTATAACATAATCAAAGCCTCGTATTAATGAAATAACGGACAAGTTGCAGAATTCCGTTCATTAGAATTAAGTTCTGAACTCAGCAGTCGAAATATATAAGTACTTTCGTTCCCTTCTTTGAAAAACACGTCTTTTTACACGTAAATGGGCATGAAAAATGAGTTCAGTGCACTAGCGAAAGAAACTGCGAATAGGGCGAAAAACGTTTCACCCACAAAAAGGTCGGATCTTAACCTCTGTGCAGCTAGACTTTTTGTCGCGCCGGGAGTAAAATCTCTCTGCTTCTAAGTAAGAGCCATGGTATACCTACCTACAAAAGTTTTTTTAACTAACTTCAAGAATAGAAGGAGGTACAGTCTATTTACCCTTACTTGTTCAATTTAGTAAACAAGATTCTACCGGTAAAGTATGACTTTTTGATATTGTATGAAATCTGACGTTACTCTGGGGAAATCCATAATAGCATTACTTGTAAGCGTGAGGATGACTCGTGTTAGGGGCGAAACCCGTCGCGCATTTTCGCACACAAGCATTGGTGTCGGTAGTGGTGTGTTCGTGTAATGTTTCTGCTTGAAAAAGTGGGAGGTAGGCCGGTGCATTAACTAACCCAATGGTGCTTCTGGGATTTTTGGCGGAATTTAGCAACGTATTTTTTTTATTCTATCACTCTTTGGTTGAAAACTGCTATATTCCCATAAATGAAGTATATTATTAACCCGAGATGATATTTTAAGTAACACCCTGCCAAATCTATAAACAAAGTTGATGATTTTTCGAGAAAATATAAATTTAGAATCTTGATTGTTAAGTTGGACAAGTAAGGATAAATAGACTGTACTCAGATCGTCTATTCCATGTGCCAATGACTTTGTTTTCCAAGTTATGTACATTAATGTGAACTTATAGTAGCAATACCATTTGCTAACGGTAAAAGAAAACATCACGAGAAAATATCGTGAGAAAACCCTAGTGTCTGTTGTGTTAACATACCTTAGCGCTTGCTACGTATGTTAACACTTCAGCAATGAGTAACACTTCCAATGGCCCAACTATGAGGCTGAGTCTCATTATCTCATTAAAAGACATTATCCTGGCGATAAAGCCCTTACCTCTCTTTCTCTCCGAGAGAAAGTGCCCTATATAGACGGCTAATAATTATTTATTTACTTAGAGATCTATGGTATACAAACCTATAGAGAAGTAATTGAATCTTATATAGAGAAACATAAAGCCAATTACAGGTTCACACTGATAGCACACAATTTAGAAACAGGTTTTAAGCACTAAAACGTATATTAACGTAAAACGTAATATTTGTGTATCTTTTGCCAATAACAACATTATTTATCACCTTCACCTATTTTTTGTCGTCTGCACTTCAGCCTGGGCAGTACAAGGACGCGAGACCCGTCACGTCGTGACGTTTAAACGTTAAAAGTCGCGATTTTCCAGTACATTAATTGTCAAATTCTGACATTTTTAAAAACCTATTTAGAGGCTAAAAATTCCACCCATGCCGGGATTCGAACCCGCGATCTCTGGCTATCCGTGCCAGCGCTCTTTCCAGCTCTTTTCACTGATGCCGGTGAGTCGCCCATTGGCTCAGTTGGAAAGAGCGCTGGCACGGATAGCCATAGGTCGCGGGTTCGAATCCCGGCATGGGTGGAATTTTTAGCCTCTAAATAGGTTTTTAAATTTGTCCTTAGCACGGGTTAGTGCATTAAAAATAATATAAATTCTGACATTTTATCACCAGAACACGCCTGACTCGCTTTCATCGTACTACCCAGGCAGGTCTAACTAAAATATACAACATGCATGGTGTTTAGGCTGCATTAATGTCCAGCGTCAGTGCAGTGGACGTAATGTAAATGCGGCATAGAACCTAACGTTAATTCCGCACAATAAAACCCCCGTCTGCAGTTCCTCAGGTCGTGTCATTAAACTGTAGACTGCAGTTTTAAAGCCACGTCGAAACCGTCTAGTAACTAACTGTCTGTCTGGAAATGACTTACGACACGGATAAACAATAATTAAAAGTTTTTTATACAGCCTATAAACGCCCCACTGCAGGTTGGAGGCCTACTCTCAGAGAGAGCGTATGGGCACAGATTACTAAATAGTTACGTAGTACCGTGGTGGAGTATGGCCTAACCTTCCTGCGATGCAGGAAGAGACCCGTGCCCCAGCAGTGGGAAAATACAAGAGCGAAAGCGCGCTCTATCCCCTACACCCCTCATTTTATGCGACAGCCATAGTTATAGGGCCTAACCCCCGTCTGGACGTCTAGCCAGCCGTCTGGGTGCATGCGTTGCACCTGGCAAACGATAATGGCGCCTGCGGCGGCGTGATAAGGGACTTATTCCTATGTTAATGGCGCCGTGGGGCGACGGCGTGGCATTGAGGTAGGGTGGCTGTTGCTAGGTGCTCCGTGATTGATATTTTGTTTTGTACAGCTCTAGATATAGCTGGTGTGTGTGGGGGGTGATAGGGCCGCGATAGGTGTATAACTTTGGCCTATGCGTCTACGTATTGAGATGATTGATAGCCTCTGTGGCGTAGCGGTAGCGCCTACAAAGAAGTCCTGGGTTCGAACCCCGACTGGGAACAAAAAAAGCCGAGGTCTTACATGTTTGTGATGTCGTTTTTTCTGGTTCCCACGACACAGGGTATTCTAGTGTGGGGGCAGAAGTAATGTATGTGCCTGTATGTAAATGTTGTGTTATGATTTATACAGCGTGACCTTCACTCACACTAGATGGGTGAAGGGACCTCTCAGACGTTGCAGCGCCTAGTAGATAGATAGAGATAGAGAACCTTTATTGTACATAAAAATGGAAATTACACAGATATTTCTTAAACTAAGAGTACAAACGGCGGCCTTTGCACTAAAAGTGATCTTTTCCAGACAACCTTTGTATGGACTGGACTAATATATTGGTAATAGTACATTGTTTTTTAAATGTAACCCTAACAGCTCAATCGGCCTAGCCCACAGGAAAGACTTGTCAATACGCCAAACAAACGGGTTTCCTCATGATATTTTTTTTTAAGTGATCTTTCCAGAGAACCAGGCAACAAAATAGACTAATAAATAACATATAAATATTTATATTCTGTTCTACTTAAGTCACTTACGTAAACCTCGCAATATGTATAGTCGAGTCAACGACATCTAAGTACTCAGTTAGGTACTTTAGATATTTAGATGGATATATAGAGAACACTTTATTGCACAACCAGAGAAAAGAATACAACAATGATTTCTTAAATTTAAGTAATTTTCGCGCTCGTGGCCTAGGCGAACCGAGTGATTGGAATCAATCACTTGGCTAAGCAACAACAGGCGGTCAGGTACGGGATGGCTGAGCGTCCCGTGACTACCGCTAGTGGCATTTTTCCGAGCGCTTCCGTGCTTCGCAAGGCACGCTAAGCCGTTGGTGCCGGCTGTCATATAATGGCAGTCGTTAAGCCATGTCAGAGGCCTTATGGGCGGCTTGATAATTTCTGACAGTGAGGCCCGCCACTGTCTCACAATCCTCCACCAACCGGGACTTGGCCCCCGTGGTGGAGTATGGCCTAACCTTCCTGCGATGCAGGAAGAGACCCGTGCCCCAGCAGTGGGGACATACAAGGGTTGATAACGAAGTAATTTTACTAATATTACAAAGGCGAACGTTTGTGAGTGTGTTACTTCTTCCCGTCCAAACGGCTGGAGCGATTGTAATAACATTTGGTTTGGATATAGCTGACACCCTGGATTTTCCCATGGGAATAAGATATTTTCTCGTAGTAAAAAGTAGCCTATGTATTAAGGATACTTTTTACTGTCTGAAAATACCTCATTCCCATGGGAAAATCGATAATCCGCGGGCAACACAGCGGGGCACAGCTAGTTAATAATAAAATCTAAAAATAATAAATAATAAAGGCGACTTTTCAACAACATGTAATAGTTTCTGTCGACTGTACTTTTAACGCGGCCACGTTAACAAGACAACACCAAAAACCACCCTTTTACATAACTTACGACGTTTGTTATTAAAATGATAACATGCAAAATGAAATGTGAAAAAAAATAAAACGCGCGTCCTACCCACTACTCTTTGAATAATTATGAAAATTCCCAGCACTTTGGGAGTAAAATGTAAAACCTTGTATGCATATTCAGTGGCAGTGGTAGATTAGTTGGAACAGAAGGTTCAATGGTTTCATAGTTTCACGCTAGACGATAACTGTAATGGCACGATATCCTTGGACTGGAATTTATGGTCACTGTGCTCTTCCACAAGAAAGGGAAAATCCCAGGCAGATCGTATGCCTGGGGGACGGCCGGCCGGTCCGTTTTTTTAGCCCTATAAAGGACACCCTCCGGAGGACACGTGGGAAGGAGGTGGTAAATGCTCATGCATAACAGCACGGACCCGGCCGTGCTGTCAATGTGGGACTCGAAAGAAGTGCGCCTACCCACTAAACACCACCTTGTGGCTGGTTTTGGTCCTAAGGACCCCTAAACCCGCATCGCCCGTCAAGTGCGCGCGCAGAGTTGAGATGTGCCCGCCACAGTTCCATACAACAAGATGTCTAGCAATATTACGAGGAGGAAAAAATTGTACTAGTATTGTTAATGAGTCGCGACGCTATGAGCGTCTTAGTTTGATGTTAACAGAAATGAGTGCTGTGTGGTGTCGGCCTAGAGAATAGCACCAACCCAAATTCTTCCCGCGAGTGTCGTAAAAGGCGACTAAGGGACACAAACCGGGGGGTGGGCAGCAGCGCCCCCTGCAGTACAATTCTACCAAACTGCGGTCCCCAACCCGCATGCCCCCAACCCGTTACTCCCCAACGATCGCACAACCTCGCGTTGTGGTGCTCATTAGGGGAGGGCTATGTCTAGCAGGGGACTAATATAGCCTGAAGAAGAAGAAGAAGAAGAAATTATTTAATTAGTAAAATGTAATTACTTTAATTCCCGACGTTTCGGCAGCGTTGCAGCTGCCGTGGTCACGGGCTGAAGTAGCTGACTGAAGACTAAACTGAAATGGCGAGTATAGTCAATTATTGTAGCAAGAGCTGGTGGTCACAGCAACTGTAACTCTGCCGAAACGACGGGAACTAAGAAATGTTAAGGAACATTATAACTAATAATATAACTAAGTATGCATGTAGTAATAGACTATAAGGCCTGAATATCAAAATCCGGAAGTCGGTAGTTGGCCGGTACCGGCCTCTGTTACTTTAAGTTCCGGCGGCACGTCACACTGCGAATGTGAATATGAAATTAGTGTCCGCGTTTTGTAGAGAAAGACCTCTTGAGTGATTAAGGTGGGTTCACATGGGGAAGGAATCGCAATGCGGTGCCCTAATGGACCACCAATGAACCAGGATAATGCCCCTTAGATCATAACAATGCTTCGTCAACATCTTTGTCTCTAGTTACTGGAAAACATTTACTATTTAAACGGCCTCGGTGGCGCAGCGCTTTAGCACGCTGACTGTGCAACCGAAGGTCTCGGGTTCGATACCCGGCCGGGTCAAATTAGGAAACGAACTTTTCTAGCTTGCCTCGGGTGTTGGATGTTATCAATGTATTTATTGTATTAAATCTATCGTCGAGTTAGCACCTATAACACAAGTCATTTAGTTTTACTTAGTATAGGGCTTACGAGATCTGTGTAATATGTCCATGAATATTTATTATTATTTTATTATTATTATTTCTATGACGTCCTTAAGTTAATCCATAAAAATATATGTAACAATGTTTTCAGGAGCTAAGGAATAAATGAAACGCTTTAAGCCTTCGATATCAACCCTTGTATATCCCCACTGCAGGGGCACGGGTCTCTTCCCGTCTTCCCGAGGTTAGGCTAACCTCCACCAGGGGGGTCAAGTCCGGGTTGGTGGAGGATTGTAAGACAGTGGCGGGCCTTACTGTCAAAAGTTATCAAGCCGCCTATAAAGCCTCTGACATAGCTTAACGACTGTCATTATTATTATTATTATTAATACTTTATTGCACCATAAAATTGTACAATGCGGCGAACTTAATGCCATAAGCATTTTCTACTTGGCTTAAAACTTGGCAGGCGTGCAAAAAAAAAAAAGGAAAAAGACAACCTTCCACATTATTATATACACATATAATACACTAAACGTATATATTAAAATAATAGTATATAAATAATATATATATATATATATATATATATATATATATATATATATATATATATATATATATACATATATATATATATATATATATACATAAACATCAAATATATATATATACATATACAGTCATCACATAACTGCCGGCACCAACGGCTTAACGTGCCTTGCGAAGCACAGGAGCGCTCAGAAAAATGCCACTAGCGGTAGTCGCGGGACGGTTACCCATCCTGCACCTGACCGCGCCTGTTGTTGCTTAACTCGAATAGGCCACGAGCGCTTTTTAAGCCTTACAAAGCGCAATTGTACATTGAAGCTTTATTTTATCACAGAGGCTTTATTTTATTGTGAAAAATTGTTTCACAGTCCTTTATTTTATTGTGAACAATTGTTTCACAGTCCAAACAGTTTATGTTGAGCTATTATTTTTATTGTGATTTCCATTGCTTCTCATCACCATCATCAAGCCATTCATCATCATCATTGTTCACCTCACTGGTTGAGACTACCCCCGCCTTCTCCACGTCACCTGTTGGTTGGCTAGAATAAAATACTATTTAGTACTAAGCCCGCCAATTGTACAATCTTTACAGGTACAATAAAGAATTGAATAATAATAAGCCATTATGTCCCCAGTGTGGGGCACGGGACTCCTCCCTAAGAAGGGTATAGGCCATACTGCACCACGGGGGCCAAGTCCGGTTTGGTGGAGGCTTGCAAGACTAGCGGCTGGCGTTACTGTCAGAAGTTTTCAAGCCGCCTCTGACTTGACTTAACGACTGCCATCAATCGACGGCAGCAAGCACTAACTGCGTAACGTTCCTTGCGAAGCAAGGAAGGGTTCGGAGAAATGCCACTAGCGTTAGTCATAGACGGTCACCTAACCATGCACTGAACGCGCCCTATGATGCTTAACTTTCGTGATCGTGTAAGATCACTCAGGTAGCCTGACACATCCCGATAATCCATCAGCCTGTATTCAACAAGCCACGAAAGTCTTTTGCGAGGAAATAATAAAACTGCAAGGAAATGCCTTAAACCGCATTAAACTAACTTCAGACTGTTGTCTCTAGCGATTTATAACCTAGAAAACAATTGAATGTTTCAATATCCCCTCCGCATGCAGTCTCGTATATATACCCCTCGTGGATCTAATTGACTACTCCTTAGTAGTCAATTAGATCCACGAGGGGTATATATAAAATGCTTTAGACACTAACGAACCGACAGGTTCAAATGAAATAAGTTCAAAACGATTTGAAAAACCTATTTAGGGGCAAAAAATTCCACCCATGCCGGGATTCGAACCCGCGACCTCTGGCTATCCGTGCCAGCGCTCTTTCCAACTGAGCTAATGGGCGACTCACCGGCATCAGTGAAATTTCAAACCTCTTTACACTATTCTCTGTATTACGTACAGGCAGCGACATCTGGCTTAAGTAAATTGCATCACTTACAGCCCCGACTACCTACTTTGCAAGTCCTTAGCACGGGTTAGTGCATTAAAAATAAAAATAGTGTTGTTCTTAATATTTAATTTTATTTTCTTGAAGAAGGTTTACATGAGTTCTATTGTCTATAAAACGTGCTACAATTTAATTAATTAATATGATTAAGGAATAAATATCCAGGTGGGAGTATGCAAACAGCGAAAATTTAAACAGTTTGTGTGGTTCTTTCCAGGCGATCGACAGTCTTTTGTGACCTGCGTGCCCTAACACCTGCACTCAATAAGGCCTGATTGCACGTGATAACGAGATCAGCATGGCAAATTTCCGAGCCGCAACTAATTCATTGAACAGGACACCTAATAAGAAATAGCATGTACTAGTCGACAAATTTACTTTTAAAAACCTATTTAGAGGCTAAAAATTTCACGCATGCCGTGATTCGAACCCGCAACCTCTGGCTATCCGTACCAGAGCTCTTCCAATTTTTAGCCTCTAAATAGGCTTTTAAATTTGTCCTTAGCACGGGTTAGTGCATTAAAAATTAAAATAGTATAAATATACTTTTAGTTTACACCTTGACTCTTATGAAACTTTTTCCAGAGAATACTTACTCATTACATGATATACTTTAAAAACATCTGAACAATACATATAGCTGTCGATATCGAACTAATTTATTTGCGAACTAATTTATTTTAGAGTTGGTTCCGTGATCAAAGTCGTTTATATCATTGAAAAGGTGTCTTTTTGATCTTTAGACAAACCTCACAGAGGTGTCATCAAGATGAAATATACGATCCGAAGGCCTTTGAACTAATCAATGGCCTAATAAGTGGCGGCCAGTCAAATCCGCGGCGGCTACAATGCGGCCATTACAGATAAATCAGCGTGCTTTATAGCATCGTCGACGCGTCGCGTCGCCGGCCACAGTCTGACTGCAGCCTTAGGGCGATTTCAATTACTTTACGCTGACGGGCGGTGGTGGATGGAGGACTCGAATAAGGCATCGGACCAAAGAGTAAAAGTACGCCAAATTTATTTAATTTACTTCAAAGAAGTATCTAATAGTCTGTTAGCTTTTAGAATATACCTCGGGCTCTAGACTAGGCTTCGGTTTTCGCCGAAAGCACACGAGTGTAATATACTTCCTGCTCTGTATAAAACTTTTCTTCACTATTTTGAAAAGTTATATAATTATTAGTTCATATTAATTCCGATATTTCTATTAGAGAGAGAGAGAGAGAGAGAGAGATTTATTTGAAGCCACAAAGATACAATAAACATAACACAATGTAATACGATATTAAAATAATATATGCACGAATTTACACGAATATATGTGATTCTATCCGATAGTAGCCGAGGTAAAAGCAAGGGGGACTATACATTGTTCTTCATAGTAGTTCATAGGTAGCTTTCGTTCAGCAGCTCATTGGTTTGGTTTTAGTTTTTGAATGTCATGAGTTGCTAATGAATGACTAACAATTATTGTCTTAAGGTGATATCACACCCTTGAATTAAATAATTTTGGTTCATAATGCACTGGACTATACATTGTTCTTCATAGTAGTTCATAGGTAGCTTTCGTTCAGCAGCTCATTGGTTTGGTATTAGTTTTTGAATGTCATGAGTTGCTAATGAATGACTAACAAATATTGTCTTAAGGTGATATCAAACCCTTGAATTAAATAATTTTGGTTCATAATGCACTCCGACCAGGTGGGATGATGATCTCCGAAAAACTGAAGGCAGGTGCTGGATGCTGCAAGATGAAGACAGGGCGCTATGGCGCTCATTAGGGGAGAGCTATGTCCAAAGGACTAATATAGCCTGATGCTGATTTTAAGGTCCTTACCGAGGGCCTAAAATCGACCCAATGGCAGCAGCTAATATTCTCCCATGACGTTCAATGAATAATCAGTAAATTCTAGACATTGAAATAAACTTTTGATTTGTGATTTCTACAGCTCATTTGTGGCGGGAGCACTAGTCTTCTAAATATAAAAACCTCGTTACACTATTTTTATTTTTTAATGCACTAACCCGTGCTAAGGAACAAATTTAAAAACCTATTTAGAGGCTAAAAATTTCACCCATGCCGGGATTCGAACCCGCAACCTCTGGCTATCCGTACCAGCGCTCTACCAATTGAGCCAATGGGCGACTCACGGCATCAGTGAAATTTCGAACCTCTTTACAGTATTCTCTGTATTACGTACAGGCAGCGACATCTGACTTAAGCAAATTGCGGGTTCAAATCCCGGCATGGGTGAAATTTTTAGCCTCTAAATAGGTTTTTAAAAACCTCGTGTCACAGTATTTGTTACCGAACTCCTCTGAAACGGCTTCACCGATTTTATATATTTTTTTGTTTATATTTGGTAGTCTGACAATAAATTGTAGGCTACTTAGTATGTCAAAACCGAGTCAGCTAGTAATAATAATACATGTAGCACAAACTAAATATTTTTTACAAGGTGCGGTCGTTCGCGGCGGCTTGATAACTTCTGACTGTAAGGCCCGCCAGTGTCTTAAAATTCTCCACTAACCCGGACTTGGTCCCCGTGCTGCAGTATGGCCTAACCTTCCTGTGATGTAGGAGGAGACTCGTGCCCCATCAGTGGGGACATACAAGGTTGATATCGATCGATATCGAGGTCGCTCATTTGAAGCATGCATTTGTGAACTACACTTCGATCGATATCAACCCTTTATATGTCCCACTGTTGGGGCACGGATCTCTTCCTGTATCGCAGGAAGGTTAGGCCATACTCCACCACGGGGGAACTACACATATCGTCCAATAACTTTCACTGTATCGAACGAAAATCGAGGCTCTTCCAGGTGTGGCTGCTAAAGGCGTACAAACAAAGAACGTATCAGTTTCCTGATAGCCCTAAATTTGGATATTTACTGAAACACTAAGCGATTACGGTGACTGGTAACGATAGCGCTGATATACTCGTAGTCCATATCTTTCATGAATAGACATAGTTTTAGTATTTTCTAAGGTTAACACGAGCACTAGACATAATAAAAACTGTACTTACATGGATATTTACTCGTTTAATTTTACAGTTGACTTTATATAAAATAATTGGTTTGCCTATTTTGGAACGTAACTTCATAATTTTCTTTTGTAATTTTTGCCGAAGGTAGTAAACCAACAGCTAAAGCTTTCAAAAAGACGCCTATCACCTAAGTCCGGTACCACGGTACTTGCAAAAGTGCCGAAACGTGCAAATACAATTTTTATTACACATACCTAGTTTTGTTACCTTAAATCCGGATTTACTTAAATTTTTTCGATTTTTCGAACATGTTTTGTCCGACCACGTTTCTCTCGCGTGTCGCAGGAGCTCGCATCGTCGGTTGCTCAGCTCTATTTATATTTTAAAAAACTATTTAGAGGCAAAAAATTTCACCCTACCCGGGACTCGAACACCTCTGGCTAACCGTGCCAGCGCTCTCCCAACTGAGTTAATCGGCAAATACCAGCATCAGCAAAATCTCGAACCTGTTTCAATATTCTCTGTATTGATTTACAGTCGCGGGTTCGAATCCCGGCATGGGTGGAATTTTTAGCTATTTATTTTTATAATTGTCCTTAGCAAAGGTTATTCCAACAAAATCTTATCTATTTATATTTTTAATCTTTTTCTCTATCTACTAATACAGGTTGGCCGTCAGCTCTCCATATACGAATGTTCAAGAACAGACGTTTTTTTATCGTGTATATAATTTTGACAGTTCGTCGTCTTTTAGACACAAGCCGAAATTTCCTCTCGCCATAAAGTATAACATTTATGCGCGAAGTTTAACTAAAGTCAAACTTAACTATATTTTGGGACTCTAACAAAGTGACAAAGTTTTGGGACTCTGTCTAGAGATAGACAACTAGATAATTGTAAAATAAAAAATGAATATGAAAAGGTTTTCTTCAAAACAGCACAAAAACTGCGGCTAAATGCACGTTACAAGTCAAACTCCAAAATCTCCAATTCAAAATCTAGATCATTTAGGAGAAAAAATGGACAAAAAAACTCTGAACTTAGTCTTTTCAAACTCTTTAATTAACAAATAATGATTATATTAACATAGAACTCATGCATTCTACTGGCTTTAATTCCAGTCATCATTGTCAAGGCATTTGCAATAAAAAAAAAACGTTAACGCGTAACTATTTTATTTAAATGTGGACGAGAATATCGTCGGCACTTTATCGACATCTCCTAATCACCGACACAGGCGTCACTAGCACGATCGGTCTCTATAACCTCGCTGTTAGCGCTCCCCATTCACTTAGCCCGCGACTAAACAATGCTCCCCTGTTATCAATGACTGCCCGCATAAAAACTGTCTATTTACAACGGGGGGGGGCACTATCCCCCTCTAGAAAAACCATTCTAAGAAGGCCTCCGTAAGTACTTTACCTTACCCCCCGAACCCCACAACGCCAAGACACCAAGGGAGGACGGAAGATCAACTAATGCGGGATGGTCGCCGAGCAAGACCAGTCTGCAAGACCTTTCAAGCTTCGTGAATTTCCGTTTGTTAGTATCGAGCTATGGGGAGGACGGGAGGTCAGCTGGGCTGGCGGGTCAAACCACTCACAATTTTTCAACGCGTCTGCGAACGATGGTCTATAGAAGCTCTGGGCTAATAGAAAAAGTTCGTCTCCAATGCAATTGAATCCGATTACTCGGATATTGCATTGCGGTGCCCAGCATAGTGTGGGTAAGCCGGAGCGTTATTGTGCTAGTCTCTGAAAGGTTATTGGGTCGTGCCTATTACCTGGTTATTGCATTGTGAAGGAAAAATAATGTATTCGCTTTTCCCGTCTCTCTAACATGGAGAACTTGGCTTGAGGACTTAAGGCTTCGTTAACACGGTCGTGTTAATTGATGATGACAGTTTTTGAACTAAAACTTTCGTAAGCACAACTTATAGTAGACTTTTAGTCCGGATCTATTTACGGGTGTTGTTATATCGGAAAAGTCCGACCAAACCGAGAGCGAAACCTGGTCGGACTCTTCCGATATAACAACACCCGTAAGTAGATCCGGACTAAAAGTCTACGATGATGACAGTGATGCTATTTCGCCGGTATCACGATCTGATTACCATGCCGAAGGTCGTGAGTTCGATTCTCACTGGGAGTCGCCGTAAATTTGTGCAGAAGGCTTCAGTATGGGTGTATTTCCATGTTTGTAAAGTCCTTGCCCGATTTTCATAACTTATACTGGTATCCTGCTAAATAACTTAGGATTCATCTAAGGACGACGTCTGTGGCGTAGCGGTAGCGCGTCTGCCTACCATGCAAGAGGTCCCGGGTTCGAATCCCGGCTGGGGACAAAAGAAAGCCCAGGTCTTTGATGCTTACATGTTTGTGAAGTCGTTGTTACTGTTCCCGACAACACAGGGTATCCTAGTGGGCCAGAAGCTATGCATGTGGTTGTATGTAAATGTTATGTTATTCCCTAGTTTGGGGCCAGGGCAACCTACAGCAGGGCCTATGTTGTGTGGAAGTTATTTATATCTGTAACGGTGCAAACCTTTGTACACCATTTTAATTTTTTTTCTATCTAACACCTAACACCTGAAGTCGTTCCAATTCTTATTATTTGTAAAGGATACGTTCCATATCTATATTGCTATGACTGTAACTGTTGCTGGATCAGAAGCCTAATTATGCGCACCAAATCCTGAAAGATGCCTTAGATGCTTTCAGCATAAGTCAAACTGCCAAATTCCAGCCAATTGCTATTGTAAACAGGATTTCGGCAGGATTTAGTGCGCATACAAATTAGGGTTCAAATACTTCAGCACTTGAAATTGCTAATCCATTGTGGGCACGACTAGTAATTAAGCCCATACTCACTGGCTGAGATGATGCCTGTGCCCTGCAGTGGGACGTTTGATTATCATCATAGGAAGAAAGAAAGACATTTATTATACCAACAAGATACCTCACAGAAAGAAAAAAACCAGATAAATTAGCATAAAATGAGCACAACAGAAATAATCATCTCCATCAGGCTATACTAGTCCACTTTTGGACATAGCCCTCCCCTAATGAGCGCTGTAGCGCCCTGTCGTCAGTTTGCCGCATCCAGCATGGGACGTTTATATGGTATATAAACATTATATACGGGCAGATGTTAAAATTTTTATCAAAAAATACACGCTGGTATTATTCGACGCGGCAGTTTTGTATTTAAACAAATCTGTTGCACATGTTAAAAGAAATATGTCGCGTAAAAATTTGCAACTCTGCACAACCAGACCCCTTTGTTTGAAACCGTGCGAAAAAAACCTGCCTACGCAAAAACAACCAGTCTAATCCTGAAATCGCGCAAAAACAAAAGCGAGATCCAAGAATCAGCCCCGTTCCATTTTTAAATTTCAAATAGGGAACCCAAACAAAAATGGCCGCCAGCTGGGCCGGACGGAAGATACGTTCCGGCCGAGTGAGCCCAAATGCTTCTGGCCGCTAGCCTGTCTAACTGACAACACTGAACGGGGGACCGCCAGATAAGGACGGTGTTATGATGCAAGCATTAAGCTGTAAGCGCCGTATACGATTCGACGAATTCACGTACATAATGCGGGCACCAGGCTTTGTCCGTGACTTTGATTGCGAACCCAAATACTAAAAAAATCGTATGTCTTCCAATCAAATTCACTGTATCATATTCCTCTATGGCCTTCGGCTTCAGCCATCCAAATTAAGCATGGCGTTGCAGTCAGACGCACGTTAAATCGAAAGTGTTAGGAAACAAAGAGTGACTTCATAAAAAAATTAACGAAATGATACTTACTTCCATCTATTTGAGGCTCTGCGCCTGGACTAGGTAACTTTTCATGTATATATCTGTGTTCGAGACCGGAATGTTTACTTAACTCTGCCGTTTAGATATGAAGCGTAATACCACGCTTAGTGATGCCGCATTTCACTGTACATCTGATACGTGACAGTGATATGGGGCACCATAATTGTAGAACAGAGTCCAGTAGATATTTCGTATTTTCACACAAATGCATACGCGGAAAGTTACCTAATGAAAGGCTGAGATCATTCAAATAAAAATATTCATATTCATTTTAGGTAACAACATCGTCAATTTATATTTTAAGTACAAAACAAAAGCAGAAGTTTAGCTTAAATTACAATAAAACATAGTTCCAATTTCATAATGAAAACAAATAAATCTGTATAATTAATTAACAGTTAAAATAATATATCCGTAATAATATAATGTCAAATAATAATGTCAATTCAGTTGTTCATTCAGATATTCATCAACAGAGTAAAAAGCTTTTTCACACAGTCACAATACTAAGAGTCCAGATGTCATAACTTGACAAACATGAAAACATCAATATTCCTATTAGTACGGAAGACCGGATTATACGTGAATGTTCTACTTTACATAAAGCTTTGAATTTTCAACTAGCGAGAGATATTTTTTCATTGCACTTTTCAGCACAATTTCTGTAGAGATTGCGCGTGACAGATATGGAGTTTTGCAACAGTGGATGTTGTCCGGTTTAAAAGATTAAAGGATTTTTCGTAATGGCATTTCGTAGTTTTTCAAGCGTTATCGTCCTGATGTGAGAAATTTAGTATATTTCATTTTCTGCATTGCTTATTTTCGTTGTAATCAAAAATGTTTGTACCTTTGCGGTTCCAGAGTTTGTATGGTATGAACCCTTTGTATGTCCCCGCTGCTGGGGCACGGCACTCTTCTTGCATCGCAGGAATGTTAAGCCATACTCCACCGCGAGGGCCCAGTCCAAGTTGGTGGAGGATTGTAAGACGGTGGCGGGCCTTACTGTCAGAAGATATCAAGCCGCCCATAAGGCCTCTGACACGGCTTAACGCCTACCATTGTTGACAACTGGCACCAACGGCTTAACGTGCCCGTATTACTACATGAAATCACTCCTGTACCCCAGAGGGGTAGGCAGATGCCAGGGAGTGACGGTATCACGTCCGTTTTGACACACCCTCGGGAACGACTACATTATGGGGGATTATGTGTGATATGATATGTTGTGCCGCCGCCGGCGAGCAAAACCCATCGCCTTGGCATTCCACCGGTGTGGGGCGTAAAATTGCAAGTGAAGATCGGGAGCTTTTTTCCCTTTCGTTTACGCGTCCCGGAGAGGAAAGTATTTTACGAAGTTCGGTGGTGTGACGGTTGCAACTTTGACCTGGATTTGTGCGTTGTTTCGAACTGGAACTTAGTCTCTGACTGGATGTTTATTCCTGTTTTATTGTTAATGTACGAAAAAACACATATGAAACTTAAAAGGTAATGTGACTTAGGCGGTGCGGTTCGGATTTTATTGTCCGACTGCTGTGTGGCTGATGTCAGTGACGAGACGTTACAAGCCTTACGTCAAAAACACCCTTCTCCGGGTCGGCCTTTGAATTTCTCTCCAGAGCCCGTTTCCTCAGACGAGTTCCTTTCTGTGGAAGTGTCAGACGTTTCTGAAGCTATCGCGTCTTTTTACAATGGCTCTGCAGCGGGGTTGGATGGGCTGCGCCCAGAACATCTTAAAGAGTTGACGTCGGCAGCGGCGGGTGATAATGGAGTAAAACTCTTAGCTTCAATATGCAGCTTAGCTAATTTTATGCTAAAAGGTATGGTCAACAGAGAGGTTTGCCCATTTGTGTATGGAGCTTCCTTGTGTGCCCTTAAAAAAAAGGATGGGGGAATTCGGCCTATTGCCATAGGCAGTGTGATTAGGCGCTTAGTAGCAAAACTGGGATGCCGCGCTGTCAAGGGGGAGATGGCATCATTTTTGCAGCCGCGTCAATTGGGTTTTGGTGTGCCTTTGGGCTGCGAGGCAGCTATCCATGCCACTAGGGCTTTTGCCTTCTCCAAAGCTGATGCGGCGGATATCATTGTGAAGGTGGACCTTCACAACGCATTTAATTCTCTTGAGCGGGACTCCATGTTGTCGGTGATAAAAGAGAAAGTCCCTGCGTTGTACCCGTTTCTCCATCAATGTTATTCTAAACCTAGTAATTTGTTTTTTGGCGATGCATTGGTGGAGTCTCAGGTGGGGGCACAGCAGGGTGATCCATTGGGCCCTTTGTTATTTAGTCTGGCAATTCAGAGTGTAATATCTACCATGCAATCATCACTGAACGTTTGGTACTTGGATGACGGCACCATCGGAGGCGACCCGGATATCGTGGTTCGGGACTTGAAGGCACTTTTCGAGGGCTTGTCGGGTTTGGGTCTTCAGGTAAACTCTCAGAAATGCGAACTTTTTCCCTGTTCTGGTCAGATATCACAAGAGGTCTTATCGGAAGTTCATTCTGTGGTCCCGGGCTTACGCATTCAGGATAAGGCCAATTTTACTCTTTTGGGAGCACCTATCTTCCCTGAGGGCATACCGGGTGCACTGTCTGTGAGGTCAAGGGCTCTTTTGGCATCTAAGGAGCACTTAAGACGGCTCCCTGCTCACGTGGCTTTAACCATCCTAAGGAGTTGCTTGTCTATTCCTAGGCTTACATACTCGCTGCGTACTGCTCCGGTATGGCTTTGTAGAGAGGAAAGTGCTGAGTATGATGCCGTGTTGAAGGACGTGTTGGAGTCGATTCTTAATGTAGGTATGACTCCAACCCAGTGGCGCCAGGCGGCTTTGCCTATCAGGCACGGTGGGCTAGGCATTCGTCGGTTGCAGGACACTGAGCTCCCGGCCTTCCTGTCTTCGTCGCATGGAGTGCTAGACCTTGTCACTCTTATTTTGAGTTTTCATGGTGACGGTTTTTGCATTCCCTTCGCGGAGGAGGCCTTAGGGTTATGGCGAGTTCAGTGTCCTGGTAGTGATCCGCCTGATCACCCAAAAATCCAGCGCAATTGGGACGAGATTGCGTGCAGACTCGCGCTTGATGAGTTGTTGGCCGGATGTTCGGGGGTGGAGCTGGCACGTTTGCGCGCTGTATCTCAGCCTGAATCTGGTCTTTGGCTCCACGCCTTGCCTTCTCCACCTCTAGGAACGTTTTTGGACAACGATTCGTTGCGTGTGGCTGTTGCATTGCGCCTTGGATGTGACATTTGCCAGCCGCATTATTGTGTGTGTGGCGCAGTTGTAGACTCTCGGGGTCGCCATGGTCTGCATTGTGTGCGTAGCGCGGGCAGGTTTTCTAGGCATTTCTCTATAAACGAAATTGTTAGGCGGGCTCTCGTAACAGCAAATATTCCTTGCGTTCTGGAGCCTCCGGGTCTTTGTCGTTCGGATGGAAAACGTCCGGATGGCTTGACAATGATACCGTGGGAGAAGGGGCGCTCCTTGCTTTGGGACGCTACGTGTGTCTGCACTTTTGCCCCTTCTCACTTAGCGTCTACCGCGTCGACTCCGGGCGCGGCGGCAGAAGAGGCTGCTAGGTTGAAGGTCCAAAAGTATTCTGCGCTTTTGGGCCAGTACATTTTTGTGCCTCTAGTGATAGAGACAACTGGAGTCTGGGGAGTGCAGGGGAAGGCGTTTGTGAGGGAAATAGGACGTCGCTTGAGGGACCGTGGCTATGACTGCCGCTCTGGGGCATATCTTATGCAAAGAATTTCCCTTGCAGTGCAGCGAGGTAACGCCGCCAGCGTAGTGGGCACCTTTGGGTCAGATGTGTCCCGGGGCGGCTTATTCTCTTAGTGTTTTGTTTTTTTTTTTGTTTTTCTTTAAATGTTTTGTTTAAATTTTCTATTTTTAGTTCTGACGAAACTTTTTGTGAATTAATCTTATTTTAATTATGTTGAAATTTGTGATTTTTTTTTTTTTTTTAATTATTATTTCTTAATTTTCTTAGTTTAATGTAATTTGATTATAGGAATATATTGATAATGTATAGAGATAATATGTAAGTATGTTAGCCTGTTGAAACCATAGTGGCGGCCGTGACAGTTATAATAATAAATATAGTAGTGTGAAATAAAGTTTGTGAATATTGTACCTAATGTGTTCTTTTATATTAATAAATACATACATATATGTGTCAGTTGTAGACTTAAAACTTTCGTAAGCTTTAAAACATTATTCATCTGAACCTTGGAAAAGGTTAATCCGAGCGAAACCTGGCCGGACTCTCCCGACCAAAAATCGAGTCATTCAATCCGGATTCTGTATTAGGTACAGGAACGTATATCGTGCGGGATGGGGGCTATTACACACGCGTGCTTTTTTTTTACCTTTACCGCACTCGTGCCTTTTCTTTTCCAACTGTCAAAATAATGTCTATTAAAAAGAAAAACCAACCATGAAGTTTTTACTAAAAAAACCATAGAAGTTTTTATGAGCTACTAATTTGTTTCAATATCAGATTTAATGATTTGATTGAATGAGTTAAGTTAGGTTTCATTTCTCTCATTAAATTTCATTTTCATTTCATATCAATAAAAAAATTCTACTGAAGACTTGGCTGTATGGGCATAGTTCCCTTTGCCTACTAGAATGGGTGAAGAAAAAATCTCTCCTTATATTTTTTTACGGTTGGCACCATTTTCCAAATATTTTTTCTTTATTAAATTGCTTATTTTTTCGCAACTGTATTAAAAATAGTCGTTCAGTACACGTGCGGAACCGTCATTGCAACTTGTTGCAATGACTCTTTGCAATGACAGCCTTTCCACACTTGTAATGAAATATACTATTTCAACACACTTGCTCATAAAGTCGTTCTATGGTCACCGCAATTAGGCACAGAATGACACCCATAATCAAACAGTGACTGTTTCGTTACTAGTGAGTTATAGATTGTTTTTTAAATTTTATTGGTTGAGTTGCTTGTTTCTTAAAAAAGTTTTCAAAAATATTCAAAAAAAGATCGTGTTGAATAGAACAAATAAATTAATGTTCCTATTGCTTGCTCATTGCATGCAACTTCTTATTTAAATAGAAAATTTTAACTCTTACGTGTTTTATAAATAAAACTTTCACTTAAGTGCAACTTTTTTTTGCTCTGGAATAAAAGAAAACTTTGAATTCCCCATTTTGTTCATGGCAGAATAGGCGCAAATCCTAAGCGCGAAAGATAAAAAAAAATCTCATCCCTTTAGTCTGTAGCCGATCGCAATGCGCGCGCATAGGAAAACTTATTATTATTTTTTCCCGCCATAGCGAAACATTTTTCAAAACAATGAGTTTTTATTGTTATTTTATTCACAAATGTGTTTAAAACCGTCGTACGAGTATGATACATGTGTGTATTGATGATTACCGTCCCTGGCTCTCTTAACACCCTCTCCTAATCACCATAATGTTAGACACTAGTACCATTATGTACTATTATTACACGACCAACTTAACTAGATGCCTCCACGTATCGACCGGAAGAAAACGTTAACAATAGACAAGCCCACGCAAGTCACGCACAATCTCGCCCCACCGGAGTCACCGTGAAGATGCAAAGGAGATTGTAATTCGTTTAATTCCAAAAGGAGGGGCACAGGAAAGTGCGTTCTGGCCGAATACCCGCGCGAGGGTCGAGAGGACCACAAACTAAAGACAGGTCGTAGTAAAAAGAAAAGTATTTTACGAAAAGTCGTTGAAAGTATTTTTAGATTACATAATATTATAGATTGATAATTAAAGATTTGATTTGAGTGATCCTTTGTTTGAAATCATGAATATTGTTGATCCTATAGACACTGAAGCACTCGTAGCCTAGGCGAACCGAGGGATTGGAATCAATCACTTGGTTAAGCAACAACAGTCCGGGTTGGTGGAGGATTGTAAGACATATCAAGCTGCCCATAAGGCCTCTGACATGACTTAACGGCTGCCGTTACATGACAGCCGGAACCAACAGCTTTACGTGCCTTGCCAACCACGGAAGCGCTCGGAAAAATACCACTAGCGATAGTCACGGGATGGTCACCCATCCTGCACCTGACCACGCCTGTTGTTGCTTAACTCAAGTGATTGAATCCAACCACTCGGTTCACCAAGGCCACGAGCGCCTTTTTTTTTTTTGAATTTTTTATACCATGACCTTTGAGTATTTCTACTATTATTATTGGTAATCTTTCAGGGACTTGGGGGAGGCCGAAAGATTGGAATGTACGTGCAAGAGGGATGCCACTATGCAGACTGAAGAAGAAAATAAACACGGAAAGAGCCTTCTGTCTTAAATCTATTGCGTGGGTCGTAGGGACCCGGTCACTTGCCCGTCGACCGTGTAATGCGGGACGAAGGAGTTGTTCGGATGGGACGCATCCGGTCAGGCATCGAATGCCTAGCTCAGACGTCGACAGCAGATTCAGCCTGTTTTTCTATAACATAACACGACACTACACGACACGACACGACACGACACGACACGACATGACACGACATGACACGACATGACATAACATAAACATACTTCTTCTTCTTCAGGCTATTTATGTAGTCCGCTGCTGGACATGGCCCTCCCCTAATGAGCGCCATAGCGCCCTGTCTTCAGCTTGCCGCATCCAGCATCTGCCTGCAGTTTTTCGCAGATCGTCATCCCACCTGGTCGGAGTGCGTCCGACACTACTTTTGCCGAGTCGCGGTCTCCTCTCAAGAATACATTAACATACAAGCACATACACTGCTTCTGGCCCCACACTAGGATACCCAGTGTCGTGGGAACCAGAAACAACGACATCACGACGTGTAAACATCCAAGACCTGGGCTTTTTTTTTGTCCCCAGCCGGGATTCGAACCCGGGACCTCTTTCGTGGTAGGCAGACGCGCTACCGTTATGCCACAGAGGTCGCCTGTATGCTCTCTCTCAGGTACTAAACTGGTTTACGTCTAATAACTTATTGTTAAATTCAAAAAAGACAAAACTTATAATGTTAGTCAGTCAATACTTTATTTCCAAATAGACAGTGGAGGGTATTACAAAAAAAATGTTTCATTTTTACCGGCAGTCCCCAAACTAGGCTAGGCCTGCATCTTGGGGACTTTATTAGTGTGCACAGTTTCCGTTTAATTCATTCGTTGACAAAAGCCTTAACGCAACATCACTCCTGGGATATATTACTTTGTACCTAATATATGTATCGTAGACAAATATTGGTTAGCCCAATTAATACTACTTTTTTTCCAAGAAAACAAAGTTTTACTTAAGTGAGTACTAAAGTTGACTCTACCAAATGTCAAAGTAGTTGACAGTAACATTATATTGGGAAAGGACAAACTAGACCTTGTCGGAGAAACTGTATTTCTAGGTATCACAAAATTAAATGATGTAAAGCCTAACGGGTTCTGACCTTTACAGGCATAGAAATGAAAGAAAGAGATGCAGGAGGTCGTGGGTTCGAGTTCTACTCAGTTTGGGTGTACATTTATATTTGTGATGTCCTTGATTTAGCACAGGGAATCCTAATAAAACTGTATTTACATAGGTGACAGGCGTCTTTTTCAAATCATTAAGGCTCCCGCACGGGTAGCTTTTGTCACCGTGACTGTTTCGTCACCCCGTAGATATTTATGGAGATGCGCGAATTGTCACCCAGTTGTCACGTCGTAACATCTCCATGCATATCCATGGTCTTGATAAGAGTGACAAAACAGTCACGGTGACAAAAGTAACCCGTGTGCGCGTAGCCTTACTCTTAATGATTTCAAAAAGACGCCTGTCACCTCAGTCTTCCGTGACCACGGACAGACCAGTGTCGAAACGTCGCAAAATTGTAAAAATGTAAAATTAAAAGAGTAAAATCAGTGTAAATACAGTTTTTATTATGTCCAGTGCTGGTGTTAACCTTAGAAAATACAGGGGATCCTATTTTACCAGGACCAGGTCAAGTAATCGGGTATTCAAGCAACTGACAACAGTGTCAAAAGGGGAGGACGATTAACGGCCTTATTGCTGATAGAAATTTGTTCCAGGCAAGTTATATTGAGAAAATTGCCGATGGAGGAATTGAAATTCTACTGAGTCTCTTAGAGATTCTGCTCGGCAATATAAACTTTTATACTGGAGAAAATTCTTGAAATAAAAAGAAAATCATCAGAACTGTTCCATACATTTTAATGCAGCATGGGGTTAGCGAGGGAAGCTTTTGCCCAGCAGTGGGACACAGTCATGGCTAATTAAAAAAAAATGGGGTTAGCAACTTTTTGACAGTCATTGGTCCATGCCCGCACTGGGAATCGAACCTGGGTCACTTGCTTCCGAGTCCAATTGTCTACCCACTGGGCTACCGCCTCTTCAAGATCGCATGTTCGCACTCTGAAAGAAAGCCATTAGCATTTTTCCCAGTGTTTCAAATTCAAACATCTGAAAGCTTTCAGCTAATTAATTATTATAATGAATGTTGATGAATGAAGAGAATGAGATCTGAAATCTGTCAGTATTGTTGCAAGTGACAGACCCTGGTCTCTGTCTACCCGTCAGAGGTAGAGACGTGAGCTTATGTATATATAAAAGCTGAGAAGAATCATAGTCATTTGAATGGTGGTATGGTGGGCGGGTCACCTATTTCCCTCTCAAATGGTTGGGACTAGTCATGGCTGACCCCTATGCTTTGCTTGTGAACGAGCGTTTTTTATTTGCCGATCTACAGGTTTTGCTAAAGGTCATTCGAATGGTGGCGTAGTGGCCGGGTCACCTATTTCCCTCTAAAATGGTTGAGACTGGTGTTAACTAACCCTTGCGTTTTGCTAATGAACGAGTGCTTTTTATTTGTCGATCTGGAGGTTTGTTAAAGGTAATTCGAATGGTGGCGTGGTGGCCGGGTCACCTTTTTCTGATGGCTGACCCTTGCGTTTTGCTAGTGAACGAGTGCTTTTTATTTGTCTATCAGCAGGTTTGCTAAAGGTAATTCGAATGGTGGCGTGGGTGGTAAGCGGGTCACCTATTTTACTCTAAAATAGTGGAGACTGGTGGTAGCTGACCCCTGCGTTTTTCTCGTGAATGAGTGCAGTTTGTGTGTGTCGCCGCAGCATTAAGGTTTTTCCTACTTTTGTAAAAAAATAACTTACGTTTCGACTTTTAAAGTCATGGAATCACATCACACTTATGTCACAATTCACACACACTATATAAAAGGGAAAGTTTGTGAGTGTGTATGTTAGCTACTTCTTCGCGTCTAAGCGGCTGGTGCGATTTTAATAAAATTTAGGGTGGAGTGAGCTGACACCCTGTCATATAGAATACGTTTCACTGCGGGAAAATATGTTATTCCCATGGGAAAATCGTAAACTGCGGGTAACACCGCGGGGCACAGCTAGTATTGTCTTAAAGGCTCCAATGTGTACAATTTACGATGATTTTAGAAAAGATGGTCAGAGTGGAGTTTTTTCTCCCGCTACCTTTGCCTTAACTACAAATATGGCCCTGAAGGCGGCGGCTAACATCAGTAAATTGACATTCAGCAAACAGTGTGTAAATTCTTTACGTGGAAGTGAATTATTGATTTCTGACTTCTAAAAGCTCTCAGCAAACGTCAAAGCCCCGGGAAATATTCAAATAGCGGATCTACAGGGTTATGTATATCAACAAACATTTATTTATTAAAAATCTCACTCCTTCTAAGGCCACTCCACTCCAATCTGCACTATTCCGATAGACTAGCCTTAATCCAGGCGCATTCTGAGAGAAAGGCCGATTTTACACTAGACGATCACCGTCACTGAACGATACCGTTGGAGTTGAATTCTGCAACGTTTATACAACGTTCGCGTTATAGATGCAACGGGCCGCGATGTGTGGGCACAACAACACCGACTAAAATAATCCTTAAATAATTTTAGATTAGAAACTAGTACAGTAAAACCCGCCCCAAAACAACGGCAACATGGCCCTTAGTAAATGTATGAAATAAAACAGATAATGAAAGGCATTTATTGCAAAGCAATTGGTGTATTGTGTATTTGTGTGTGTATATTTGTGTGTGTGTGTGTGTGTGTGTGTGTCTGTGTGTGTGTGTGTGTGTGTGTGTGTGTGGTGTGTGTAGTATGTATGAAACTAGTAGTCCAACGATATTATTGAGTTACTATCGTCCAATGTGAAATCTCCCAAAGCACAGCCAAGCACAAGGGTTACTCCCAAATTCAAAAACACTGGAGTGTTGTCTTTGAAAAGTCAACTTTGGAAACTACAGGGTATTTTACGCGCTTTTTCTAATTGCGCACTTTAATAATAACTCTGCGTACTTCACAAATTTTGATAGATTTATTATGCCCACAGACTTGACCTATGTGCAAAGGTTTTTCTATTTGCACATTTTAGTAATAACTCTGTAATTGTACTTTACAAATTTTAATTTGTCTATTCTGCCCTTAGACTCAACCTTTATGCAAGGCATTTTCTAATAGCACATTTTAATAATAACTCTGCTTATTTCACAAATTTTGATACATTTATTCTGCCAACAGACTCAACCTTTGTGCGAAGCATTTTCTAATAGCACATTCTTCACAAATTTTGTAACATTTATTCTGCCCATCTTCAAAAGAGCTAGATTGGCTATTCATAGTGGCGTGCTGGTCCCAACACTTATGTATGGTAGCGAGACTTGGGTATGGCAAAAGAAGCAAGAAAGTAGAATTAATGCAATAGAAATGAGGTCCTTGAGAAGTATGTGTAGTATTACTTTGAATGATAGGATACGCAATAGTCTGATTAGAGAACGTTGTGGACTAAAAGAGGATGTAGTAACTAGAATTGAGAAAGGTATAATGTTGCGTTGGTTTGGACATGTGGAGAGGATGAAGGAAGAAAGATTGACGAAGCAAAGATATTTGCGAATGTGAGTGGAAGGGCTGGTAAGGGACGTCCCAGACGGACATACATCGACCAAATAGGGGATGTATTAGCAAAAGGAAAGATAAAAAGTACCCGGAACCGGCGTGCGTCGGCATCGACTTATGAACGTTGATGAAGCGAAGGTGATCTGTCAACAACGTGGCAAGTGGCAGTCCTTGGTCTCTGCCTACCCCTCTGGGATACAGACGTGAGGTTTTGTATGTATGTATGTATGTATGTATGTATGTATGTATGTATGTATGTATGTATGTATGTATGTATGTATGTGTGTGTGTATGTATGTATGTATGTATGTATGTATGTATGTATGTATGTATGTATGTATGTATGTATGTATGTATGTATGTATGTATGTATGTATGTATGTATGTATGTATGTATGTATGTATGTATGTATGTATGTATGTATGTATGTATGTATGTATGTATGTATGTATGTATGTATGTATGTATGTATGTATGTATGTATGTATGTATGTATGTATGTATGTATGTATGTATTCTGCCCACAAACTCGACCTTTTCTAATTGAAAGCATTTTCTAATTTCACATTATAGTAATAACTCTGCGTACAACACAATTTTTTAAGCATTTATTCTACCCACAGACTCGACTTTTGTGCAGGTAAACCTCAGACTTCCGCCAATCCACTGCCTACCGGCCTCTGACCGTATTAAATAGACCCATGTAGTGGATTTATTCTTACGGCGTCGCGTTTTTACGATATCTCCTATCGGAGTACCTGCAGCGGAATGGCGGAGGCTCAGTGCTTTCAGCTATTTAAAGAATTCATCTGCTCGAAAGCTTAGCTTTTAGGCGTATAAGGCTGGTTTGGCGGCTTTCGAAGGAAGATAAAGCTAGGAAGTTACTACGGACCGCCAGGATGTTTGTACATTTTGTAGACTACAACTCGAAGTCGCGACCTATGGGCATTCGGCACGGCCTTTAGGTAACACTAGCTTTTGCATGCTATATCTATACCTAAGTGCACGTAAAAGTCTTCAGGCGCTAGGCAGTGGTAACTACCCCTACCAATGGAATAAAAATTATGACTTGTTTGATAATACATTTTTCTTTCCTTCAAAGAAAAATGTATTATTAATCATACATATTAACAGCTGTGATTACTATTTTTAGACCTACAGTCTAGAACCTAGGATCAACAACCTAGGACTTCATAAATTTCTGGTAAAAACGACAGTTTTTGGCAAAATTGCTACTTACGGCTTTTAACCGGTTAAAGTCCTAGATTCTTGGATCTAGTTTCCAGTTAGTAAGTAGTTTCTAAAAAGATCTTCTGTTTTTATTAAGATTTAATCACTTTTCCCAACGATGCGTTATAATAGAAGATAATTTACCCAGCCCCTTTCATTTAGATGTCAGGTATTAAACAGTAAAATAATATTAAAAGATTTAGAGGACGATTGTGGATAGTGTTCAAGAAATTCACGAGTAATATTTTTGTAAGTTGAAAACTCTTGCTAAGTTAAACTAAATTTGAAAAGAATAAATGTACAGTTTCTTGTTAGCATCTTGTTAACCTTATCTAATAATGGTGAAAATAAAAATTTTACGTTCATTGAGTAAAAATAACGTAACGAATGCATCCGACAGAGAACCAAAGTTATCGACATAGCTCAGAGAATCAGCAAGCTGAAGTGGTAGTGGGCTGGCCATATCTCGCGAAGAACCGACATCCGTTGGAGTAAACGTGTTCTTGAGTGGAGACCGCGATTCGGCAAATGTAGTTTAGGACGCCCTCCGACCAGGTGGGATGACGATCTGCGAAAAACTGCCGTAGATGCTGGATGCGGCAAGCTGAAGACAGGGCCCTATGGCGCTCATTAGGGGAGGGCTATGTCCAGCAGTTGACTACATAATATAGCCTGAAGAAGAAGTAAAAATGTTTGAAAAAAAAATATGGATTTGATTTAACCAACTGTAGAGGTATAGTTTCGATAAAGCTTGTCTTTGTGTAAGTGCAGGGTACTCAGAAAATATTTTTTCCAAATTAACTCCTACACAATTTTTCCGATTAAGACATAAGGAATCTACGAGGGGTCTTTCTCGAAATCTCCGGGAGTGGCAGCTCTGCTCAAGGACGTAAGAGAAACATCTGGAACGAGTATTACTGAAGTTCAATGCTTGAAGGTTAACAGCCGCTTGCATACGATGCAATTCTTATAGTTAATTTCTTTGTTTACTGTTAATTTCTTTCTTTGTTACTTAAATTGTCTTTTTATTTTCTTTCTTCAACATAAACTGTGGTCAGTAAAAGTGTTAGGGGTTTTTGTAGAAATATGAGGGATCTTTCTGACTTTTTTAAAGGTGACAGTCATGCTCAAGCCGTAAGACAAACAAGTAGCATTCAAGTTACTGCTAAAACCATAGCAGCACAGTCGGCTGCCATCCTCCAAGGATAGCAGCCGACTGTGGTGCTATGGTTTTTTATTATTTATATGTTTTATTTTCAATTTTATTTAAAATCAATTGTTTTAGCCGTACCTCCGTTCGGGCCGAGGCGAAAGGTCGAGACCATTCAGATTTCGGCGCGAAAGCAAAAGTAACAAACTTGCCAGGCCGCAGATCGAGTCCCTCGAAGCGGGCACGACGACGAGGCCAAAGGCCGAGCTCCATACAGGCCGAGGCCGAAGGCCGAGACTATACATGTTCCCATAACTGAGTACCAATAATAAGAAGTCCTAGGCCGAGCTCTGCAGAGAGCGAAGCTTGGAGCGGCTGGGGATTGGCGCGCTTAAGCGCCGCCGCCCTGTTGAATAAAGATATTGTTATTTTCTCCTATAATATATTTACTGTTAATTTTGTAAACATATAAACGGGCCAATATGAGAACGATTTTCTGGAATTCTCTGGGCCTGAAAATTTACCTAAGTACATTTCGATAAGGGGCGTTTGTAAAAATATGAGGGTTCTCGTAATCTCCGAGCCTAACTTATTTTAATGGTGGCAGCCCTGCTCAAGACGTAAGACAAACAAGTGGAACAAGTATCATTCAAGTTCAATGCTACGCTCGGAGGATAGCCGCTCGCCGCCGCACGACCTTCAACTCGCCCAATGCGTTGAACCCGCGCGCAGCGAGCGAAACGATAATTGCGAGCGAAATTGCCTAGCATTTTTATCCGACTGCGAACGCAATGCTGCGTTGTGTTTCTCGTGCTGATGTGTGTATGTTGCTATACAGCAACTAAGTTAAAAAAGAGGAGGAGGTTCTCAACTCGTTTACATACATTTTTTATCGGCTGCCATCAATAGATGGCAGTCGTCAGACCAAGTCAGAGGCGTGAGTGATCTTAAACCATTACGAAGGTTAAGCAACATAGGGCGCGTTCAGTGCATGGATGGGTGAACGTGTATGACCAATGCTAGTGGCATTTTTCTGAGCGGTTCCGTGCTTCGCAAGGCACGTTAAGCAGTTGGTGCCGGTAGCTCTCGAAATATGGCAGTCGTTAAGCCAAGTCAGAGGCCTTAGGGCGGCTTGAAAACTTCTGACAGTGAGATACTAGTCTTTCAAGTCTCCACCAATCTGGACTTAGCCCCCGTGGTGGAGTACGGCCTATACCTTCCTCAGGGAAGAGGCCCGGGCCCCTCTGTGGGGACATAATGTGTTGATGATGATGATATTTTTTATATATGTTCAACGATCATACTTTATCACGACGTCTAATTTAATTTATTATTATTTTTGTTGGTTTGGTAAATACGGTAGACCACCGTATCGTATGCGATACGTATTTATTGTATTGTAGTGTGTATTTTCATGTTTATGTTACGTTATATGAATTGTTATAACTTCACTGTTATCTTATTATATATTGGCCTCTGCAGCTACGTAAAGAGATGATTTATTCAGCGTCCAGTCGCATCTTCACTCACACTAGATGGGGGAAGGAACCACTAGGACGCTGTAGTGCCTGGGACATGGTTATAGATGGTGTAGGCTTGCCTAGCACCTATACCATCCTGACATCTTAGTCGGCCTAGCTTAAAGGAAAGACTAGTCCATACGTGCGGATCCATCCAAGGCGCGGGTTTTCTCACGGTGTTTTCCTTCCCCGTAATGTTATTATATAGTCTATGAAACTATTGCAATTAATCTTTATTGACCCAACCATAGGGAACGAGTGGTTGGGCAATCCACAGAACCCATGGTTAGCTGGAAGAAAATATTTATTAGTGTTAACTCGCCTTTGTAGATATATCTTTATTTTACCACAAAATATTTTTCAATTCAATACATTTGAAAAATAATGAAGAAATGATTTACGAGTTACCATTTCATTAGTTCTTACCATAAGGCACCTTACGTACTTACGTGGATATAATAAAAAAATATATACACAAAATGCAAAAGCAGAGTAAAACTAGAGAAATCAGGAAGATATGTGAGCATTGAGAGAGGTGTGAGGCAGGGTGATCCACTGTCACCTTAGATAAGATAAGATAAGATTATTCTTTATTGTATACCGGAAAAATAGTTACAAAAACGGCAGATACAAAAGATCACATACAATTGGCGGCCTTATTGCTAGAAGCAATTTCTTCCAGGCAACCTCAAATTGGAGAATTTGCCGAGGAGAAATAGATACGGGTAGCCGGTGCAAATACGAATATTAATAGACAAAAGTACGTATAATAAATTAATTATTTATAACGGTACTACACTACACCATGAGCAAGATCAACTGGAAAAACAGAGGAATAACCATACATAGAAGCGAGCTTACTCATCTCGCTTTCGCAGACGATATCGTGCTTTTCTCAGAAAATTCACAAAACCACCAACTTATGCTCAGCGCTCTACACGAAGCAAGTCTAAAAATACGTCTGGAACTGAATTTATTTAAAACAAAAGTAATCACAATCAGTCGGGAAAACAATATTTTCGTATAAAACACAGAGCTCGTGTATGTTAAAGAATATATTTACTTGGGAAAACAAATATCTTTCAGGCCAAGTAATAATGTAGACGAAATAGAAAGAAGAATAAACAAAACTTGGAAGAAATTCTGGAGCATGGCTAAGGTCCTTAAGTGTTCACTACCTATCCACGTAAAAAGGAGAGTCATTGATTCTTGCATACTGCCAACGCTTATATTTGGCTGCCAAACCTGGAAGTCTACAAAAGAAGCTAAACACAAAAAGTCATACAAAAGTCATTTGAGATCAAAGCTTTTCATTGAATATCTTTAAAAATATAGACTTACAAATCAGATAAATAGAAATTGTACGGAAAGCAAAATTCTCAAAACGGTTCTGAGATTTCCGTTCATTTAAAAAAATTATACATAGACGGTGAGTCCAACTGACAACATTTGAAGTACGCGAATCGCCACTCTGACAGAGTCACACGACCATAATTTATTCCGTGCTATTTTTAGCAATTTTCGCGGCGCCACCATTAGCGTCCAAGATGCCCCATTTAGATTTACCTACCTACGCAAATGACAATGTTTCAGGCCCGACATTACCCCCCATTCACACTCCGGCGTGTCGCCATAATTCAAAAATCCCCCTTATCGCCTCAACTTCCGAATGAAGAGGCCTCGAACGAAATTATTTATGGACTCGCGAACGAGATAAACGTTAATAAAAGAGGGGAAAACCTAAGCATGGGGCGCGCTGAGGATTTTTGGCCGCCTGCGGGGCTTTCAATAATTTATTTGTTACAATTTTCAATAGGAGCGCTCGTGGCCTAGTGGAAGCGAGTGATTGGAATCAATCATTCGGGTTAAGGAACAAAAGGCGCGATCAGGCACAGGATGGGTGAACGTCCCGTGTCTACGGCTAGTGGTATTTTTTCCGAGCACTCCCGTGCTTCGCAAGGCACTTTAAGCCGTTAGTGCCGGCTGTCATGTAATGGCAGTCGTTAAGCCATGTCGAAGGCCCTATAGGCGGCTTGATAACTTCTGACAGTAAGGCCCGCCACTGTCTTACAATCCTCCACCAACCCGGACTTGGCCCCCGGGTTGGAGTACGGCCTTACGTTCCTGCGATGCAGGAAGAGCCAGTGGGGACACATAAAAGGTTTCGAATTTTCAATTCTTCAGGTTTACTCACAGACATAGTATAGTTTACGTTTCTATAATAAAATCCCGAAAGATATATTAAGCTTGCTTGAAACGTGGTTACAAAACTGTGTGAAGTACACTTTGTGCCAAAACGGCTACTATAACACAAAGGATTATTTAAATGACAATGATGTCTGGAATTGAGGCCATTACTATGCACGAGTTCTATGTTTTTTTTAATAATATTTATGTAAACTGTGTTAATTAAGGACTTTGAAAAGACTAAGTTTAGAGTTTTTTTGTCCATTTTTTCTTCAATATGATCTAGATTTTGAAATGGACACCTAGTTTGACTCGTAACGTTCATTAAGCCGCAGTTTTTGCGCTACTTTAGGCATTTAAAGTTATTTATAGCAATCAGGAAATTTTATCATATGTATAAGTGGCAATTAATGTAGGTATTTAGTTTAAGATGACTTGAGGAAAGATGGCCAGAGTGGAGTTTTTTTTTCCCGCTTCCCTATTCTCCACTAAAATATAGCTCGGAGGCAGCGGCTTACATTTTACATTGTACATTGACATTCAGCAACCAGAATATAATAGAATTTTTATTTGTTCCAAAAAATCATACAAACTGTTTCTTAAATTAGAATTATGCTAGGTACAATTTTCAAAAAGCAAATAGTAGCATCTGTTGCTAAACTGGGCGTTAACCTGTACTTCAGCAAACAGCGCCCCATCCGGAAAAAAATGTACAGACAGAACTAGCTACAAAAATTTTTTGGACCAAATCAAAAGTGGAGTCGCCCATTAGCTCAGTTGGGAGAGCGCTGGCACGGTTAGCCAGAGGTCGCGGGGTCGAGTCCCGGCATGGGTTGAATTTTTAGCCTCTAAATAGGTTTTCAAATCAAAACAGTTTCATTTATTTGCATATTAAAAATGATGATGAAATCAGTACAGAATATGCAGTCCAATCTTTTATGTTCCAGCTATTAATTAAATCTTATAAATGTCGTCGTCGTCGTCAGGCTATACTAGTCCACTGCTGGACATAGCCCTTCCCTAAAGAGCGCCACGTTGTGCTATCATAGGGGGTAATGCCCATAATCCCCACGCTGGGCATGCGGGTTGGGGATCGCAGTTCGGTGGAATTGTACTGCAGGGGGCGCTGCTGCCCACCCCCCGGTTTGTAAATGTAAAGGTGATAGTGTAAGAACCTCTCGGTGTGTAAATGTGCGAGCGAGTTTTTAAGTAAGAATGTAAGTTCTTTACGTTGAAATTTATTTAATTAAATTAAAAGAATCCCGCGCTCGTACTAACGCGGGTTCATACTCTTTAGCGATAAACCAGTGTAGGAGGCGACCTCTTCGCGCGAAGATTATGTAATCACCGAGAGCCTGCCCTTACTTAGCTAGGCTGAAGCTGTTTAGATAAGACTGGTGCGGTACCGCCATTCCGGCCATCTAGAAACTTGCCCTCGTAACAGTTGCCGAAATGGGCGCGGTTCTTGAGACAGGCAGAGTGGCCTCAAGCCACGTAGTACCTACGTATGATATTCTGTAAATGTTGACGAGAAACGCGGGTAACACCGCGAGATATTCATTCGATTCCATTAAGTACATCACAATTGCTCATATTCAATTTCTATTATCAAGCAAGGTTTTTTCTCTTCGATGGTTAAATATGAAATATACAGTATTACACAAGTATTATACGAATATGACTAGTCAATACGTGCGGAGCCAACCAAGCCGACTAAGCTGTCAGGATGGTATAGGTGTTGGGCAAGCCTACACCATCTATAAAACCATGTCCCAGGCACTACAGCGTAGGAGTGGCCCCGTCACCCATCTGGTGTGAGTGAAGATAACACTTGACGCTGTATAAATCATCTCATTAAGTAGATGCAAAAAGGCCAATATTATTATTATTAAACGAATATGATTGTGCTTTTTAGACGAACGTACAATTTGTTTTTTTTTTCGAAAGATACGTCTACTTTACAAGAAATATACAGTTTCTAAACTCACAAAATGTGTCTTTTGCAATTTTCAACCCTTGTTGCAACTCTGCGAAACCGATCTAATATGAAACAGATACGAATAGAAAACACCCCAACTTGCTTTAAAATAAATAAATATTCGTGGACATATTACACAGATCTCAGACCCCTATACTAAGTACCACTAAATGACTTGTGTTACAGGTGCTAACTCGACGATAGATTTAATACAATAAATACATAGATAACATCCAAGACCCGAGACAAACTAGAAAAGTTCGTTTCCTGGTTTGACCCGGCTGGGAATCGAACCTTAGACCTTCGGTTTAACAGTCAGCGTGCCAAACTGCTGCGCCACCGAGGCCGTCGCTAAAACCACTAACATATCGTGGTTTACCACTAACATACCCTTAGGTAAACGCTGGAATTTCAGGGGCTTTCCACAGACTTGCTGTTCTTCCGCTTACAGACAGCTTTTGTTACCCGCTACGTATGAAATATGTTTCCCCCAAATTTATTTACTCGACATAATCGTACCCACACGCGTAAGTATTCCTTTGATCTCCCATTAGTGAAAACTTTCCTTCAGGAAGTGAGTTTCCTCGGAGCACACGTGCGGCTCTCCCCACGCCGCGTTCCTTCGCCCGGTGTTTATTGCGCGTCCGACAGATATAAATAAACACCAGAAACCTAACCGTTAACTCGCATTACGCAAGATGGTGCGCATTGAAAATTCCATTAAGTTTATCGGATGAAATAACCGCGAAGAGCTCGCTCGGCGTAATTAATAAAATATTTACAAACATTGGGTAATGCTTTACTGGGGTAACAAAGTGCGACTGGCGTTGGGCCTGTCTGACTCCTCGGTTCGCCCTCGCTTAGCTCGATTGGGGAGTAAAACTGACTGGTCCTAGATCATCTATGGTAAAGGATTTCGGTGTGGTGTTGGCCTAGAGAATAGCACCAACCCAAATTCTTCCCGCGAGTGTCGTAAAAGGCGACTAAGGGGCACAAAACGGGGGGTGGGCAGCAGCGCCCCCTGCAGTACAATTCCACTGAACTGCGATCCCCAACCCGCATGCCCAGCGTGGGGATTATGGGCATTACTCTCCTTATCTAATATTTTTCATTATACTATTTTTATTTTTAATGCACTAACCCGTGCTAAGGACAAATTTAATAATATTTTTCATTTGTGTTTCATTTAACTTCGTAATTTTATCGTATTATACTAGCCAGGGTAAGATATTTCGGGCCAAACGAGTTCATATCGTACTAGAAGCACATATACATAGTCTTGTGCCTCGATAACAGGAGAACTGAGGAACCAAGATACCGGGAGTAACTTCAGAAGGCTTCGCGGTAACGCAATGTTCGCGAGACTCTGTGAAAAGTATAACATTATTTAGAAATTTTCACGGAAGTTAATAAATTATTTAGTTCAGGGACGAATCTTGTACCAACTTGTATGTAGGGGTTGGAAGTTGTGTTATAAATAAAAGCTCCGGGGCGTAGGATAACGGGTTAACTTTTAACTGGTTAAAGTAGGCGCTTTGTGTTTCGTACCACAGTCCGCGTTGCACGACACAACGATAAACATTTTTATCTTCTAACTAGCGGCGCGCTTTACTTCACACTTTTTAATTTATCGCATACGAAAAAGTTATGCATAAAACGCCAAACTAAAGAAGTGTACATGGCGTGATTATTTCAGCTGGAATATCTTCCAGTTCCAGTGTCTTCCAGCTGGAGTGACACGAATAACTCTCAAATCGTCGTTCATATTTCATATTTAAAAAAATTTCTTTTTCTAAAATATTTCTATGAGTGAAAACTTGTAATTGGCTTTCAGTCATTATTTCAATCGCAATGTGTTTTGTTCATAGCTGTAAGTTTTCCTATTATAATAAAATAAAATAAAAAATATTGCAAAATGTCATATATCAAAATATATGATTTTCGTTTTTTTATCTAAACTGAAAGAAAACTTCATTCTGAATGTAAGTGTAACACATTATAATCTCAGCCTGAGTAGGTAGGTAAGGATTATGATGTCTTGCTATCTTTGTATTCTCTTAATTTTTCATACAAATTTGGAGAAAAAACGTAAATATATTTTTACATAGGACATTTTGCAATATGAACGACGAAATGCTGACTAACCACTATCCACATAACCCAAGGTTAGTTGGAAAAAAATACTCATTAGTATTAAGCTCGCCTTTGTACAAATAGGCTTATTGTGCAATAAAGAATTTTCTAATCTTTTCTAACTTAAAACGACGTGTGGCACGCTGACTGAAAAACCGAGGGTCTCGGGTTCGATCCCCGAACGGGTCAAAGTAGGAAACGAACTTTTCTAGTTTGTCTTGGGTGTAGGATTTTAAGTCTGTATTCATTGTAATAAATGTATCGTCGAGTTAGCACCTGTAACACAAGTCATTAAGCTGTACTTAGTATGGGGCTACCTAGATCTGTGTAATATGTCCATCAATATATATTTATTTATGAAATAAATATTCACATAAGGTCGGGCCTAAATCGTGGTGGCCTATGTTTCGGTACATTGTAGGGATTTTTAGGTTACAGTAGTGTGATTGATTAATTATTAATAATTAAACTGAAGTGGAGCTGAGCTAGCCATGTCAGTCGAATGCACCCGAATAGGTGGGCGAAACTCGCCACCGAGTGGGTGCCACACGACGGACATCGAAATCGAGGCCGGCCTAGAAGATGGTGGAGTCTGAGGTGGCCCAGGACAGAAAACTCTGGGTGTTTTACCGCTCCGCTACCATCACTCTCTACAGAGTAACCTGAATGGCTCATTTACATGCATACCTTTGCTCTGAAGTGAAGTTAGAACAGCTTAGAAATAGCTTGAATCAGCTAATATCACGTACCTGTGAACAAAAGATTAAGTGATGAATGAAGTATAAAGGCCAATCGATATCAACCTTTGTATGGTCCCACTGCTAGGGCACGGGTCTCCTGCAACGCAGATCACGGGGGCCAAGTCCGGGTTGGTGGAGATTGTAAGACAGTGGCGGGCCTTACTGTCAGAGGTTATGAAGCCGCCCATACGGCCTCTGATATGGTTTAACGAGTCCCATTACATGACAGCCGGCTGAACGTACCTTGCGAAGCACGGAGCGCTCGGAAAAAATGCAACTAGCGCTAGTCATGGTTTAGACGACCTCAGTGGCGTAGAGGTAGCGCATCTGGCTACCGTGCAAGAGGTCCCGGGGTCGAACCCCGGCTGGGGACAAAAAAACCCCAGGTCTTGGACGTCTACATGTTTGTGATGTCGTTGTTTCTGGTTCCCACGGCACAGGGTATCCTAGTGTGGGGGCAGAAGCAATGTATGTGCCTGTATGTAAATGTTGTTATAAATAAAGACATGGTATAACTATGCTAGACATGGCTAAACGACGACATGGCAGATTATGAACGGTTTGCTCCACACAATGAACACTAGCCCCGCACCAGACTGCGTGGAGCAAATCGGTCGCTATATTGGCCTTTTCCAGCGCTGATGAGCGGGTATGTGTAAATGTGAGCGTATTGGTAAAGCCATTAATATAATATTCTTCGTCTTCAGGCTATATTATGTAGTCCACTGCTGGACGTAACCCTCCCCTAATGAGCGCCATAGCGCCCTGTCTTTAGCTTGTCGCAACCAGCATCTGCCTGCAGTTTTTCGCAGTTCGTCACCCCACCTGGACGGAGGTCGCGCTACACGTGACTAGTGATCGCGTCATCACTCTGACTTAGAACCTTCGTAACGCAGTTATATATAAGGTTTACACTCACTATTACTATTATTATGTAAATTCTATTTATGTATGTAATTAGTCATAGTATTTTAATCTCGGTAATGTATATGTTTTTATTTTTATTCTTATATCAAAGAGCTCAAAATAAACTTATCAAAGCTTTGTTCGGCTATAGCTATCTCACACCCACTGATAAAATCTACCAGGAAACTAAATTAATGCACATAAACCAAATTTACACATTTAAAATCTGCTTGTTAATACACAAAATAGTAATGAAGGCGACACATTCGAGCCTATCTTTCACAAAAAAGACGCACACATACAACACAAGAAATGCCCACAACTTACAAACTATATCACCAAGAACTAACTATGGTAATGTTAGACAGCGCAGACTCCGGGGGTTGAAAATCACATCACCAAGTACACTATTGCAGTTTATTGATGGCACCGAAACACGTTAAAAATAATTTGGAAACAGAGTTACTAAAACGGACTACATCTTGATACTAAGTCTAATTACTGATGTTAAAGACTATGCATGACTGCTCTTGACTACTGTGACTGCTGTGACTGTTGTGACTGCTATGACTGTTGTGACTGCTGTGCGGTATGCGCGGAAAAACACTTTTATTTGCTCTATAGTGCTTACAATGACAAAATATAGGTGAGGCGGGGAACCGGACATAACAGTAAGAAGAGCATAAAATTTGAGGGAACACAACTGTACAATAAACTATCTAAAAAAATAAAAGAACCAGAAAAACTCAACATCTTTAAGAAAAGATTCGCAACATACGAGTATGTCCACGAAAACATCGCTCGCATAGTTTAGCTTGGTCGATCCACTGATTGTTATAACCTGTAGCTGTTTAACAGAATACGGCCATGTAAATAAGTCAAGCCGATAACTTTTGTGATCGCTTGTGTTTGGAGTGTTTGTTTTTATTCTACCTACAAAAGTGCGCTGCCGATATTGTACTAATAAATCATTGCAACATACAGCTCCCCACACATATGGAACTATTGTCTACTTAAATAATAATATAAATTGTTGCTATTTTATAAGCTCATGCATGTTGACTAAATTAATTAATTAATTAATTAATTAATAATTCTCATTTTAAGTGAACATGAACATATGTATTGTTCTCATGAGAATAAACGTCTTAAACCATAAACCATATGTAATTGTAACTTTATTATTATTTATTAAATTGTATTTGTATATTTATGTAGTGTAGTTAAAAATATTTTTAATATCGGTGTATGTACTAGTTTTTTTTTTTACTTATATTTAAGTATGAAATTATTACAATATGGTGATGTGCTGGGGAATAATACCCTCGGCAGTATGCTGAGTCAGCTGCCTATTGCAGCAGCAGAGACACACCGTGACCCTTGTTTGTAAATGTTTTGTTAATTACTTTGTTTTGTGGTGTCTCATAACTGTTGCTGTAATAAATGTGTTTTTCTTTCTTCTTTCTTTCTAATATTAAACTAATATAATATTGAATAACTTTAATCCTTTTAGGTCTTCGCACATTAAAACAACTCAACGGCGACTCGACTCTATGCCAAATATTGAAATTTAAGCCCTGTGTCATATGTTCAAGGTTTAATTTTAAAAAATGATATTAAAGTAGTGTACGACGAGTGGCCTACGCATCGTACACTAAAGGTCAACCCCGACACGTTTGTCACGCAATGACCACACGTTGTCCACGCAACGACCACACGTTGTCCACGCAACGACTATGCGTTTGCGACTGACGCGTGACGGGCAACCATTTGCCAGCCCCCCCCGTCCGCCATTACACTATTCACCTTCTGATTTCCTTTGTCGCAACATATCATGTACCCAATATCTTTTTTTCCTGTTGTTTCGTTCATTTTCATTATCGAGTATAATAGCTATAATCGCCAGTTCACTGAATGTAAAGTTCGACATTTCATAAGCAACACGACTTCTTTGGACAAAATTCAATACGCATTACCCACTAGTTGACACCGCGTTGTCCACTCGTTGACAACGCATTGCCCACTAGTGACCATGGGGTGGATCAACTAGTTGACTACTCATCGAGAGTGTGAGTAGAGTTGCTGCCGCGTTGGCGTGGAGTTGTTATAATGTGCGAAGACCTTTTAAATGTCACTCGGTAACTTCGTCATTCGACTCGCTGCCTCCCGTCCTATTATTCGTTATGCTTGATATTCCTTAAATTAATTAATTTATTTGAAACTTGTCTCGCTTGTTGTTCCTGGCGAAAACGTCAGGCTAGGATTTTAATGAATGATTCAGAAGCGTCAATTTTCTTCTACCTAAGAGTGCTTATTGAGAGAGTAAGGGGCGCGGATTGCTGGAAATTTGTGTTTGGTTTTGCTGACGCTACTACCTACGCAATAAAACTGTGAGTAATTTCAGTTTAAAATTAACGTTTTATTGAAAGTAGCACAGAAACGGCGACTCAATGAACGTTACATAAACTTAGGGTCCATTGTAAAAGTGTTGGTAAAAAATGGACAAAAAACTCTCTAAGTCCAAGTCGCTGCCTGTAAATCAATCGATTGATTTCAACCCTTTATGTATGTCCCCGTATCATTTATGCAATCGTAAATGATACGCTTCAAATTAGATTTGTTGGTTTTTTCATGTTAGTTACTGTATTTTTCTTTACCTACCTACCCTTAGGAAGGTTAGGCCATACTCCATCACGGGGGCCAAGTCCGGGTTGATAGAGGATTCTAAGACAGTGGCGAGCCTTACAGTCAGAAGTTATCAAGCCGCTCATAATGACGCACGGAAGCGATCGGAAAAATGCCACTAGCGGTAGTATCCCGCACCTGACCGCGCCTGTTGTTGCTTAACTCAAGTGATTGATTCCAGTCACTCGGTTCGACTAGGCCACGAGCGCTTCTATTCTTCTCATTCTAAAACCTGGAAGTCATACATTGTACTGACCTTAATTCCACACATCGTTGTCATCTAAACAATCTTTTATGTTGTAGCAGCCGTTTTGGCAAAAAATGTGCTTAACACAATTTTGAACAGCGTTTCGGCAAGCCAATAGAAATATTACATCTTCACGGGTCTTATTGGAAAAACGTATACAATGATCTATATTTACACCGAGTCAAATACATCTCCAACTTCATGAATAACTTTAGTTCAAAAAAAATTGTAGTGCTAGTTTCTATTGGTTTCGCTTTCGCTATACTGTGTAAGTAGTAAGAAAACTCGACTAGGGAGGCGAGTTTCTAAAATGCATAGTTTTTCAATAGAGTCATATTAGTCTGGTAATGGTCGTTTCATTCACAGTATCGGTAATCTAGTAACCAATCGCATTGCAATGGTATAACCCGTGCAACTTAACTCGGCGCCTCGCGCGATTCTATCTTCTTCGTGAGAGATGCCTATTTACTTTGCGCCCCTGGAATGACATTGTGCTGCTATTGATGTGTAGACTACCAAATGTTTACGTCATTCTATTGAAAAACTATGTATGTATTTGACTCTAGGGCCTAGACAACTCGGTCTCGACCAACTGGACCCAGAGTACTCAAAGCGGACAAATCGATCCGAACCAATATGAACAAAGAGCGAACAATAAAGTAAGAAACTACAAAATAGACAATAAGCCCAGTAGCTCAGTTAGGAGAGCGCTGACACGGTTAGCCAGAAGTCCCGGCATAGGTGGAATTTTTAGCCTCTAAATAGGTTTTTAAAATTGTGCTTAGCACGGGTTAGTGCAGTAAAAAAAGAATATAATCATGTGGGTACAGCGATATAATTCCGATGTGAATCCTAACTGCAAAGAAAGGTACTCGGGGCTGCAAGTGATGCAGGTTGCTTCAGCCAGATGTTGCTGCCTAAACGTAATACAGAGAGTGTTGTTAAGAGGTTTGAAATTTCACTGATGCCGGTAAGTCGCCCTTTTGCTCAGTTGGGAGAGCGCTGGCACGGTTAGCCAGAGGTCGCGGGTGCAAGTTCCGACGTGGGTGGAATTTTTAGCCTCTAAATAGGTTTTTAAATATGTTCTCATCACGGGTTAGTGCATTAAAAAAAGCTTTTAAAATAGACAAGTCACATAATTTACAAAACAGATAAGTCACATAATATTCGAAATACAACGCACAACAATAAAAACATAGCTTTAGCCATTTTTTTAAAACAAATTTAACTAATATTATTGCATATGTGATGTAATTTTTATGTAAAACACGACTGATTAAAAAAACTAAAATAGCCTCGCAGAAAACCCGAACAAGAGACGCGGCTTAAGATACGTGCGGGGACCCCTCCCGTGCAAATGTGCAAAGTTTAGTCATTAAGACCCATTTAAATTGACATTTACGTCATTAGTACACTTGTTATCATGTTTCCGTAATTAACCATTAACACCACTCTATCTAGGATCTAAATCTACTCGTAATGTAAACGACACACCTATCCACCGATTGGTTATACAAGACAGCACATCAAAATTTACGCTGACACTCTGAATTCAACTGTACGACTAGAAGATAAGAACGAACGTAGCGTATAGTCTGTTAGCTTTTAGAATATACCTCGGGCTCTAGAGTAGGCTTCGGTTTTCGCCAATTTTTGCCGGTTTTCGTACTGATGATCGAGTTCTGATTTCGAAATCAAGAGTCATATTAGTTCTGATATTTCTATTCAATTCAATTTATTTCAACGTAAAGAATTTACATTCTATTTGCTGAATGTCAAAGTATAATGTAACATATAAGTGAAAGCCACTGCCTTCGGGCCGTAGTGTAGTGGAGAAAAAGGCAGCGGGGAAGAAACTCCACTCTGACCATCTTTTCTCAAGTCCTCTTAAATCTGTATACATCAGATACACATAAACGTATGATAAGATTCCATGATTGCCATTAACGAATTGCCAATTACACGAATATATCCGAGGTATATTCTAAAAGCTGACAGACTATAACGTAGTATCGATTTAATCATGCTGCTAGCCCGTCCTTTATTGGCGGTTTCATGTGAGTGCCCTGATTTTTATTATTATGTTATTACTAGCTGACTGACAGCTAAATAACCTCACGCCTGTATCCCAGAGGGGTAGGCAGAGACCAGGGACTGCCATTTGCCACGATCCTGACAAATCACCTTCGCTTCATCAACGTTCATAAGTCGTTACATGCACGCCGGTTCCGGGTACTTTTTATCTTCCCCTTTGCTAATACATCTCCTATTTGGTCGGTGTATGTCCGCCTGGGACGTCCCTTACCAGCCCTTCCTTCCTTCATATTTGTTTCGCCAATCTTTCTAACATTACTTAGATTTAAGAATCATGGTTGTAATATTTTTCTGGTTGAGCAATAAAGTGTTCTCTATCTATCTATCTTCCTTCATCCTCTCCACATGTCCAAGCCAACGCAACATTCCTTTCTCAGTTCTAGTCACTACATCCTCTTTCAGTCCACAACGTTCTCTGATCAGACTATTGCGTATCCTGTCATTCAAAGTAAGACTACACATACTTCTCAATGACCTCATTTCTACTGCATTAATTATACTTTCTTGCTTCTTTTGCCACACTCGTCTCGCTACCTAGTACTACTCGCTATTATTATTAATAATTCTTTATTGAAAAATAAGGAACCAAAGGAGGAATTAATACTTAATGCATTTTCTACTAGTCAACCCACAGAAGATCCGGAGAGGCAACATTTGAGGTGGGCGTGCAAACTGGAAATAAATAAAAGTACTTCTAGAATAAGTTACAATTGGGGGACACATATAATACAAAATTAAAACTGTTTTTACACGGATTTAAATCCGTGTAAAAACAGTTTTAATTATGTCTAGTACTAGTGTTAACCTTAGAAAATACTACATATAATACAAATACTACAGCAATAATATAATACTATATACACGAATAATCTAAAACTAATTGTGAAGACTTTTAATTGGCTGAGTGTGTCCTATTTATCTATGTAATGTAAACCTGTAATAGCTGTTAGTCTTCCTAGAGAATAAAATAAAATACAGAACATTACGGTTATATATAGGTCCGGTTGTTTCGCCATATTAATTAGTCTACGACCTATTTATTTTATTTATGAGCGAAACAACAAGGCAACAATACAAAATAACTATTCTCAGAAAAAAAATGCATAACGTTCGCATTAACATAACATTTACATACAGGCACATACATTGCTTCTGGCTCAGACTAGGATACCCTGTGTCGTAGGAACTAGAAACAGCGACATCACAAACATGTAAATATCCAAGACCTTGGGTTTTCTTTTTCCCAGCCGGGGTTTGAAGCCGGGACCGTTCGCATGGTAAGCAGATGCGGTACCACTGCGCCACAGTATTTATTCGTAGACAACTTTTGGTCTGTGAATTTAGTATTTGAGTTGATTGGGAGGAATAAGTGAGAGTTTGTCTAATTTGGGAGCCTGTTAGTTAGTTTGTTCTGTGGTTACCACACTTTGATTCATAATTAGGCCATTGTACTTGGCAAGGCTGTAGGGTCACTCCAGCCAGCCAATCTCACTATCAGTATCTTCAAGAAGCAGTTGAAAGAGCATTATCTATCTGTCTCTATAACATTGAGCTATATTTTTATATATTATTTATTTACGCGACCTCTGGCTAACCCTGCCAACACTCTTCCAGCTGAGCTAAGGGGCGACTAACGGCGTCAGTGAAATTTCGAACCTCTCTACAATACTCTCTCTGTATTATTTTTTAAGACTATTCAATCAATCGACTAGACAAGTAATTTTATGGTCTTATTGATTGTACCGTATTTACTTTAACAAACAAGCAAAGTACCTATTTTATTCCAAACTTCACAGTAACAGTAACTTATTCAACGCTACAAAATAAACTATGTGTATAAATAAACATCTGGATTTTAAATAAACATTTTAAAATCCAGATCAGAACGTCGGAAAATTTTAAAAATATAATAAACGAGTGAAATCCGTATTAAAACAGTTTTAATTAAATCCAGATCATGTTGGAGAAAAAATGGACAAAAAATTCGGAACTTGGTCTTTCAAAGTCCTTAATTAACAGAGTTTACTTAATTATTTATTATTAGTTGGCATAAAAAATAGAACTCATGTATTGTACTGGCTTTAAGTCCAGACATCATTGTTATCAATATAAATACTCCTTAATATTATACGTAGTAGGCCTCTTAGTAACGAATGCATCCGACAGAGAACAAAAGTTATCGACATAGCTCAGAGAATTAGCGAGCTGAAGTCGCAGTGGGCTGGCCATATCTCGCGAAGAACCGACAACCGTTGAAGTAAGCGTGTTCTTGAGTGGAGACCGCGACTCGGCAAACGTAGCGTAGGACGTCATCCGACCAGGTGGTATGACGATCTGCGAAAAACTGCCGGCAGATGCTAGATGCGGCAAGCTGAAGAGAGGGCGCTATGGCGCACATTTGGGGAGGGCTATGTCCAGCAGTGGACTACATAATGTAGCCTGAACAAGAAGAAGAAGGCCTCTTGGCACAAAGTGAAATTTACACATTTTTTCGACCTATTTTATATCTGTACCTATATCAAATTTTAGGTTTGTAGTACTAATAAGCTGGAGACAAACAGACAGACAGATTGACGGGAATGGCATAACTTTAAAGAATCCTAGTTGACTGCAGAACCCTGATAAGGAAATGTTGACAGCTCTCAGGGATTAACCGAAAACCATGCACCCGCGTATATTTTTGTCCACTTTATCTTGAGCCCACATGCATCAGAGGCTAAGCTAACCCGGGGTTTGTTAACATAAGTAGGGTCAACAAACAAATCCTGGCTTACTGTAACACTCTCTTGTTGAAACGCGGACCCTGTCATTATTCTACCATGGCTTTGCATTGGATGGTCACACCTACTTAAGAGAAGACAATTTGGACGCAAAACCTACGAACAGGGTTATAATTAATGGTGGTGGTGTTAATGTGAATTAAAGTACAGTAAAAATGCGTTTATTGCGACCAACAATAGAAAAAGAAGAATAAATACATACATACATAACCTCACGCCTGCATCCCAGAGGGGCAGGCAGAGACTAGGGACTGCCACTTGCCACGATCCTGACAGATCACCATCGCTTTATCAACGTTCATACGTCGTTGCATGGAATAAGGTATTAAAAGGAAAACTAGTTCTACGGAAAGGTTAAATTTGAATGTAGTAATAGAGGCTCGAGCAGGCCGGGGTCGCATACCCGAGAAGCCATGACACAACAACCGGACAAGTACTGTGATGGCCACCCTCTGGCCACTAGAAGAAGAATAAAAGGAGAAATTACGAATAATCACTTCATAGTTGGTGACAAAAGGTGCATGTGCGCTCAGCATGCAGCATATGCAGAGACAAAAGAATACCTGTAGACGGCGCTGTTTTTCAGCACTCACCTACTTAAAAACTAACTACAAACTTCTTTCAACTTTTACTTTTTCTTAGTAAGAAACTGAGAGTGCTGTTTGTTTTAAATGTTCTTTATTCATTGACATGAAATAAATTTTACTGAACCAATCTGCAGTGTATGCTGAATCTCTTCGTTCGTAATTCGTCTGTTTTCTTGATTTAATTTTTTTACTGCCAGCACACCTTCTTTGGTGACAGCCGTCGTAGGACGACCACTCCTTTGTTCATTCCCCAAAGTATGACGACCGCGTTTGAACTCGCTATACCAGCGGTAGATGGTTCCTTTTGAAGGTCCTTCATCCATAAAAGCAATTCGAAGTCGATCAAATGACTCGTCAGGTTTTAAGCCACATTTGTAATCGTAAAATATCATAGCACAAAAATGTTCTCGATGCAGATCCATTTTTTAATGAGACAAGAAAATTTCAATTGGCTCTCAAAAAAATGCGAACGGAAATTTGGAAATCGAACAATAGTATTTTTACTTTTAAATAATTGACGTTTTCAAAACAATTAGGTACAAGTGGCCAGTGTCTTACACAAAATTTTTTTTCGAAAAACTTTCTGAGTGGCCTGGTACTTATACCCAGTGTATTTCATTTTATTTATTGCATAACATAACAGATAAGTACCATTGCATGTTATAATATCATGGTGAGGCTTACATTATAGTTGCATATCCTTTACGTGTGACGACAACGTGATAAAATATGGACGAGAACGGAAACACATCAAGCCACATTTATTTAAATACGACCATACAGAATATCATAGTTATAAATTAAACGGGTCTAGTAGCGATAATTTATTAGGTAAAACGTAATTACCTTATTTCCCGACGTTTCGGCAGCGTTACAGTGGCCGTGGTCTCGGGTAGACTTAAGTAGTTTAATATATATAACTATGTATGAGTATCGCGATTCATTAAGACATACAGAATATCGTTTCCTACGCTAATTAAACTTTAGATAGACTCGTTTACGAGATAGGTTTCATAGATTTATTAAACCTTACGATAGGAAGTGGATTTATAAATGCAAGCAGCTTTTCACTTACATGGATATGTAAGATAAAAAGTACCCGGAACTGGCGTGCGTGCATGCAACGACTTATGAACGTTGATGAAGCGAAGGTGATCTGTCAGGATCGTGGCAAGTGGCAGTCCCTGGTCTGTGCCTACCCCTCTGGGATACAGGCGTGAGGTTATGTATGTATGTATGGATATGTAACATGCTGTTTAGACACACTCTCACACACCACCCTTAAAAGTAGTTAGGAGTTTCGTTTCCCGTTTTATTAACAAAATTTAAAACAAACCTATAACTGGGGTTTTAGATTTACGTTTAATGTATTTGATGAATATAAGTGCATGTTAGATTACTAAATACTGGTACATAATTTTTTAATTTTTTTTTTGTTAAGCAACATTTCTTTTTTTGAACTAAAACTTTCGTAAGCACAACACATTGTAGACTTTTAGTCCGGATCTACTTACGGGTGTTGTTATGTCCTATCTCGGCGCGGGCGCGCCTGCCCGTAGTGTGAGACGAGCAACCGACGACGCGAGCGCCGTCTCTGCTCACCATGATTAAGCTCTGCGAATCGGAGCGAAACCTGGTCGGATTTTTCCGATATAACAACACCCGTAAGTAGATCCGGACTAAAAGTCTACAAAGCAACATTTCCTTTATTGCGTGCATACAAAATAACATACACAAAAATAAATCATTTACAAAATTTCGTCCACAAAGTCAGAGAAAAATTATACAAAATTTATATAAAAAAATAATAATAATAATATTGTGAATCAAATACACCGCCCCGAGACATTTAGGATCCAAAGGTGCCATGACACTGGCAGCTGGTTTACTAAATATATAAAAAAATGCTTTTCGAAAACCCTATTTGTAAGTTGTAGAGAAAAATCTTCACCGTTTCATCTGTTTACACGTGCGCTTCAGGGGGATTAAAATATTTTGTTCTTGCAATTTCTCTATTATACGCAACGCTGTAATGAGTACTCGGCTTGAATTCCGTACTTCAATTACAGCCCCTTTTCCGGGCAGCTTAAGACTCAAAAGGGTTCGCTTTGATTCGCGCTCCCTTGCGCCGCAGATCCCATTTCTAACCCCAATCTCTTGCACAAAGCGGTCCTCAAGCACCTTTTGACTGATACCACATTTCCTAAAACGAGGTTCGCTCGTTTTAAGTCAGTGACACACGGGAGCAGACGAGCGACAAAAAAAATTGGCTTTTTGCATCGACGTACAGTCTGTCAGCATTTAGAATGTACTGGAATCGTACTTACAGCAAAAGAATATGTATATGTCTTAAATAATTGTCTACAGGAACAAATTAAATAGTGAATTTGTATAAATGTAAACAATTTTAATTATAAACTTATATAAGTATTTTACAAATGTTATCATCCACTTGATTAAGTTAGTTTAAGATTTTTAATTTCACATACGATTTAAATTGTTACTGAATAAATGAAATGAATATCTATTTAGTTGTTTATTCACTTAAAAATCACATCACACTAATATTATTAGGACAAACGTCTAAACGGCTAAGGCGATTTTAATGAAATTTGGTATAGAGTTAGCCGACACCCTGGATTAACACATAGGCTACGTTTTGCTGTGGTAAAATATCTTATTTTCATGGGAAAATCGATAAAGAGAGGAATGGCAAGACACCATGAGACATGCAACATCAGCGTACTACAAAGCCTCTCCATGAGGACCACTGCCTCTCTGTCAAGAGCATACCGACCAAGAACAAGAAGATCGCAGCTAGGCCACACCCAGCGCACGAGCGAAGCATTACAGCGAAATCGAGAGAAACAAACGAAGTCCGGATTAAGACGGACAAGAAAACCGGATTCCAACTGCGATGCACAAACTTTGCAGAATCACACGAGCAGGAACACTCTAAAATGATCCCTCTGAGACTTACTGAATACATTTGTAGGCGAACCAGTGTACCCCCGACGTGCCAGACCAAACCCGCCTCTAACACGAGGGAATACGAGCTATGAGACGACTAGACACAACTTCGCGAATCCTGGCCAAACTTAGCCCAAGCAACGAAAGTTGGCGTATGAATTGATTATGCCAAGTTCAGTTTTTCCTTCAAGTTTGCGAAGTTTCATATTTTGCCTACCGAAATTCGGCGCGCGCTTATGAATTATAAATGAAATAGGGTTATTTAATGCCCCCAGGACTAACAAATTGTTTTATGCCAAGTCGGGTTGGCTTTGTTCTAATGGGTCATCAATTTCTAGAGCTGATGGCGGAGAGAAGATTTACAGCTCAAACTCACGTCTGTATTCTGAAGAGGTAGGCAGAGACCGGGGTTTTCTAGCCACGATATTGACAAACCCCTTTTGTGTGTGATATCAATCTTTTGTGTGACCCACTTCTGGGGCATGGGTCTCTTCCTGCATCGCAAGAAGGTTAGGCTATACTCTACCACGGGGGACAAGTCCGGGTTGGTGGAGGATTACAGTGGGGGGCCGCGGCATATCAACCCGCCCATTAGCCCTCTGACATGACCTAACAGCGGCCATTACATGACAGCCGGCACCAACGGCTTAGCGTGCCTTGCGAAGCACGGAAGCGCTCGTAAAATATCGCACTAGCGGTGGTCACGGGACCATCACCCATCCTGCACCTGAACGCGCCTGTTGTTGTTTAACTCAAGTAATTGATTCCAGTCACTCGGATCGACTAGGCCACGAGTGCTTCTCTTGTCTTTTGCATGATCACCATTCATAAGTCACATGACGGACACTATTTTCGGCTACCTTTTTTAAATTTTTACCCAAGAGATGTATTAGAAAAGGGCTCGCTCCTCGATGATACATATTTAGTCGTTCCTTATCGGCCCTACCACGCCTATTCGCTCGATGTAGTTTTTTGGAAAAAAAATCTTCCTTCATCCTTTCCAAAGTTCAGAGCTAACGCATAATTACTTTCCCGAACCGGGAATCCCGATTCTACTTATTACATCGTCATTCACTGTAGGTACGTACAAGTACATGCTTAAGGCTGCTAGTTTAACAAAAGTTTACTCATTTCATTACAATCACAAAAAAAATTACATTGTGCGAGCGATACAGCATACTCCACGTAAGGACAGCTTTCAGTCGGAAATCCTAGAATACTTAAGGTAAGGTTACATCCCAGCTCAACATCCATAAATGTTATTACCAAAACTATTAATTTTAAAATCAAATTGCCTTGATCAAAAACTAAGGAAAATATGTCTCGAATGTCCGCAACATTCTGAAATATCTCTTAAACCCTCAGACTACTTTTATCGAAAGTATACTCATTATAATAAAGAATATTTATTGTGAGCATAGACATTTCATTGCAAGAAAGAAATTAAATGCTACACCCATAGTACTTACACTGTATAATGCCTTGCTGTGTGTATAAATTATTAATGTTTGTTTTGTTTTTCTTCTTTTTGTAAACAGTTTATAGTGTTTTCTATGTGTTATTTGCTTTTGCTATTGTATAGTCTGCTTAATGCACTGTGTGCGTAGAAATGCAAATAAATGTTTTTAATCTATCTATACTACCTTACTATGAAGTTCATACAAGCATGATATAATAATAATTCACCATAGCCTCAAGAGTTTAAATAGGTAACATTTTAAAATACCATCTAAACTAAATGAAAGCATAAAAAGCAAAATAATAAGTTTAATACTATTATCTGAGCCCTATCTGGCTCAGTCGCACTTTCTTCAACTAAAAATCCACAAACGGGAGCCCACGATACAGGATTTACGCAGTGTGGGACCCACCAGACACTGTATACCTACTGCCAATTACCTATTTCGAAATAAATAATTTTTAGTTTTATATTAAAGGGGTCTAATTATTTATTACGTAAAACGCAACCTTACCTTACGCAATCGAAACGTTACCTTATTTTTCAACGTTTCGGCAGCGTTACAATTGCCGTGGTCTCGGGTAGACCCACGGCAATTATCGCAGTTCGACCCATTTAATATATAAGTATGTACCTGTGAGCATCACAGATCATTAAAAAATAATATTTACTTACTTTAAAGATAATACATAACGCAAAATTATTTCTGTAAATAAATAAATAGGTTTTTAAATTTGTTCCTTAGCACGGGTTAGTGCATTAAAAATAAAAATAGTATAAATAAAGACCTTGTTTCATTTCAGTTACTAAGAATGTTACGTTGTGCGAGCGATACAGCTTTGTCCACGCATGAACGAAGAAGAAGAAGGCAACTTCTTCTTCTTCTTCAGGCTATACTAGTCCACTGCTGGACATAGCCCTCCCCTGATGAGCGCCATAGCGCCCTGTCTTCAGCTCCGCATCCAACATCTGCCGGCAGTTTTTCGCAGATCGTCATCCCACCTGGTCGGAGGGCGTCCTACACTACATTTGTTTAATCGGTTTCCACTCAAGAACGGTTGTCGGTTCTTCGCGAAATATGGCCAACCTACTGTCACTTCAGCTCGCTAATTCTCTGAGCTAAGTCGATAAATTTGCTTCTCTATCGGATGCCTTCGTTACGAATCCTATCCTTCAGAGAAACTCCGAGCTTAGCTCTCTCCGTAGCTCGCTGAGCGACTTTGAACTAGTGGAACAGCCCTTTGGGAAAGCGTTGTCCACGCACGAACAGCCTTCAGTCTGTCAACACGAAAATCTTCGAATGCCAAAGGTGAGGAAACATCCCATCTCAACTCCATTAACCGCCAATAGAACACAAGGAATAAGTTATGCACATAGGCATGTATGTAATTGAAATAGTTCGGAGTTGGTGACGAGTTGGCGAGGAGTTGGCCAACTTTGCGATGGCACTAATAAAGCCTTGATAGTGACATGTTTGCTGCTGTCACCGTCACTTCTCCGCACATAACTCTTAAGGGTCTCCCTCAAGGAGTAATTCCTGAACAAGCGTAGTTTGCACTAATACACTGTAGTACTAATACACTGGAGAAAGAAATAGATGTACCAACATACGATAGAATGACGTACAAGATGGTTAACTTTGGATTGCGTGCTAGATTACTAACAAATAAATAAGTTATAGTAAGTTTAGAATAGCAATAATGAGGGTGACATGGTCATTTTTGTACCGAACCCTTTTAAACAAATAAAATAAAAAAAAAACATACGATACGATATCAACCCTTGTATGCCCCCACTGTTGGGGCACGGGTCTCTTCCTGCATCGCAGGAAGGTTAGTCCATACTCCACCACGGGGGCCAAGTCCTGGTGGAGGCTTGGTGGAGGATTGTAAGACAGTGGCGGGTCTTACTGTCAGAAGTTATCTAGCCGCCCATGAGGCCTGACGTGGCTTAACGACTGCCATTACATGACAGCCGGCACCAACGGCTTAACGTGCTTAAGCGCTCGGAAAAAACCCCACTAGCGGAAGTCACGGGACCGTCACCCATCCCGCACCTGACCGCGCCTGTTGTTGCTTAACTCAAGTGATTGATTCCAATCACTCGGTTCGACTAGGCCACGAGGGCTTCTTTTACTTTATTTTTTATTATTTTTAAATCACAAACACACAAATGATTAATCACGATTTGTGTCCTTAAAACCCATTAGAAAAGGTTCAACTCAAACCGACATGTCGTTTGTAAATAAAATCCAAACTACGTTTTTTTATGTAAATTATGTGTATACATGTGTGGATTTATTCTGCCCACTGCTGGGGCACGGGTCTCTTCTTGCGTTGCAGGAAGGTTAGACCACTCCACCACGGGGGCCACGTACGGGTTGGTGGAGGATCGTAAGACAGTGGCGGACTTTACTAACAGAAGTTATCAAGCCACCCTTAAGGCCTCTGACATGGCTTAACGACTGCTTGCAAAGCACGGAGAACATTATTCCCTCAAAACATTTCTAACTATTTCAAAATCACATTTTAGTACTTAATAAGACATTGTGAAATGGGACCTACATTTATTTCTCTCCGTGTAGTCGCACAAAAACTATCCATGCGTCACTTGCCGGGCCGACACTTCTCCCAGTCAAGTTGAAAATTAAGCCCCGGCGAAGCAGCTTAATGAGTTCCCGTTAGTGATGGGACCGCTCTGTTTTATTTCACATTCATGTGACTGACTCGAATTGACTCGAGAGAAGCGAGAAATCGGTACTTAAGGTCAATAACTGACTCGATTCAATTCGAGTGAATCAAGCCTACTAAGGACTTCTCAACTCGCGAACTCTCGAAGAAAGATTGTAAAGCAATTAATGAAACAGTCTATCGTTAAGTAGATGTCGTAAAAGGAAGTGGCCGTATCTTATTTAATACAAAGTGTGCATTAAAAATAAAAATAGTATAATCATGTGGGTACAGTGATATCGTTCCGATGTTAAAACCTAACTGCAAAGTAGGTAGTCGGGGCTGTAAGTAATGCAATTTGCTTAAGTCAGATGTCGCTGCCTGTACGTAATACAGAGAATAGTGTAAAGAGGTTCGAAATTTCACTGATGCCGTGAGTCGCCCATTGGCTCAATTGGTAGAGCGCTGGCACGGATAGCCAGAGGTTGCGGGTTCGAATCCCGGCATGGGTGAAATTTTTAGCCTCTAAATAGGTTTTTAAGAAAAAGATTACAAGCATGTTTTGCGTTGCCACACTAGGTGTAAAGCTATGCGGTGTTAATCAGAGGAAGGCTTGACATTATGATTAGTTGACGTTATTTAAATATCTTTCAAATTTATGACATTTCTCCAACTCGCATTTATTTTCGATTTTATATAGTTCAAAGATTAAATGCGTTCAACAAATACATCTGATTATAGGAGAACAAAGTAAGAGACTTTTTCTTCTTAGCGTGTCGATGGCAATCCATCGTGGTGAAAGGATTTGCCAATCAGCTTAAGGGACTCGCTGATTGTTGCCCAGGGTGCGCCAGACGCACGGGCTTAGTAAGAAAGTCGTGCGGGTTGGCTCTATAGACGAGACTACTATAGTCACACAAAAACTATCGATGCGTCAATTTCCTGGCCGACACTTATCCCAGTCAAATTGGAAATAAAGCCGTGGCGAAGGGGTTTAATGAGTTCCCGTTAGTGATGAGACCGCTCTGTTTTATTTCCAAGCGATCGACTCGAATCGACTCGAGTGAAGCCAAAATTCAGTAGTGTAAGGCTAACATGACAGACATAAACTGTACAATTATTAAAGATTATGTGGAAAATGTTGGTGTAAACTTGACAAATGTCTAAGACTAAGAGGCTCTATACTTGCCCAAAGTGCGTTTTTATAAGGAGTAATCGTATCGTATCTCATCAAAGCAGTCTTAAGCGTTCCATTTTCGAATCGTTTCTTCTCGAATGAAAAATATTTTTCGAAATCGTTCGCTTTTTATCCGATTCCAAAATACCTCTCTCAACGCGTGTTGTAATTCTAGGGTGTGTTTTTATTTTTCCACCGGCATGTCTAGTTAGCACCGAGTCGCCCTTAATTCTCAAAACGCCCGACTCGGTTAAAAAGTCTCGTTTTGCCCGTCGCCGGCTCCGTCGCAAATGAGGTCGCAGCCTCATCCAAGCTGGACATGGGCGTCTGTGTCCGTTAGAAAGAGAACCGCGAAAAATGTGAAATTAGAGTAGGCGGAAAGCGGAAAATTGTTTAATTTAAACTTGCAAAAAAGATCCGAGACCGGCGTGCGGGCTGCATGCGATGACTACTGAATGTTTATGACCCGAAAGAGTTTATATCAGGACCGTGGCAAGTGGCAAGCCCTGGCTACCTCTTTGGGATACAGGCGTGGGCTTATGTTATGTGTCTGGTGTAAGGTGTCTTCATTGAAATAACGCGAAACCTGAAAATTGTTGTCATATTTCTTTAAATGAAGTTAAGGAAGTTCAAGCCCTCGTGGCCTAGTCGAACCGAGTGATTGCTATCAATTACTTGAGTTAAGCAACAACAGGGGTAGTCAGGTGCAAGATGGGTGACCGTTCCGTAACTACCGCTAGTGGCATTTTTCCGAGCGCTTCCGTGCTCCGCAAGGAACGTTAAGACGTTGGTGCCGGCTGTCATGTAAGGGCAGTCGTTAAGCCATGTCAGAGGCCTCATGGGCGGCTTGATAACTTCTGACAGTAAGGCGAGCCACTGTCTTACAATCCTCCACTAACCCGGACTTGGCTCCCGTGGGGCCTCCCTTAGGGATGAGACCCATGCCCCTCGGTGGGGACATAATGGGTTGATGGTGATGATGAAGGGAATTCAAAGGAAATTTCGATATTATGTTATGTAATGAATAGGAATATAGGTATTTTAGTTATGAATTTGGTACATTGGTATTTAATTTCAGCATAACATAACATTTACATACAAGCACATACATTGCTTCTAGCCCCACACTATGATACCCTGTGTCGTGGGAACCAGAAACAACGACATCACAAACATGTAAACATCCAAGAAGCACATGATTAGTATGCCTATTTAGGTAGAGCACATGGCAACTTAATTTTTTTTTTAATTTTTAACATACTAGCTGTCCCAGCGAACTTCGTACCGCCAAAGTTTTCGCAACATTTCCATATTTTCTCACCATTTAAACCTTCCCTGGAGTTCCACAAAAATAACAAAACCAATAATCAGCCAAATCGGTCTAGCGTTCTCGAGTTTTAGTGAGACTAACGCACAGCAATCCATTTTTATATATAAGATTTAAATGCTTGTGACTCACAGATCAAAAAATTTATGAGGAATTGATAACTAATGTTATTATAACATAACATTTACATACAGGCACATACATTGCTTCTGGCCCCACACTAGTATACCCTGTGTCGTGGGAACCAGAAACAACGACATCACAAACATGTAAACATCCAAGATCTGGGGTTTTTTTTTGTTCCCAGCCGGGATTCGAACCCGGGACCTCCTGCATGGCAGGTAGATGCACTACCGTTACGCCACAGAGGTCGTCTTTATGTTGTATTAATTTTCCATGTTTATATAGTTTTTTGTCATATTGCTGTATTGTATTGTGTATGTTTGCTACTGTAATAATAATAATAATATTGGCCTTTTTGCATCTACTTAATGAGATGATTTATACAGCGTCCAGTGGTATCTTCACTCACACTAGATGGGTGAAGGGACCACTCCGACGCTGTAGTGCCTGGGTCATGGTTTTATAGATGGTGTAGGCTTGCCCAGCACCTATACCATCCAGACAGCTTAGTCGGCCTAGCCCACAGGAAAGACTAGTCAATACGTGCGGAGCCAACCAAGCCGCGGGTTTCCTCACGATGTTTTCCTTCACCGTTAGCGTGTGGTATTGCGACTGCAAATTCGCAAATGTACGTAACTTTGAAATTAAACAAAGTCATTGGTACATGCCCGCACTCGGGATTGAACCTGCTACTGTAACGTCACGAATATACATAACATAAAAAAAAATCTTTGGTATATGGATTTGAACCCACGACCATCAGAACGAGAAACGCCACTTTTATGTATGTATATTATAAGACAACACATTTTTTAGATTCATTGACTTGAAAGTTAATACTGTAACAACCCTTAACAGAATCTGGAATGTAAAACAGTTGCATGCGACGCGATACGTAGAAAGTAATTTCGTATAGCCAAGGACGGAAATACTGCAGTAATGTGTTAAAAGTAATGCATACTTTCCATTCCTGGACGTAATTTATTCCTGCGTGCGTGTGAGGCGTCCTGCTAAGACTTCTAGACAGACAGTTTGCAAATTATTTTACTTCCGAAGACGCTAGAGTCAACTGAAGGCCCAAATATGGTGCATCTCGCGTGGAAAATTATCAATCAAGTAAAATAAATTTATTTCAACGTACAGAATTTACATTCCGTTGTACAATGTACAATGAACATGTAAGCCGCTACATTCGGGCCGTATTGCAGTGGAGACAAAGCCAGCGGGAAAAAAATCCACTCTGACCATCTTTTCTCAAGACATCTTAAACCAAATACATCAGTTACCACCCGTATACGTATAATAAGATTTCGTGATTGCCATCAATAACTTTAAATACCAAAGCATTAGCTAAATGTCTTACAAATATCGAATCCATAACTATGTTAAAGATAAATCTGTCCATTTACAAAGATGTGTTCTTGATTTCTTCTTGAAACAAAACTTATGCTAATGTAGAGCGCTGGCACGGATAGCCAGAGATTGCGGGTTCGAATCCCGGCATGGGTGAAATTATTAGCCTCTAAATAGGTTTTTAAATTTGTTCCTTAGCACGGGTTAGTGCATTAAAAATAAAAATAGTATAATCATGTGGGTACAGTGATATCGTTCCGATGTACAACCTAACTGCAAAGTAGGTAGTCGGGGCTATAAGTGATGCAATTTGCTTAAGCCAGATGTCGCTGCCTGTACGTAATACAGAGAATAGTGTAAGGAGGTTCGAAATTTCACTGATGCCGGTGAGTCGCCCAATGGCTCAATTGGTAGAGCGCTGGCACGGATAGCCAGAGATTGCGGGTTCGAATCCCGGCATGGGTGAAATTATTAGCCTCTAAATAGGTTTTTAAATTTGTCCTTAGCACGGGTTAGTGCATTAAAAATAAAAATAGTAAAACTAATGCTTTCATTAATATTAGTTGAATAACTTACTGTAAAAACCAAAATCTACGTGCGGTAATCTCAGGTCTAACCAACTAACTAACTTAGCATGTTAGCATGCAGGCAACACTTGAGAATTACATAATAATTGCTCTAAAGCCCGTTCTAGAAAAAACAAGACGAGGACAAACAAAAAACCTGTAAAGTGCCAACACGGTAAGTGAACATAATGTGCTGAAAGTATTTTAGGGATTTCGAAGCGCCGCCATCTTTGTGACGTAACGAAGTAGAAATACAGAAGAACGTCCAGAGTATTATAAAGTTATTCCGGATTCACTTACAAAATTTTTTTGATTCACTTACCATCGCCTTATTATGTAACTTTTAACGTATAAATCCGAGTGCGAAAGCTGATTCTTTACTTAGATCTACCGCATATGCATCATATGTTGTGGAAACCGCATTTCAGTGGATATCTGAGACACGACTGTGATATTCAGAGACATTTGTACGACAAAATATAGTAGATTTTTCGTACTAAAACTTTCGTAAGCACAACACATTGTAGACTTTTAGTCCGGATTTACTTACGGGTGTTGTTATATCGGAAAAGTCCGACCAGGTTTCGCTCCGATTCGCAGAGCTTAATCATGGTGAGCAGAGACGGAGCTCGCGTCGTCGGTTGCTTGTGTGAGACAAGCAACCGACGACGCGAGCTTTTAGTCCGGATTTACTTACGGGTGTTTTTGTTGGTGTTGTTGCTCCGTCTCTGCTCACCATGATTAGCTCTGCGAATCGGAGCGAAACCTGGTCGGACTTTTCCGATATAACAACACCCGTAAGTAAATCCGGACTAAAAGTCTACAATAGATTTTTCGTTTTTGCCCACATATCTGTACGTTAAAAGTTTTATAATCGAAGCGTACGTTTTGCTCTGATTCGTAGAGATCCATCATGGCTAGGTGAGACGGAGCTCACGTAGTCAGTTGTGCGTCTCTGGCTCTGCAGTTGATAGTGGGTATCTAGTGCTTACAAAAAAAATTGTTCAAAAAATGTCCAAAGTGTTTAGACTAAAACAAGCTTTTTTTCCAGTTATACTATTTTTATTTTTAATGCACTAACCCGTGCTAAGGACAAATTTTAAAAAGAGGTTGCGGGCTCGAATCCCGGCATGGGTGAAATTTTTAGCCTCTAAATAGGTTTTTAAAATTTGTCCTTAGCACGGGTTAGTGCATTAAAAATAAAAATAGTATAATCATGTGAGTACAGTGATATCATTCCGATGTAAAACCTAAGTGCAAAGTAGGTAGTCGGGGCTGTAAGTGATGCAATTTGCTTAAGCCAGATGTCGCTGCCTGTACGTAATACAGAGAATAGTGTAAAGAGGTTCGAAATTTCACTGAGCCCGGTGAGTCGCCCACTGGCTCAATTGGTAGAGCGCTGACACGGATAGCCAGAGGTTGCGGGTTCGAATCCCAGCATGGGTGAAATTTTTAGCCTCTAAATAGGTTTTAAAATTTTTTCCAGTTTTTATTTCACTGCAAGTTCTCACTAGAACTCCCGTTTCTTGAGAGGCTTTCTTGAGGCAACTACACTACTGCAACTTTATGTCAAGTAACATCACGCAACATGAATTAGCGATGTGCAGATATTGAAAACTATAGCGTTTATTGATAAAATTATAAAAATGCAACTTGCCCTAACGGACTCTTGTACAAGAAGAAAGAAAAAGTAGGCAGTATTGCCATAACAAAAAATATGTAGAAAACCACAAAATGATTGCCATATGACATGTAATAACTAACGTAACGTTATATAAAAATAAAGTTAGTTATTTAAACTATATGTTTAATTTGTCTTAAACAAGCGACTTCTTCCAGGTAACTCTAATGGACCCGGAGTTGGTCCCGTGGAGTGTGGCCTAACCTTCCTGCGATGCAGAGAAGAGACCCGTGCCCCAGCAGTAGTGACTTACAAAGAGTTGATCTCAACCCAAATTAAGGAAATCAGAGAGTCGGCAGCCGGCGCCGGTCAAGTCTTAAGCAAATCCCGCCAGAAGCCAGCCTTCTGCGTTAACCTTCTGTGATATTTCATTACGAAACACGGCTGCAGGGGTGTTACATTTTCTTTCATTCATCTCGTTTTAGCCTCGGAGAGCTTGCGGAGCTGGCAGCGTGACGTAAAGCGGGGGTGACGCATCATAAAACTGGTAGAAATGTTTTCTTTCAATTTTTTTTATGGAACTTAAAAAAATCATAAGCTAAAGCCTCGCGACGGGACGGGGGGGCGTGAAGGGCTTCTTCGTGAGGGAACCTGAGGTATTCTCATGGCGCAGCGATTGACATTGCTAATTCCAGCGGTCACGCATGGACTAGCAATCTTAAAAACTATAAACTAAAGCTGGTCGTGAAAGGAAACTTCGTGAGGGAACCTGAGGTGTTCTTATGGGTCAGCGATTGACATTGCTAACTCCAGTGGTAATGCACGGACTAGGCAATGAAATATGGGTCCACAGGTAGGGTAATTAGATGATATCATGCCAATTGACCAAAGAGGCAGTCACAAGTATAACAGATTAAAAAAAAATAACCAGCAACCTGACTGTTGAGAATTAACTGCTAAGCAAGCGGGATCAACCTAGATACATCGCAATGAGTTCGATCTATATCGATCGAACTCATAAAGATCGATATCAACCCTTGTAAGTCCCCACTGCTGGAGCACGGGTCTCTTCCTGCATCGCAGAAAGGCTAAACCATACACGGGGGCCAAGTCCGGGTTGCTGGAGGATTGTAAGACAGTGGCGGGCCTTACTGTCAGAAGATATCAAGTCGCCCATAAGGCCTCTGACATTGCTTAGCGACTGTTATTACATGACAGCCGGCACTAACGGCTTAACGTGCCTTGTGAAGCACGGAAGCACTTTGAAAAATGCCACCAGTAGTAGTCACGTGATGGTCACTCATCCTATACCAGACCCGGCCTGTTGTTGCTTAACTGAAGTGATTGGTTCCAATCACTCGGTTCGACTAGGTCACGAGAGCTTCGCAATGAGTTAAATTGTTGAATTTGGGTTCTGCCTGCTTAGTAGTTAATGTTATTTTTCTTTGTTCTTTCTTTTCTTATTTGTCTGGTTTATTTTAATATCGTTATGTGTGTTATGTGTATTGTATATTTGTGGCTTCAAATAAATGTCTCTCTCTCTCTCTCTTAAGCAGTTGGGTTGTTGGTAATTATTATTTCAGTTTTTTATTTTTGTGGTTTTAGTGAGTTTGGATTTATATTGAATTTATACTGCCTTCATGTTGTCTATCACGCGCCCCCAGCGCGACAAATCGATTGAGACATCATTTATCGAAATCTGACCATTGGTTAAGGAGTTATAAGGGAGCGTAAAATCGAACGTACTTACATACGAGCCAAGCACATTTCCCTCTTTTTGAGATACACCGCTGTCGAGTTATAAAACTAGGATACGACATGATACGAATGGTTGTAGAATTTTTGAACTAAAGCTTTCGTAAGCACTACACATTATTTATTATTAGAATAGAAATAATAGTAAAACATTTATTCCAATACCACAACACACATAAAATCTTAAAAATAATAATATGGCCAGTTAACGAACACACTTAAGGTAAGAAATACCAACAATTAAAATAATAGATAAAATCATACAGCCGTGGCAAAGTGGGCTTAGCTGGCGGAGGCGCTGTGTGTCATGGTACCAGAAAAGGTTCTAGACTTAGTATATGTCCCGGGCTGTCAGTGGACAACTCGTGACGCTGGTATTCTGCCAGAACCTGCTGTGTATTACTGATTTAATAAGCTTAAGGTCAAAGCGGAGATGGCGGGACGACCTCTCAACCTTCCTGCCTGGATGGGATGTATGGGATGGTTTGGTTCACTGCATAAGACAGGGAGGAGTGGAAGCTCATGGGGGAGGCCTTTGCCCAGCAGTGAAACACAAATACGGCTGACTAAAAAAAAAGGTTTTACAGTTGCGTATTCTCCCTGCACTCCATTCCTGTAGCTATGCAGAATGTCGTGAAAGGTACTCAACTTATTTTTTGTATAAATTGTACGACTGTAATGTGTTTTGGCTCTCGAGCATATTTAAGCACGCTATCATCACACTTAAATATTTCATAAAATTTAAAAACCTATTTAGAGGCTAAAAGTTGCGGGTTCGAATCCCGGCATGGGTGAAATTTTTAGCCTCTAAATAGGTTTTTAAATTTGTTCCTTAGCACGGGTTAGTGCATTAAAAATAAAAATAGTATAATCATGTAACAGTGATATCGTTCCGATGTTAAACCTAACTGCAAAGTAGGTAGTCGGGGCTATAAGTTATGAAATTTGCTTAAGTCAGATGTCGCTGCCTGTACGTAATACAGAGAATAGTGTAAAGAGGTTCGAAATTTCACTGATGCCGTGAGTCGCCCATTGGCTCAATTGGTAGAGCGCTGGCACGGATAGCCAGAGGTTGCGGGTTCGAATCCCGGCATGGGTGAAATTTTTAGCCTCTAAATAGGTTTTTAAATTTGTTCCTTAGCACGGGTTAGGGCATTAAAAATAAAAATAGTATTTCATAAAATCCACGGACTTGTCCACACCCGTTTTTCTAACTCTTCTTCTAGGTCATCTAATGCGAATTGGCAGAGTTGTCAAAGTAACTCTTTCAGTCGAATAGTGTTTTATTTTTCGCATGCAGTTCCTTTCGGACGTGTGGTCACCTCAGTCACTTCAATAGTACTAGCTTAAAATAATCCTAGCTTAATGTAAACAGAACTAGCATGTTCCAAGTCAGGTCAGAAAGCCAGGACAGTAGATAACTAGCTTGCTATCCTAGCTTGAAAAACTAGCCTCGTGTATCCTGGGAAATAAGGTCGTGTGACTCGATAATCAACTTTTATTATGATATTTATATAACATGCACTACTTTTATGCACTTACCCCCTTATTCATAATAGTCTGTTAACTTTAAGCAATGCTTATTCTCACTCTGTCCTCTTCTATTGACCTAAGTCAGAATGAAAGAGAACACTCTTTAGCAGCTGTTTTAAGCTAGCGGACTATTATGAATAAGGGGGTTACTGTTTGGATGTGACACCCATACTTATATAAATACTGGCTGAACCGTCAACGTTTTGCCATATAGACGTAAGATCTTTTTATTATTACCTATGTTCATGAAAAAAAGATTCTTGTTCTTATTAATTAGCCTACGACCCATTCTCAGACCTACCCAATATACACAAAAAAATGTCATAAAAATCAATAAAGCCAAAATGAACTATGCTTCAATGTTACCATATTATATATCTAATACATTAATATAGTGGCGTGCTGGTCCCAATACTTATGGTAGCGAATGGTAGCGAGACTTGGGTGTGGCAAAAGAAGCAAGAAAGTAGAATATTAATTCTACTTTCTTGCTTCTGTAGTTCTGCAGTAGAAATGAGGTCCTTGAGAAGTATGTGTAGTGTTACTTTGAATGACAGGATACGCAATAGTCTGATTAGAGAACGTTGTGGACTGAAAGAGGATGTAGTGACTAGAATTAAGAAAGGAATCTTGCGTTGGTTTGGACATGTGGAGAGGATGAAGGAAGAAAGATTGACGAAACAAATATATATTGCGAATGTGAGTGGAGGGGCTGGTAAGGGACGTCCCAGACGGTCATACATCGACTAGAAATATGGGATGTATTAGCAAAGGGAAATATAAAAAGTACCCGGAACCGGCGTGCGTGCATGCATGCAACAACATATGAACGTTGATGAAGCGAAGGTGATCTGTCAGGATCGTGGCAAGTAGCAGTTCCTGGTCTCTGCCTACCCCTCTGGGATACAGGCGTGAGGTTATGTATGTATGTAAATTAATATAGGTTCTTAATAACTTCTGACAGTAAGGCCAGCCACGATTTTTATTTCGATATCAACCCATTACTCGGAAACGGGTCTTTTCCTGCATCGCAGGAAGGTTAGGCCGTACTCCACAGCCTCGCACGGAGGCCAAGTCTGAATTCGTGTCGGATTGTAAGACAATTGCGGGCCTTACTATCAGATGTTATCAAGCCGCCCATAAGGCCTCTGACATGGCTTAACGACTGCCATTAAATGACACCGGCACCAACGGCTTAACATGCCATAAATAAAATAAAATCACAATATGATTTAGACTGAGAGCGCTTTATGATGCTAAAGCGGCTCTCAGAGAAGGTCTAAGTCCCGCTTTAGCCTGTATATTAAGGGCTGACTAATGCATGTACTTATGTATTAATTTAAAACTGGCACGAAAGCCGGACGTTACCATAAATTAGCATTTCACATTTGCGCCGCAAACCAGATTATGAGCCGGGGAGCCTTAATTAAACTCCGAACAAACCTGCACCTGGCCAGCCTTAAATGTGTAAAATTAACTGCGATTTACATTGAAAGACATGTGTAACATACTCGTATCTAAAATCGTCAGTTTCGGATTGATTTTCCGTAATCTTTCTGTGGACTTGGTACTGTTAGGGTTGCCAACATGTAAAATGCAGGCATTTCGAGAAAGTGGTTTTTGTATTAAGACTTCTTACTGCGCATTCCTTTTGTTTTTACCAAAGAATATTGAAGAAAAAATTTATGCAACATTTAATAAAATTGAAACAAAAGCTATGTTACATGATATGATATCAACCGTACGTCCCCACTTCTGGGGCATGGGTCTCTTCCGGCATCGAAAGAAGGTTAGGCCTCCTCCTCCACCACGGGTGCCAATACGGATTGGTGGAGGATTGTAAGACAGTGGTGGGACTTACTATGAGAAGTTACCAAGCCGTCTTTAACTTACGGGCGGCCTTATAGGCAACGAGGTCTCTAATATGGCTTGACGACTGCCATTACATGACCTCCGGAACCAACGGCTTAAGGTGCCTTGCGAAGCACGGAAGCGCTCGGAAAAATGCCACTAGCGATAGTCACGGGGCGGTCACCCATGCTGCACCATGACCGCGCCTGTTGTTGCTTAACTGAAGTGATGGATTCCAATCACCCGGTTTGACTAGGCCACGAGCGCTTCCTAAGCGCAAGTGCAAGTAAATAATAGTAATGTCCGGACTTGGATAAGAAGATAAGATAAGATAAGAATATTCTTTATTGTACACTGGAAAAACAACAAATACAAAACAATTGCAAATATACATAGTACAATTGGCGGCCTTATTGCTAAAAGCAATTTCTTCCAGACAACCTTACGATGGAAAGTTGCTGAAGGAAATTAGAAAGACGGGTAGCCAGTGCCAGATAATTATATTGCCACTCGGAGCCCGGATATGCACCGTGCAAACCTGTAAAATCCGGGTTAAATGCTGAGAGATGGCAACCCCAGTACTGTCTACAAATGCGTCCTCATACTAGTTTCTTTTTCACTGGGTTCTTTCTCTATTTTAAAGTTGTGACGATCGAGGGCCAGAATGCAATAAAAATGCTTTATTGCTATTCGAACAAACAAAATTACAATAACAAAAATTTTATTATGGTGAATTAGAGTGTGAAAATTGTGTAAACAGTTATAGATAATATGCAAATCATATTATAAGTGTTAGTTTAGTGCTAGTGAATGAATTTGCGATGAATTAATTTAACATGAGTTGCAATGAACTTCAAAATGAAAGAAAAAACTTCGCGCCAGACGAAGTCTTAGCTATTAATAATGACTGCACTGCACTGCAAATATTTTTTTTTCGTAGCCGTCTTCGAGTGCTACGAGCACAAGCCTACGCGGCGTAGCATCTCTACGACCCGTTCGTTGGCGCCTACGAGCCGTAGCATGTGCCTACGGATCTTCGTAGTCCGCTACGAGTTGAGACTAGACCTGAACAAGAATTGGAAGCTTTTTATGCACGCTAGGTTATTTGTAGAACATAGAATTTTACAACACAGGCGAATGGCCATACTGGCGCTGTGGTACCTATGAAAGATTTTTATGTAAACGATGTTGGATTTAAAAGTATGCCATCCTTTCGGCAGCCCTAATTTACAGGAATGACAGAGTCTTTAAATGAAAAAAAGATGGGCGGTATTTCTGGCGAAATTTTCCAATGCTACAATTAACGACTTATACGTGGAGATAAACATTTTTTTTCTATTTCTACATTAAAAACTGATATTTAGCGATTGTGAAAAAAAAACTTTTTCTGCTTATTACAAAATATATATTTGACGACTTATGTTGAGACAAACATTTTCTACCTATTTCTACGTTAAAAATTGATATTTTACGTAGTAACGTTGACTCGTATCACAATATATCTTTATCAATATCCTAAGTTTATATCATACATTCGTCGAAGACTCCGTCGAACCAAGGTCGAAGACGTTAGTAAGCGGATCACAGAAATGGGCGGGACACTTGGCTAGAAGGGAAGACGGCCGGTGGACCAGTGCAGTATCGGAGTGGTGGCCAAGGGAGGGAAGGAGGTTGGTAGGCAGACCACCGACACGATGGTCAGACGACATCGTGAGGGTTGCGGGTCAGAGATGGATCAGATTAGCACAGGACCGTGAGGAATGGCGCAATAAAAAGGAGGCCTATGCCCAGCAGTGAGTTGATGTGGGCTGATTATAGATAGATAGATATCATACATTATTATTAAGTTTTTTGTAATGTGATAATAATAAATAAATGTTTTTTCAATTTCAATATTAAATCACACTGCAAAATGACGCATAATTCTTAAAATATCTTCCTTCTTACTGGCGTGCGAAAAGGACGGTGTACCAGAGCGTACTAAAGACTGATTACAGCGTCGGATTAAATTTTCCGCGAGACCCATCGACTCTACCGCGCTCGCAATAAAGGTCGAAATCAAACACCAATCACGCCAAGGTGGCCCTCGAATCTCGGCTGTTATCACGCCAAATGGGGCCAGATTCTAAGAGAAACACTCCAATATTCCAATTGCCCCAGCATTTGAATAATGGGGACTGATTTTAATTTCGTCCCTTTGATATTGGGGGAAAATGGCGGCACACTTTTGGCGGCTACTTGAGATCGCTTCACTTCCCCAAGGGCCCTTCGATGTAACCCTTGAGGGCGTTTAGGACATTAGCATTGCCTTTCATCGTACATTTTAACATAATTAATAACTGTCTGATAAATCGCAGCCGAGCTAACGCGAAGCTATCGCTTGGTCAGCTATCTATATATAACATAGCGAGGAACACATAACACAAATATTGTGTTTATATTCTATTTAATGCACTAACCCGTGCTAAGAACAATTTTAAAAACCCATTTAGAGGCTAAAAATTCCACCCATGCCTGAACTCGAACCCGCGACCTCTGGCTAACCGTGCCAGAGCTCTCCCAACTGAGTTAATGGGCGACTTACTTTAATTTCGAACCTCTTTATTAGAATGTGATAATATCCAACAATATTTGTTATTATAAAACATAGTTATGATTTTTTTCCATTGGTGGCGCAATTTAGCGCCCCTAAACGCCTTAAGTAGATGCAAAGGCCAAGTTTCGTGAGAGTAAATTAGGAATTTGTCTTTGTGGCTCAACAATATGACATTTTGCACTTCAGTGTAGGGGCCTGGATAATTTCTGTAGGCCCTGTTTGATTGACTCGAGATGGAGTGAAATTTATCTTTCGATTTCCAATGTATCAACAAAATGAGTTTGTGTACGGTGAAGTGTTATTGTAAAATAAACGAGGGATATTCTCAGACACGTAATAATTATTCTGGAACATTGATTTGTTTACCTTTCCCGACTCGTTAAATATTTTACGGAATTTTCGAATGGATTGTGTATTTTTTGTAGTTTATATACGTTCCACTGCAGGGATCTTGCTCTCAGAGGGTAAGTACTCGTATCTTAGTAGGTAAGCCGTTGATGTCGGCTGTCATGTAATGGCAGTCCAGACCAAGTCAGAGGCCTTATGGGTGGCTTGATAACTTCTGACAGTAAGGTCCGTCTTATTGTCTTTTTTTGTATATTTTCCGTAATTTTTTTTTGTATTTGTCTGAAGTCGTGTATTTGTGACCACTGGAGTAGTTAACGTTTCTCTTTATTCCTTTGTAGCCGTAAAATCTTTGGTATTCAAAGCATCCAAAGCCTGGTATGTCGCCTTTCATGAAAGGCTGAAGTTATCTTCACCTAATAAACCATCGCTACTAGACCCATTACATCTGTAACTAGATATTGGCGTTCATGAAGCAAAGATGATTTGTCAGGATCGTGGCAGGTGGCAGTCCCTGTTCTTTTACTTCCCCTCTGGGATTCAGGCGTGATGTTTTGTTATATATGTAAGCATCGCCAGTAATTAAAGTAGAAAAAGGTGTTTAGAATAGAAGTGTGATTTTGGCAACACTGTACTGTCAGATAAGTTGAACATTGACCTCTTGTTTTGTTGCGTGTGAAACGCGTAAATTGTGTGGCAATTGGATTGCCAGGCTTACATCTTCGTGTGAAGTACGAAATAAGTTCAGGGACGGATCCCAGTGTTAACAGTGTTGTAGACGGGCGAGGGATCGCCCAAAATAGTAGACATATATTTTGATGAAAACTGGTGCCGTGAAAGTGCACTGAAGATAGGTAGCCTTCTGGGGAAAGAGCTCTTGGGGATAGACGGGGAAGTCTAGGGATCCCCAAACCTCTCAGTGCACACATCCCGAACGGCGCCGGCTGTCAAGTCGAGAGTCGTCGACGCGGACAGACTTTGTAAGTGTCTTGTTTTCTCATTAGTTTATAAGTATTGGTATTTAAGTGAGTCCATTACTCAACAAAAGTCTTCTTAGTCATAAGTTATTATATACGTATTACGCCGACGATGGCCCTGACCATCCAGTGTAAACCCTACATAAAAAAAGTTTTATCCCAATAAACCTGTGCCATTAACACGCCGAGGTACCAACGAAAAAGGGTCGCTTAATTTTATATGTCAACCCTTTGTGCTCTACAATTTTGTCCTTTAATTTTTCGCGTGAAGCACACGACCTAGCGTGCTGAAAATTCCACTTTACATGGAGCGGGTGCAAAATATTAGACAGAATTAAAGCTCGGGCAAAATAAGTAATTTCGAAAGTTCCATGAATTACAAGAAGCTTCGGCGGCGCTGTAAATGGAAAGCTACGTGAAGGGAATTTTAAAACTACTATCATAGTAGTATTATTGAAATTAAAAGTAGTATAGTAGCGCTTGAAATTGCTAATCCGCGGTGGGCACGTTGGTTAATTAAGTTCATACTCTCTTTCTGAGAGAAAGCCTGTGCCATGCAGTGGGACCGTTCCGTTATCAGGCCCAGTCTATCAATATCAACCCTTCTATGTCCCCACTGCTGGGGCACGGGTGTCTTCCTGCATAGCAAGCTTAGGCTGTACTCCACCACGGAGGCCAAGTCCGGGTTGGTGGAGGAATATATATTTCTATTTTTTTTTGATGCACCAACCCGTGCTAAGGACAATTTAAGAACCTATTTAGAGGCCAAAAGTTCCACCCATGCCGGGATTCGAACCCGCGATCTCTGGCTATCCGTGCCAGCGCTCTTTCCAACTGAGCTTATGGGCGACTCACCGGCATCAGTGAAATTTCGAACCTCTTTACAATATTCTCTGTATTACGTACAGGCAGCGACATGGTGGGGGATTGTTAGAAAGCCTTACTGTCAGAAATTATCAAGTCGCCTATAAGGCCCCTGGCATGAGTTAACAACTTAACGGTTTTTTTCGTTCGGAAATAATGGCGCTAGTAGTAGTCACGGGACGGTCACCCATCCAGCACCTGACCGCACTTGTTGTTGTTCGACTAGGCCACGAGCGCTTCTAAGCTAAGATCATACATTGTATTTTATGAAGTGTTATTGTACCTGAATTATATATTCCTTATATTCCTTTTTTAATGCACTAAACCGCGCTTAGGACAATTTACGTGATACAGAGAGTATTGTAAAGAGGTTCGAAATGTCACTGATGCCGGTAAGTCGCCCATTAGCTCAGTTGGGCCAGCGCCGGCACGGTTAGCCAGAGGTCGCGGGTTCGAGTCCCGGCATGGGTGGAATTTTCAGCCTCTAAATAGGTTTTTAAACATTCCTTACTCTAACTCAAAGTACCCAATACATTCGAGCGTGCTTGCAGCGACTAATGAATATTGATGAAGTGGCACAGATATTTCGGGATCATGGGACAAGGCAAACGGTGGTCTCGGCCTTCCCTTTCGAGATACTATCGATATAATAGGCGTGACGACAGTATGAAATAGTCAACGATTTAACGATATTAGAGGAAAGTAAATATTAAAAGGACACAACACTGATTTAGTTTTTTGCATGAAAAGAAATTACCAATATTTTCAATAAAATAAAAGACTACAATACTGCCTTCAGCCCTTTGAACTGAAACACCCATCACACCGCGTGACGTCACGCTTAGGTTAGCATTGGTAAAATTCACCCGTTAGTTGTGATTACTAGTGATGACGATGTGGCGTGACGTCAGATTCGACGCCGAGTCCATGACACTGCGAGCTGTTTTAAATTTTGTTTAGTTAAAAAAATAATAATAAAAAAAACATTACTTAAGTAAAATGGCTTTAACCTTCGTTAAACTTTAGTTTATTCCTGAAGTATATAGGTTTCTTTGTTAATAGTAACTGTGTCAATACTAGTGGAAGAGGATTAAAAAATCTTTCGTCAAGCCTATTGTTACAGAAATCACCTTACACATTTCTTGTACAATTTTATTTATACACAGCCAACAGTAGCTCGATCTAAAGATCATTTAGGTTTCCCATAACGTATCCCAATGCCCGAGATCCCCGTCTGAACAACAAAAAAAAGAATGTACTTTGTATTTTGTATTTGTCGCAAAGATGCCAACTTAACGAACAGTTGCTTTTGAATAGTGACAACGGCACTTCCAATTTTATAGGTACGATGACACTATTTTATTGAATACTTTTAATATCATGACATCTACTATTAAACGATAAAGCAGTCGGGGAAACAATACAAAGGTTGATATCGATAGGAAGAACGGGGCTTCCTGGCACAGATGTCAGTACACCTTTTTAAGTCATCACCACAGTGTAAGACTACTGTTAAGTTGGTAACAAAATATTGTTTTTTCATACTTCTCAAGACCTCATTTCTACTGCATTAAACTGCTAGTGTGTACTACAGAAATAGCATTCTTGCTTCAATATTCATGAACTCTCGAATGCGAGCATTACTTGAGCGCCGAAATTCGGGAACAATAGGTAGGTACACTGGCTAAGCAACTGCCCCACAGTGCACCATATATCCTGCAGGGCCAATAAATATCCACTCTTATTGTGAGCGCACAAGCGTGTTTATCGAGTGAATAATGTTGGCCGAGCCTTTGTTTTCCTGCCACATAAATTCCTTCAACATTTTGCGGGTTCAAGCCCAAAACGCGATGGTATGACACAAATAGGAAGGCACGGATGGTCTACTGAATAAGTGTCTAATTATGAAATAATTGCGTAATTTAGTTTTTTATTTAAATATTCATGGACATACACAGATGCCGTACAATTCCACCGAACTGCGATCCCCAACCCGCATGCCCAGCGTGGGGATTATGGGAATTACCCCCTATTATAGCACAACGTGGCGCTCTTTAGGGGAGGGCTATGTCCAGCAGTGGACTAGTATAGCCTGACGACGACGACGACACAGATCTCGTTAGCCCCATAGTAAGTACAACTAAATGACTTGTGTTACAGGTGCTAACTCGACGATAAATTTAATAAAATAAATACATAGATAACACCCAAGACCCGAGGGAAACTAGAAAAGTTCGTTTCCTAATTTGACCCGGCCGGGGTTCGAATCCAGGACCTTCGGTTTTGCAGTCAGCGTGCCAAACAGCTGCGCCACCGAGGCCGTCAGTTGATAGTGAATATGATATGCAGTGTAAAAATTGCATGTATATGCAATTTCTTTAATTTTAGACATTATAATTCATCATCATCGTCATAACCAGCGGGTGTCGGTTCATTGAAAGAAAGAAAGAAAGAAAGAAAGAAAGAAAGAAAGAAAGAAAGAAAGAAAGAAAGAAAGAAAGAAAGAAAGAGAAAGAACGAAAGAAAGAAAGAAAGTACGAAAAAAGAAAGAAAGAAACAAAGAAAGAAAGAAAGAAAGAAAGAAAGAAAGAAAGAAAGAAAGAAAGAAAGAAAGAAAGAAAGAAAGAAAGAAAGAAAGAAAGAAAGAAGAAAGAAAGAAAGCAAGAAAGAAAGAAAGAAAGAAAGAAAGAAAGAAAGAAAGAAAGAAAGAAAGAAAGAAAGAAAGAAAGAAAGAAAGAAAGAAAGAAAGAAAGAAAGAAAGAAAGAAAGAAAGAGAAAGAAAGAAAGAAAGAAAGAAAGAAAGAAAGAAAGAAAGAAAGAAGGAAAGAAAGAAATAAAGAAAGAAAGCATTTATTTAACATAGATAATTTATTCCACTGCTGGACATAGGCCTCTCCTAAGACACGCCACTGAGCCCGATCTACGGCTCTTCAAATTAAAATAATCTTCGTTATCAACCCTTGTATGTCCCCACTGCTGGGGCACGGGTCTCTTCCTGCGCCGCAGGGAGGTTAGGCCATACTCCACCACGGGGGCCAAGTCCGGGTTGGTGGAGGATTGTAAGACAGTGGCGGGCCTTACTGTCAGAAGTTATGAAGCCGCCCATAAGGCCTCTGACATGGCTTAACGACTGCCATCATATGACAGCCAGCACCAACGGCTTAACGTGCCTTACTGAAATAATCTTACTATACTTCAATTTAAGTAAGATTTTCCACCTGTATCTGTGTGTGTATATTTTTTTTAGTGAGGTACTGCCTCCATTTATTACGTGGCAACCTTTGAGTCTTATAAAATAAAAAAAATATTATATAAAATATAAAATATTGTGGAATTACAAATGGTCCTAATATATTGTAGACTTTTAGTCCGGATTTACTACGGGTGTTGTTATAATATATTCTTAATCTAAGGGGTTATTTGTCTCTCTTTTCTATTCTTTTCCTTTCTTCTCTTTGGTTTTTTTTTCCTATAAAACCCATTTACTTAATATTATTTTGTTTACACCCATTTTAAACCAAAATAATATTAAGCATACAATCAATAATAATAATAAAAACAAAGTAAAATAGAATCAACTAATAACTTTAAAATGAAATTTACAATAATTTTAAAATGAAATTTACAAAATATAATATATTTAAAAACCTATTTAGAGGCTAAAAATTTCACCCATGCCGGGATTCGAACCCGCAACCTCTGGCTATCCGTGCTATCAGAGGTTGCGGGTTCGAATCCCGGCATGGGTGAAATTTTTAGCCTCTAAATAGGTTTTTAAATTTGTTCCTTAGCACGGGTTAGTGCATTAAAAATAAAAATAGTATAAAAATACAAAATAACAAAATTGTCGTGTTTTCCCCGGCGCTTTATCTCTGTCTACTCCCACAAGTAGTCACAAGCAGGGCGCCGAGGTACAAAATATAAGTAATTAAAAAAAAAAAAAAAACATTTACATACAGGCACATACATTGCTTCTGGCCCCACACTAGGATACCCTGTGTCGTGGGAACCAGAAACCACGAAATCACAAACATGTAAACATCCAATTAAAATTTAAGTTATTATAATAATATTTAGAAATGTATGATGTGTATTTAATGTATTTAATATCAATGATTTGGAACGTATCAAAGAAAAAGGTCTCCCGAGCTTCGATAAACGAGGTCTTTAATAGGGCGAAGTGGAGCGTGAAAAGCTGACCTTATCACCAACATATCTATACAACTCATAAAAGACGCCCACTGTTGGGCAAAAACCGACGTCTAGTTGGTCGATAATAAACTCCCAAAAAGGCAGACATACAAGGCCAGTGTAATTTATTTATCGTATGGCATCTTACAATGGCCTCACAACCAGAAACAATGCGTTTATTATTAATAATAATGAAATGTCAAATATTTTAAGTCAAAATTTACAATTATTAAGGTACGTAACCGAGTCGCCGGAGATGTTTATGAAACCAGTGTAAAGGGGGCTTTTGGGTCGGATATGACTCGGAGCACTTTATTTGCGTGAGTTTTATTACTAATAGTTTATTTTTTTTTATTTTGACATCAGATTATTTAAGCGCTCGTGGCCTAGTCGAACGGAGTGATTAAAATCAATCATTTGTGCTAAGCAACAAAAGGCCCGGTCAGGCGCAGGATGGATGACCGTCCTGCGACTACCGCTAGTGGCGTTTTCGAGCGCTTCCGTGCTTTGCATCAGTTGGTGCCGGCTGTCATGTAAGCAGTCGTTAAGCCATGTCAGAGGCCTTATGGGAGGCGTGAAAACTTCTGATAGTAAGGCCCGCCGCTGTCTTACAATCCTCCACCAATCCGGACTTGGCCCCCGTGGTGGAGTATAGCCCCCGTGGTGGAGTATGGTCTATTTCTTCCTTAGGGAACAGACTCGTGCTCCTCGGTGGGGACATAATGGGTTGATGATGATTATAATTTTGAATATGACTTTTGACGACACCTGAGGGAGTATTTTGTATTATTTTTGGTTTCACACCTGTATTATTTGTAAATAAAGATGTCTCATGAAGCACAGCTCATCGAAGGGAACTGGTATTCTACAAATCACGTCCTAATCTATGACACTGACCTGCCTCGATGGTTAAATATTCTAACCGCGGCACACAATAATGGTGTGCTTATTATTGCTCCGTTCATGCTCACTGGATCAGTTCGTTCGCGCCAACGCGAACAAAACTAAATTGCGAACGGCGTTCAAATTCCAGCGTTGGGGAAATTGTTGGAATTATTAATCTGTTTGATGAAGGCCTGCATGTTTTATTTCCATTTTCACTTGAATACACGTTAATCCGATGGGGCTTATCGGATGTTCCGCTACTGGTTTCGAACTTTTGATTATTTTATTAAATCGGATCAAATAAGTATCAGGCTTGTTGAAACCAGTTTAGATAGATATACAAATCGATAGATCGAAAAAAGATAGATCGTGGGAACATGAAACAACGACATCACCAACATGAAAACATCCAAGACCTGGGGTTATTTAATCCGCAGCCGGGGTTCGAACCCGAAACCTGCGGCATGCGTGCATGCAACGACTTATGAACGTTGATGAAGCGAAGGTGATCTGTCAGGATCGTGGCAAGTGGCAGTGTCTGGTCTGTGCCTACCCCTCTGGGATACAGGCGTGAGGTTATGTATGTATGTAATTTATAACCGGTTTTTGAAATGCCTTCACTCTCAGTCGCATGCAAAATGTGCTCCGCAAACAGAAAGTTTCATCGCTACGTGAACAATTTAATTACCAGCAGTAGTTTGGAAACCCGGCTTAAGGACGGCAAAGGCTGCACTTCGAAAAGCCTTTAAATGCTTTAAGGTGCTTTAGGATGCTAACTAACGCCACCAATGGAAAAAAAATCATAACATTATACTATTTTTATTTTTAATGCACTAACCCGTGCTAAGGACAAATTTAAAAACCTATTTAGAGGCTGAAAATTCCACCCATGCCGGGATTCGAACCCGCAACCTCTGGCTGACCGTGCCAGCGCTCTACCAATTGAGCCAATGGGCGACTCATCAAAACCTAACTGCAAAGTAGGCAGTCGGGGCTGTAAGTGATGCAATTTGCTTAAGCCAGATATCGCTGCCTGTACGTAATACAGAGAATAGTGTAAAGAGGTTCGAAATTTTACTGATGCCGGTGAGTCGCCCATTGGCTCAATTGGTAGAGCGCTGGCACGGATAGACAGAGGTTGCGGGTTCGAATCCCGGCGTGGGTGAAATTTTTAGCCTCTAAATAGGTTTTTTAAAAAAGAATATTTGTATTTGTGTAAAAATAGTTATCATAGTTGTTAAGGTTTCTCATGTTCACTTTTAGCTAAAAATGTATTACAAAACAAGTTGAGTTTTTTTTTCATTGGTGGCGTTAGTAAGCGCCCTGAAAAGCCTTAATCACGTGAGAGGCTTTGTGGATGATACGTGCAGACTGCCGAAACGAAAAGCCAGGTTTGGAAATGACCGGCGGGGATTCCTATGCACGACGTAAAAGACTTCTTTCTACTAAATTATGTGACTGAAAGTGAAAGGCGATTTGAGACTGTAAAGACTCGTCTGCGCAGGCCATTAAATAATGTCCTCCGAGTACTTGTCGCGGACTCAATGCCTACGGTGTGCGGTCATGTGTTCCCCGGAAATTGAGTGAAGCGTACGCTATGGAAGCAAATATACTGAGATTACATTGTGCTGTAATTTACGTTAAGTTGAAAAAAGAAAAGGCGTTTTAAAAGAAAACACCGAACTTTTGTCCAGTCTGGTCTCTTGATGTACTCGGTAACTTAAGGGACTTTTTGTACGGGTACTTTTAGTCCTTTGCGTGCGTTATTCGATTCAATTTATAAGAGATCTATATGGACGGACAAAAAAGCACACGAGTCTGCTGTGTGGAGTCGGCCTAGAGAATAGCACCAACCTTATCCTTACCGCGGGTGTCGTAAAAGGCGACTAAGGGACACAAACCGGGAGGTGGGCAGCAGCGCCCCCTGCAGTAGAATTCTACCGAACTGCGATCCTCAACCCGCATGCCCAGCGTGGGGATTATGGGCATTACCCCTTATGATAGCTCAGCTTGGCGCTCTTTAGGGGAGGGCTATGTCCAGCAGGGGACTAGTATAGCAGTAGACAGTAAATAAGCCTGACGATGACGATGACACGAGTGTAACACTACTTCCTGATATGTATAAAACTTTTCTTTACTATTTTGAAAAGTTATGTAAAGTTATGTGTCATATTAGTTCCGATATTTCTATAACACGAAATATCTGATACTATCCGATAGTTGCTGATGTATATTCTAAAAGCTAACAAACTGTATATATTAATTTTTAGAGAATTAGCCCATGTGCACAAACACCTTACATTCCAATGTCTCGGTGCAACTGATATAAAATTCCATTAGCTCATGCGGTGCGACAAAATGGACGAGTTAATACGACCCTTATTACATTTTGAATGACGCCGGACGTCCGGGCGCGGATGGAAATTAATCAGCGGTGGTCGAAAGCTGAATCATTTAGGTAGGTAAGCCGGTGGAGTAAGGGTATTCTGTTTCAAATAAAACTGTGCAAAGCCGGTTTAAAACCACCTATGTTTTGACAGATGTTTTTACGAGGGCTGCTACTTATGTTTGCGGAATAGAAAAAATAAACAAATGTATATGGCTAAATATGCTTTTATTAACATTTTTAAACTTTCGCGACTTGTACACATAGAATATTTTCGGGGCTTAATCGCGTAGTAATTTATTGCTATTTTACCTCGACGTTTCGACGACGTTACAGTCATCGTGGTCACGAGAAGACTGATGGCTGGCACCCGTTCACATCTTCGGCTGATGAGGTTTCAGACTACCGTCAATCAGCTATCACAAAGCACTATTAGGTTTGCGACACACTACACTGACAATGTCGGACGATAAGCTATGCGACTTTTTTCCACTTGAACACATCTTGATGACCGGATCCCACGTTTGCGACAGTTTGAAACCACATTCCCGATTAAAATTTTTGTGTTTCTTAATTTCAACCGCTTCACGCACAATTCGGCTATGATAATGGCGATCGTTGGAAAGCACCGTTGGTTTGTGCAATTCTATCCAGTGGATTGATCCTGATTCAAGAAGATGTTCCGCTATCGCTGAGTTTTCTACCTGGCGGTTTTTGACAGCTGCGATATGTTCCTTGACTGTTTCAGCAATGGTCCGCTTAGTTTGTCCGATATAAGAACTACCGCAACTGCAATCGACTTTGTACACACCTGGTGTTTGATACGGTATGGTGTTCTTGACTGTTCCTATCTGCGCTGCTATCTTGAGCAGTGGAATGAAGACTGTCTTGATTGCATACTTCTTTAGCAAAGAACCGACTTTGTCCGTCACTCCCCTAATGTACGGCAAGTATGCTCGCTCCTTCGGAACGTCAACCCTCTTTACCCTAGTTGTGCGCCTCTGATACATGCCCTTCACCCCATAGCCATTCTTCTTAAGTACCCCATGTACCACGATGACTGTAACGTCGTCGAAACGTCGAGGCAAAATAGCAATAAATTACTACGCGATTAAGCCCTGAAAATATTCTAACTATATGCTTTTATTGTTTTTCAAAGTATTCTCCACTATGATCGATGCACTTTTGCATTCGATGAAACCAATTTGTAAAACACTTTTTCCACTCTGATTGAAGTATCTCCAAAACGTGCTGTTTGAACGCATCTACGGCATCTTCAAGGGTCGAAAATCGTAGACCACGTAATTTATTCTTTACATTTGGGAATAAATTGAAATCATTGGGAGCCAAATCAGGGCTGTACGGTGGATGACCCATCAATTCTATTTTTTGACCATCCAAAAATGTAGTTGTTTCCTGAGATGTATGACAGCTGGCATTGTCATGGTGAAGTATGATTCTACGTCGCTGGTTGTTTTGGCGTATTTCTTCAAATACTTCTGGCAAACAAATGGTCGTGTACCACTCCGAATTAACCGTTCTGCGATTCTCCAGTGGTATTGTAGCCACATGGCCATTAATACCAAAAAAGCAGGCCACCATTTGCTTTACAGTGCTTTTTGCACGAGCCACTTTCGTAGGGTTCGGCTCATTTTGAAACACCCAAACTGTTGATTGTTGTTTAGTTTCGGGATCGTACGCATAGATCCAGGATTCGTCACCTGTGTAGATATTATAAACAGATTTTGAGTCGCCTGCGTTTAATTTTTTTAAGGTTTTCTTGCACCATTCGACGCGAGCATCTTTTTGATCCTGAGTTAAGTTGTGCGGGATCCAACGCGAACAAATTTTTTTTACAGACAAATGATCATGTAATATCCTATGAATGCTCATCACACATTTGCCCAGAATAGCTATACGTAACATGGCGATATGGCATTATTAGTTTTCGCACAGCTTCAATATTTTGTGGCACAACCACCGATTTCGGGCGACCTTCTTTAACTTCGTCCGTGAGCTTACTGCGCCCGCGATTAAACTCACTAAATCAGTGATACACAGTCGTTTTTGATGGAGCTTCACCACCAAAAGTCAAAGTTAATTGATCTACGCACTGTTGTTGCGTTAAACCACGTCGAAAATCGTAATAAATCATAGCACGAATATTTTCACGAGTGAGTTCCATTTTTTCAGCGATATAACATTTTAAACCCAACAAAAACAAAACACTAACGTATATAAGAGAAAAATATTAGCGGCCAGTATTAAAAAAAAGAACGAATTTTACCATGGAGGTCAGACATTGCGTTTAAAATCATTGGAATCCCAGATTCCGCATACATAAGTAGCAGCCTATGTATACAAATTCCGCCACATAAAACTGTTCACGTAGATGGATAAAAACACTTTATTTTGGATGACGCCGAACGTTGGGGCGCGGATGGAAATTAATCAGTGGTAGTCGAGAGTTGAATTATTTAAGTAAACTGGTTGAATAAGGGTATTCTGTTTCAAATCGAAGTGTACAAGACAGGTTTAAAAGCACCTATGTTTTGACAGATGTTTCTATACAGATGACACATAAAGTGTTAAATGTGGATAGAGAGAAAGATAAATAAAGATCACCTTATTTTGAATGACGCCGGACGTTCGGGCGTGGATGGAAATTAATCAGTGGCGGTCGAAAGCTGAATCATTTAGGTAAGCCGGTGGAGTAAAGGTATTCTGTTTCAAATAAAACTGTGCAAAGCCGTTTTAAAACCACCTATGTTTTGACAGATGTCTTTATACAAATTGCAACACATAAAATTGTCCACGTAGATGGGTAAACACTTTATTTTGGATGACGCCGGACGTCCCGGCGCAGATGGAAATTAATCAGTGGCGATCAAAAGCTGAATCATTTAGGTAATCCGGTGGAGTAAGGGTATTCTGTTTTAAATCAAAGTGTGCAAAGCCGGTTTAAAACCACCTACTTTTTGACAGATGTTTCTATACAGATGTCGACATATAAAGTGTTAATGTGGATTGACAGAAAGATAGATACAGAACACCTTATTTTGGTTAACGCCGGACTTCCGGTTGCGGATGGAAATGAATCAGTGGTGGTCGAAAGCTGAATAATTTAGATAAGCCGGCAGAGTAAGGGTATATTCTGTGCAAATAAAAGTGAAAAAGACTGGGTTAAAACCACCTACGTTATGGTGCATGTTTTTTATAGAAATGCTGACACATAAAATTGTGATATATATAGATAAAAAACACTTTATTTTGGATGACGCCGGACGTCCGGGTGTGGATGGAAATTGATCAGTGGCGGTCGAAAGCTGAACCATTTAGATAAGGCGGAGAAGTAGGTAAGGGTATTCTGTTCAAATAAAAGTGTGCAACGCCGTTTAAAACCACCTTATGACAGATGTGCTTACAAAAATGGCGACGCATTTAAGAGTTTTTATAAGTAGGTAGAAAGATATCTAAAGAACAATTTTTTTTTGATGACGCCGGACGACCGGGCGCGGATGGAAAGGAATCAGTGGTGGTCGAGAGAGAGTGGGTGTGTGTGCGTGTGTGTGTGTGTGTGCGTGTGTGAGTGTATGGACGTGCAAGTGTTTGGATGTATGTCAAATTGATCTTTTACGTTTAGGGTAGGTTAAAATCTTGACATTTTGTTATTGTAATTTAAGACGCTTTAGTGATATTTGGTCGCATACCCTGGCCTTTGCCGACGGGAGACAGCCGTGATTTTATGTAATACAACATAGCACTTAGTAACTGACTACACAAATGCAGGAGAACCTAGTGAAACTATAAATCTCTTCCAACATCGGATACCCAAAAGCCTAGCTTACAATTCTGACCTCTAAACAGATGCGGTGAGACGCATAGAGACGGATATTTATGCCGGTCAAGCAAGAACCGCCTATACAAACAAACTGTTTACCAAACCGGACAGGGCTGGCCATTACAATCATTCGGCAAACATGACCCGGGGCCTTTCCTGATTCAATACGGTCTAACACTACCCCCCAATCAATATATAGGAGCGGTGAAAGATGTCACTATGACCTTGACTTGAAAGACTTAATTGTTATCGATGTGCTCAAATGGGTTTTTGGTTTTTATTTTGGTTTCGTTTTACCGCTGTATATTTGATGCGGTACCTTATAACATGTGCATGTTTACTTTAAGGCCAAATCTGAAGGTAGATACGCGTGATGCAGCGAGAAGTTAGTAACGACTGGTATTTTTTGAACATGAGCAGTTGGTTGAAGACAGGGCGCTATGGCGCTCATTAGGGGAGGGCTATGTCCAGCAGTGGACTACATACGTGGCCTGAAGAAGAAGAAGAAGTTGGTTTCCTCTGTCCGCGCGCGGCACACGTATCTATCGGTCTCATACAAGTGCCATATCGTTGTGTCCGTTTTTTCGAAATTATAAGTTTTCGTGACCGTTGTTGAGCTTTTCCTTTGCCGAGCACCTGCACCGCTAACATTAAGTATTTTTTTTTTGTGTAGCCTACATACGACCCTTTGCAGGGCACAGGCCTTCTCTCAGACAGAGAGAGTATGGGCTTAATAACGCGTGCCCACGGGTAGGCAATTTGAGCGCTGAGGTTTTTGAACACCTTATACACTGAGGTTTCCGTTATATTGCGCTAAAAGTCTACTGTCTAATACACCATGAATTTGAGATGATTTTAAAACCATAGTAAAATGGACGTGCCTTAACAATAGCTATCAAAAACGTTTGTTTTTTTGTAAAGGCTATCTCCAAAAATATCTCGATGCAAACCCAAATATGTTAGAACAATAGTAGCTAGCCAGATTGATTACTTACGAAACTTGAAAAATTACGAAAAATCACACTTCGCATCATATCACTCTAATATTATTAAGGCGAAAGATTGTGTATGTTTATTACTTCTTGACGTCTAAACGACTTGAGCGATTTTAATAAAATTTGGTATGGAGTTAGCTGACACCCTGGATTAACACATAGGCTACGTTTTACTGCGGGAAAATATCTTATTCCCATGGGAAAATCGATAAACCGCCGGTATCACCGCGGGGCACAGCTAGTATATCATAACGTTACGTTTGTCTACCAACTAGCTTACAAGGCAGACGTGCTTCTATTTAAATTTCAATTAGTTGAATAAATTTTCTTTCATTTAAAAAAAATAAAAACACTGAGTTGTTCCCGTATTTTACGTAACTAGAATAAAGTTATAATATCAGGGCAATTGTTATTATTTTAATATTTACTTCTAATACAACGAGTATTAGAAGTAAAATATTAAAATCCGCCTCCGCCTATCCGGGGTGCAACAATAAGTTTATGTATGTGATCAATATATAATTAACGTAATAATTTTCCTTACAATTTCAAAATTTTGACAATAGTCGATGAATAATAGAAAATATTTGACTATGTACATCGATTGATATGAACCCTTTAAGGTCCCCACTGCTGGGGCACGGGCCTCTTCCTGTCCACGGGGGCCAAGTCCGGATTGGTGGAGGATTGTAAGACAGTGGTGGGCCTTACTGTCAAAAGTTATCAAGCCACCCATAAGGCCTCTGACATGGCTTGCTAGTAAAGGAAAGCTACGTAAAAAACGTACTGAGATGGTTTAGACAGCATTCGGTGGTATCTTAACTCACACTAGATGGGTGAAGGTACCACTCGAACGCTGTAGTGCCTGGGATTTTATTTTTTAAGATGGCGTATGTTTGCCCGACACGCACTTACCCAGTTTTTTTTACCTGAGATTCCCTCACAATAGAGTTAAATAATCGAAACGCAGACTATAAAGAATCGGGGAGCTCGAAAGAAAAACCTTCCCGCAATCAGTCAAAGCCGTCTGTCATTTCGAGGCGACCACACGTGTCTGACCCCTGACCGAGTCAAATTAGTGAGCTCAGGTGGGGTCTGTAAGTTTTAGTCGGTCGTGATTGTCATAGCGGGAACACATTACCTTCGATTTCGGGACAGAATGTTGCCGCGTGACGTCATTGGCTGGCTGATTGAGATCTTTGTGCTAGAAAAGGTTGTATTGAGCCCTGTCGTTGAGATTTACGTCTTGTTTGTTTTATAGAAAGGTAGTTTCAGCTGCCCCAATGTATTTCGCCTAGAGTTCGTTGTACGCTCGATGTAATAAAACCATAAAGGGTACTTTAGTACAAATGACCTAAGTATTGGGTGTATTAGATAGATAAGATAAGATAATTGTTTATTTGAACTCAAAAAGATTAAATTTGTTACAATATAATTGTGCCCTGACTCCTGAACTAGGCGGTAACCTATATCTGAGGAGACAGTGCTGTCCCAAAAGGTATGATACAATGCTATTCTGTGGAAAATTATTCATAGACAAACATCACACACATCACAAACACATATTTATATGTTTCTGGTGTTGCGTTGCCTGGTTAACACAGCCTGGGTCTTCATTTTGGACCAGCACATTGATTATATAACTTTTGACGTATATATATATCTGTCTGCGAAAGTGGAATGTTTTCTTAGCCCTGCTGTAAAGATATCAGGCGTAATATTTATCACTCATAGTGGATACCGCATTTTAATCGTATCTTTGACGTGACATTGGTTTTAAGACACATACGTTCGACAAAGTAGATATTTCGTTTTTGCACACGGTTAGCCAAAGGTCGCGGGTTTGAGTCCCGGCATGTGTGGAATTTTTAGCCTCTAAATAGGTTTTTAAAATTGTCGCACGGAGTTAGTACATTAAAAAAGAATATAAGCTGGTCGAAACATCTTATGCTACGAGGCAATCAGGCAACATTGACATCAGGAGTAAATAAAGAGGCCGTCTAGAATTTTTCCGATTTGGCAGGCAAAACGTACACCGCAACTGAACCAAGAGCAAACAAAAATTTTAACATTTTTTCGCGCTACGATCGTGCAAAAATCCGGTGAAAACCGGTTGGAACTGGCTAAGCCGGCTGCAGTCGAGTCTAATACCTAGGATTACAGGTGTAATAAGCCTCAAGTGGGATTTGTAACATGCCTTTGGCCGGAGTGTGCTTTTTTTGCTTAACACGCCGTCTATCCTATTAAGAAAAAAGACACCGGTGCTCTCTTGCAGAAGTGACACTTTGTAAATAAAATTTTTGAGGTAGACATGTATGAAGTACTCGTGGTGACTACCGCTAGTGGCATTTTTCCGAATGCTTCCGTGCTTCGCATGGCACGCTAAGCCGTTGGTGCCGGCTGTCATGTAATGACAGTCGTTAAGCCTTGTCAGAGGCCTTATATCTTCTGACAGAAAGGCCCGCCACTGTCTTACAATCCTCCCCAAACACCGCCCTGGCCACCGTGGTGGAGTTTGGCCTAACCTTTCTGCGATGCAGGAAGAAACCCGTGCCCCAGCAGTGGGGACATACAAGGGTCGAAATCGAATCAATTTTCTGTATGCTACTAATAACTAGGGCATGGGTAGCGGAGCGGTAGAACACCGGCCTAGCATTCCAGAGATCGTGGGTTCAAATGTCATCGTATACCAATTGGTTTTATAAGTTACATACATTTGTGAAGTTTAAAAACCTATTTAGAGGCTAAAAATTTCACCCATGCCGGGATTCGAACCCGCAACCTCTGGCTATCAGTGCCAGCGCTCTACCAATTGAGCCAATGGGCGACTCACGGCATCAGTGAAATTTCGAACCTCTTTACACTATTCTCTGTATTACGTACAGGCAGCGACATCTGACTTAAGCAAATTGCATTACTTACAGCCCCGACTACCTACTTTGCAGTTAGGTTTAACATCGGAACGATATCACTGTACCCACATGATTATACTATTTTTATTTTTAATGCACTAACCCACTGCGCGAATGCGACGCATGCATGCAAGAATGAAAGCGAGCCATTTTCGAATATTTCTCATGTTGAGATGTAGTTGAGTGACTGTCGAGATGCCCCGAGTCACACGCAGTTTCAGAAATAAGTGCTCTGCCTCTCACAGTTCGCATGCTTTAGTGATAATATTCGAAAACACGACTGCTGACGGAAAGACGTTAGTCATTTCGAAATTCATTTCGGCCCAATTTTCGAAAACACTTTAATCTCGCGATTTTCGAAAACACGATTCGTGGCGGAATGATACGACTTTACACGAGTCGCGAGCGTTTTGTTCGTTCAATGCTGTCTTCATAATCTTGCTTTCGTGCAAATGAAACAGCACTAAATTAGTTATTCTTTTCGAATAACAAAGAATATTTTCGAAACATTTGAATAACAACCATTTTCGAAACTTTCGAAAATGTTTTTCGAAAACGCCCATCTTTATGAGGCGTGTCTGAGATGATTACCCGGAGAGCACGCATGGTAATCACGCCCATGATCTCTATCTCTGAGAGAAGACCTGTGTCCTACAGTGGAGCAGCAAAAATCTACATTTACCCTACTTTATATTTCGTGTAAAAGTTTCTTTGTGTACAGTATAGTACAGTTTGTCTCGAAATAGAATACTCTGTGTTTTTCCACCCAAGTCTATCCTATTATCGAGGGCAGGGCAAGTAAACGCATTGCAGATTCATTGCGGCGTTGGCTTGGAAATTTTGAGTGTTGTAAAATGGCAATACATAGATAGCTACAGATAGAGAACACTTTACTGTACAAAAAATGAAAATTACACAGATATTTCTTAACCTAAGAGTGCAGACGGCGACCGTATCACTGAACGTAATCACTTTTGTTTGGCCTGGCAAAAGTTTCTTACAGAGATATGATAAAATGTACCCGAAGCGGGGGTGGACTAATGAATGTGGTTGAAGCTAAACAGGTCTTTAAGGGTCGCGGCACCCCTACGGAATACAGGCGTAAGCTAGTAATGTAATGTAGAGATAAGCTCGGTCTATTCCTACCTACAGTGGTGCACCATGAAATTTTTGGTGTTTTGAAAACTATAGCAAAAGGGTTGATGAGGTTCCTCTTCTTCTTTTCAAATTGAGGAATTCCCTCTTATTTTTAAAGTTCCTCATCCTCTTCCTTTTACTCAAAATTGATTTTAAAAAATTCCTCTTCCTCACATGTTAAGAGGAATTCAATACGAAGGAAAGTTATAAGTTTTGTTGAAACGAAATGTGTGAGGGAGAGAGAGAGAAATCTCCTGCATCCTCTTCCTCATCCTCATCCTCTTTTTCGTTATCAACCCTTGTATGTCCCCACTGCTGGGGCACGGGTCTCTTCCTGCATCGCAGGAAGGTTAGGCCTTACTCCACCACGAGGGCCAAGTCCGGGTTGGTGGAGGATTGTAAGACAGTGGCAGGCCTTACTGTCAGAAGTTATCAAGCCGCCCATAAGGCCTCCGACATGGCTTAACGACTGCCATTATATGACAGCCGGCACCAACGGCTTAAAGTGCCTTGCGAAGCACGGAAGCGCTCGGAAAAATGCCACTAGCGGTAGTCACGGGACGGTCAGCCATCCTGCACCTGACCGCGCCTGTTGTTGCTTAACTCAAGTGATTGATTCCAATCACTCGGTTCGACTAGGCCTCGAGTCCCATACGCTGGTTGGCAAATCACCACGATGATTTGCCATCGACTCGCTTCGAAGAAACAAATTAATAACCAGCTAGAGCGGGGCATGCATGTCACGGGTCATTGTTCCCATAGACGGAGAGGTAGTGCTAATTGTTCGCGTATTTTTCTAAACAAGATTTCTCAATTTTCTTTTAGTTTAAATGGTACACAAAAGTACAACCAAGTCAAAGTATAAATAGGTCCCATTTTACTAACCGCAGCTTTCAAACCAGCCAGATTTCAGTGAGTACAGGCTGCATAAAAATCGAACTGCCTTATTTTTGTATATTTACCTAGATGATATGAATCTTTTGTATGTCCCCATTGCTGGGGTACTCTTCCTGTATCGCAGGAAGGTTAGGTGATACTCCACCGCTGGGACCAAGTCCGGGTTGGTGGAGGATTGTGAGACAGTGGCGGGCCTTACTGTCGGATACTATCAAGCTGCCCATAAGGCCTCTGACATGGCTTAACGACTGCCATTGCATGACAGCCGTATGTACAGTCATGAGCAGTAACATGCACTTCAGTACCTTGTCAAAGTGAAAATAGTCAAATTCTCATACATCAGGCTAGAAGAGGTCAATGTGGCAAGGTTCTAAGCCGTTTACATATTAGAGCGTGCAACTGTGCCTAGAACTTTTTTATTGTTTTTTTAAATTACATTGAGCTGAACTTAAAAGTCTTCTTCGGCACTACATTAAGGCGTAAAACAATTAAAACGCAATTAAAACTTGCTCGTCTTCAATAACTTTCAGAAGAATTTGCTCGAAAAGTCTACAATTTTAATTAAAAAACTTCTGAGAAGTCCATACACCCTTCGCACTACGGTTAAAACGACTAGAAGAGCGTTTTGAGAATAGCCTCGGCTTCACTTTGTATAAAATTAAACGTTTTAGGTATATTGGTATCCAAAGGTTGTCTGGAAGAGATCGCTCTTAGCCTCGTATCTATCTATATTTTCCATTTTATTATTTACTTTTGGCAAGTTTGAGCCAAGTATTTCGAATGTTAATTTCACTGGGTACACGAATCCACAACTTCCCGGGGGTCTTTATTGACGTGTTTTGTCATTCTCGAACAATGCAATAATGATAATTGGTATATTTTGGATGTAAATTCGATTAAATCATGGTTGCGTTCTTGTTATTTCACTATGCTCGGAGATCACTTACTGAAAATTGAATGTCAAACTTTGTTTACAATTTTTTGGACTTCAAACCATAGACAAAATGGCTAACCGCGTTTTTGGCTGTTTGGGAAAAATAAAGCTTTAAAATATATTTTTATGTTGCTTTTAGGTCCTCAAAAAATATAGTATATTTTTTGGTCTAATGGAAGAGTTCAAGTTTACCGTTTAAGACTTACTTGAAAAGAGAGTCAAATAGCGGATTATAGATTAAGACCGTAACTCTTTCTCTCTCGCAAATTCATATATTTTGAATTAATCGATCGACCATTCAGCCTGCTCTAATCCACTGATGGACATAACAGTAATATATATAATATAATATAATATAATATAATATAATATAATATAATATAATATAATATAATATAATATAATATAATATAATATAATATAATATAATATAATATAATATAATATAATATAATATAATATAATATAATATAATATAATATAATATAATATAATATAATATAATATAATATAATATAATATAATATAATATAATATAACAGAACGTAAATTTCTTAATCCACCCGTGACCACGGCAACCGCAACGCTGTCGAAACGTCCAATACATAATTAAATTATTAGCTGTATCTTTTTTGAACTAAAACTTTCGTAAGCACAACGCATTGTCGACTTTTAGTCCAGATATACTTACGGGTGTTGTTATATCGGAAGAGTCCGACCAGGTTAGCTGTATCTTAATGAAGATGTCACTTGCGGCAGTAAAATTTATAGAACAGCTGATATTTTTTCGCCATTCAAAAAGTTTAGTTTATTTCCTATTATCTAAGTACTGAATAGCAAAACCCTTTGATTTTGAATCTCATTACTTTGTTTCACTCTGTATTAGTGATTGTTGTGCCTCATTTTGCTTGAAGAATAGAATAGAAAATAAATATTTGCTATTCTATTATTTTTCTTTCACCTTGCATAAACCTATTTCGAGGCTTAAAATTCCACCCATGTCGGGACTCGAACTCCCGATCTCTAGCTAACCGTGCAAGCGCTCTTTCAACTAAGCCAATGGGCGACTGCCGGTATCAGTGAAATTTCAAACCCCTTTACAATACTCTCTGTATTACGTACAGGCAGCAACATCTGGCTGAAGCAACTTGCATCACTCGCAGAAAAATTGTCCTTAGCACGGGTTAGTGCATTAAAAATAATATAATCACCTTGCGTGGTTATTTCTTTCCGTATTCTTTTTGTTTCACATTGTATTCTTTTCGTATCACGCCGTATTCTTTTTATTTCACCCTGTATTATCTCTGCATGTGGTAATGGGCTTGCCTTTTTCTGTAGAACACTCTCTGGTCTAACTAAGACGAAAATGAATGAACACGTTGAGAATATATTAGCATTCAAATGAAATTTTCTACGCGAGTAAAAGCATTTTAAGACTTTGCATAAGACTCGTGTAATTTTCGAAAATTTACGCCTTTAACTAAAATTCCTCAAAACGCTCTAAAAGCGTGCACTAAAATAGACTGTGGTGGAGTTTTACAAGGAAAAGACGAAATCACAGATTAAATAAGGCACCTCGGGCAATGTTTTAGTTGAATCGTGTTTTTTATAAATAAGGCCGTAAATTTTGAAAAGGGTTGATTTTAAATTACGGAGTTTATTCTATGGTCGTTTTCGGTATGTACTTACCTATAGTATTACCTATAGCATTTGTATTTATTTATAAGAAAACACGAAATACAAATTATTGGCAAGGTCTTGATAATAATTACTAAGTATATTTGTTTTGAAAGTCAAAGAAGTTAGAGAAGTAAACGTGTATTTTAAAATTTAACGTCTTCTTAAAGATGTACATGCCCTTAGTACAATACCCGGCAGATAATAAAAAGTCTTCAAAATAGTGCTTCGAAAATTGGGTATGTCACAGTAAAACAAACATAACAAGATTTATTAGAAAAACCACGCAGGTTTTGGTCAAATTTTCATGCGGCTAAAACATATGCTAAGAAATTTTCTTCCTTCTAAAGTTTCCCAATACAATTCAACAATAATTGCAGTACAATTCCACCAAACTGCGATCCCCAACCCGCATGCCCAGCGTGGGGATTATGGGCACTACCCCCCCCCCAATGATGGTACAACGTTGCGCTATGGCGCTCATTAGGGGAGGGCTGTGTCCAGCAGTAGACTAATATAGCCTGAAGAAGAAGAAATTTTCAAAATAGTGCTTCGAAAATTGTGCATGTCACAGTAAAAAAATATAACAAATTTCCACGCATGTTTTGGTTCAGCGGCCGTAAAATCACAAATTAAATTTTCGTGCGTAACATGCGTCTAAAACATATGCTAAGAAATTTTCTCCCTCCTAAAGTTTCCCAAACGCTCCGTAAAAGGAAGTGGCCTAAATTTAACGGAAAAGAGAATCGCGCATAAAAGGTGGCTCACAAAAAGGGGCAGCTTTCATAGGAGACTGTTCCCGTAAGACCTTTTGAATCAGATCCACATATCAACTCGTAAGTCCTTTCGAACCTGATCTACATATCACCTCACAAGACCTTACGGACCAGATCTATCCCAAAGAGCTATTGAATCCGATTTATCTATGATCCCGTAAGTCGTAGGGAATCCGATACACCAATCATCCCGGAGACCGCGTATCGGCAAACGTAGTGTAGGACGCCCTCCGATCAGGTGGGATGACGATCTGCGAAAAACTGCCGGCAGATGCTAGATGCGGCAAGCTGAAGACAGGGCGCCATGGCGCTCATTAGGGGAGGGCTATGTCCAGCAGTGGACTACATAATATAGCCTGAAGAAGAAGAATCATCCCGAAGGCTTATTGAAACGGATCTTCTATCGTACCTTAGGACCTGTTGAATCAGATTTACCTATAATCCTGGAAGACCTATTGAATCGGATTCCTTAAGACCTCTTGAATGCTATTTACCTATCATCCCGGAAGACCTGTGAGCCGTATCAGCGTATCTTCCCGTAAGACCTGCTGAATATGTATATACCGTTTTGTATATGTTCGTACATCCTTCTCCATTGTATTAGTCTAGTTCATCCAAAGGTTGTCTTCATCATGAAAGAGATCATTTTTGGTGATAATGCCGCCGTCTGTAATCTTAGGTTAGGTAATGTCTTTGTAATTTCCACGTTTATGTACAATAAAGTATTCTCTATCTACGTATCTATGATTTACGTGTAAGCGCTCGTGGCCTAGTCGAACCGAATGATTGGAATCAATCACTTGCATTAAGCAACGACAGGCGCGGTTTGGTGCTGGATGGGTGACCGTCCTGTGACTGCCGCTAGTGGCATTTTCCCGAGCGCTTCCGTGCTTTGCAAGGCCCGTTAAGCCGTCGGTGCCGACGACGACGGCAGTTGTTAAGCCATGTCAGAGGCCTTATGGGCGGCTTGATAACTTCTGACAGTAAGGCCCGCCACTGCCTTGCAATCCTCCACTAACCCGGACTTGGGCCCCGTGGTCGAGTAAGGCCTAAAACTCCTGCGATGCAGGAAGAGACCCGTGCCCCAGTAGTGGAGACATACAAGGGTTGATATCGAATATCGAATATATATGATTTTCTGTACTGGACATCAAATTGGGGGCGAGATGCGGAGTTTGGGCTGAAACAAAAGAGTCCAAACAGGACATCCTTTTTAAAAGCATGCACAATTCACCCTTAACGGGCGCTCGGAAATTTAAACTGCAAACACTGGTACGTGAGAGCTTCGCCCTGGTAGGGTCAGCTCACGAGCGTTGACCTGCCTAATTAAGAAATTAAAGATCGTGAAGGTGAAGGCTTTTTAGGTAGTTTGGCCTCTTCAAGGCTTAGGGTCAGTTTCCAAATTGAGAATATCACTATGTAAATAACTGGAACGTTCTGTCACGCTCGTTGCTGAGAAATGCGAAGAGACAGCACTACAGTTAATTACCGTTGCTTTTAAATAAAAATCCACCTACGCCGGGATTCGAAACCGCGACCTCTGCTTTACTTAGCGAAAATCTGAATTCAGAAACTGGCCCTTACTGAATTAAAATTGATGAAGGGTTACGTAAACGAAATTTTAAGGCAGGTCGCGGAAGTAATTTTAATAAAAGATTGAAATTGTATCCTTGCGAAGCACGGAAGTTGGATATTCTAAGGGATGTGTAAATTATTTTATTCACATGTGTATTTCACTATAAGGTTATTTTTATGTATTGGTGGCGGTGGTAGCTCAGTGGGTAGAACGATGGACTCGCATGAGAGAGACCCAAGTTCGATCCCCAGTGCGAGCATTTACCAATGACTTTTTTAAATTTCAAATTTACGGGAAGGAAAACATCGTGAGAAAACCGCGGCTTGGTTCGCTGCACACGTATTGACCAGTCTTTCCTGAGGGCTAGGCCGACAAAGGTGTTAGTATAGGTGCTGGGCAAGCCCACTCCATCTAAAACCACGTCCAAGGCACTACAGCATCCGAGGGGCCCCTTAACCCATCTAGGGTGAGTGAAGATGCCACTGGACACTGTATAAATCATCTCATTGCGTAGATGCAGAGGGCAAAGAATGTTATGTGTAATTTATCCTAATGTAACCCGAACAAATGAAAATAAAGTAATAAATAAAACAGTGTATACAGGAGAAAGATACTAAGGCAAATTGTTATGGGACTCTTCACTAATATAGTGAAGAGTCACTACACAGTGTATAAATCAGGTCCAATAACTCGCAGGCGTACAAATCGATTTCGAAACTTGTGGCAAAATAGCTTTTTGTAATTAAGGGCAGCACTCATAACTTTGCGGCAAATAACTTTTTAATTATCAACGAAAATTTCATCGAAAAGCTATCTGTCGGTTCCACGAACGGGTGTAAGTTGCCTCTGCTGACCGTACTCGAGTTTTTGGTGGAATAGTTTAACTTGTTAACATCCCCCATAAAACTATAGATGTAAAAGTGCAAAATGAAGATGAATGAACCATAAAATGTTGCTAAAAAACCGCGCTGAGCGTTGGAAAACTCCGCAGCCATTGAGTGAATTAATGACTGGGTTTTGCTAAAAGCAGTTTTTCGGAATATTTATGCTTATGTCACTGTCCTATCTTTATTTACTTTAGGGACTTTTACACACATAATAGTGACGATGACAGTCCCATCGTACCCATCTTAATTATGCCAACACCACCACCAAATAAAGTATCCTTAAAGCTAACTATTATTACTAGCAGTATTATAGGGAAGTGTTACAGGGAAGAGCGGGTGATCGTGCTCTTCCACTATAAAGGGAAATTTCCCGCCAGGCAGATCGTATGCCTGGGGACGGCCGGTCCAACTATTGTTAGTCGGACGTTACATTGATTATAGACATTGAAACACTTTGATTGCGCGATGCAGGAATGTTGGAGTTTGTAGTGCGGGCGCAGAGTTGACATGTGCTCGCTACAGTGCACAGAAGCTTCGCCGCGCTACACTTTGATTCGGATAGGATGTTCTGCACGATGCCAACATTCACACAATTAATGTTGTAACTATCTATAAGTTCTTTTCTTTTCCCACTGTTCCGAGTACATTCTATCAATAGGTGTTGAACGTCCTAAAATACTCCACATACTGTACAATTGAGAGAATCGATCGAGGATCGAGGATCGAGAATCGAAGGCGGGCGAACTTATTTGAAGGCACATGTCCACTACGCATTCTCAGTGCAAACGATGGTTTTCTTCTAAGTTTAGAAAAAAATATGCTATTATTGAAAAACTGGTAAATATTTATCTTAAATTGCTGCTTAAAATATGTTTATTGCAGACAATAAAGATTTTATAGTTAAAATCTGTAGTTATTTCATTTTCCGATTGTTTAAATAATATCAGAGCCGCGTTTCTACTTTATTGTGATACGTCGATGTACCTACATTGTGTAGCAGAGTCCTACTAGGTAATCTGTGGATTAATCTAAGTAACCACTTTGCAATGTACATCGAATTTGTCGAGACCATGAATTTTAGTACTAGGAAATAGGCCTCAAGTCTGTATTATCTTTATTTCCGTGCTATCAATACTGACAACGCAGACGACGCTTTAGAAACTCATCTAAGACACGGTCAAAGGCTTTTCATAGTCCACAGAGCAAATAATAACGCCTGTCTGCCTGCCTAATATCTCTACATTTCTGAACGAGAACATAATATCTTGAACAAAGTCTCTGTTGCTCAACGTCCTGACCGGAAACTAAACTGGTCCTTATTCGTAAATAAATAATGAGTACTTATATTTTATTTTGTCTTGCCTGCTAATGATAGATAGATATATAGAGAACACTTTATTCTACATAAAAATGGAAATTACACAGATATTTCTTAGTATAAGAGTACAGACGGCGGCCTTATCACTAAAAGTGATCTTTTTCTGGAAAAGATGAACTGGACTAATATATTGGTTGTTGACTGGGTTGACTGGTAGAAAATGCATATAGCATTAAGTCCGCCACATTTCCATTGTATTTTTTTACTTATGTGCAATAAACGTGTTAATAATAATATAAACTACTTATCTTCCTAGAAGACTTAATGTCTATGATTGGTGTGCGTCACTGTACCTGTAAACAAAAGAAGCAAAATTAGGCAAAGTTACGGCACTTTTCACGACAAATAAGGCAAAGGCCTATTTCTGACCTTTCATCGGGCGATAAAGATATCATGACAAAAGTGAATAAACCGTCACACTTTGGATAACGACATTCCTATGGTAAATAGCTGGACTGTCACTCTGGAAATTGTTAATTATATTTTTTTTTTAACTAAAACTTTCGTAAGCACAACACATTGTAGACTTTTAGTCCGGATTTACTTACGGGTGTTGTTATATCGGAAAAGTCCGAGCAGGTTTCGCTCCGATTCGCAGAGCTAATCATGGTGAGCAGAGACGGAGCAACAACACCAACAACAACACCCGTAAGTAAATCCGGACTAAAAGTCTACAATTGTTAATTATCGTTGAAAAAAACCCATTTAGAGGCTTAAAATTCCACCCACGCCGGGACTCGAACTCGCGACTTCTGACTTACCATGCCAGCGCTCTCCCAAATGAGCTAATGGGCGACTTACCGGCATCAGTGAAATTTAGGCAGCCAGAGGTCGCGGGTTCGAGACCCGGCATGGGTGGAATTTTTAGCCTCTAAATAGGTTTTTAAGATTGTCCTCAGCACGGGTTAGTGCATTAAACAAATATATCGTTGAGTTTGCGATAGGATATCTACTTGCTTTTTATGGCTTCAAAATTATCTAATCCTAGCTGTGCCACGCGGTATATCGATTTTCTCATGGGAATAAGATATTTTCCCGCAGTAAAAAGTAGCCTTTGTGTCAGTCCAGGGTTGTCTGGTCTCCATACCAAATTTTATGAAAAACGCCCCAGCCGTTTCGACGTAAGGAATTAACAACATACACACTCACAAATTTTCGCCTTTATAATATTAAATGAAATAATAATAGGGTAATGTGAAGTGTGTCAAAAAATGTGTTAAGTACACTATATTCCAAAAGGGTTACAATAACATAAAGGATTATTTAGAGGAAAATTATGTCTGGAATTAAAGCCAGTACAATGCAAGAGTTCTATGTTTAATTAAGGACTTTGAAAAGACTTAAGTTTGGAGTTTTTGGTCCATTTTTTATCCAAAATGATTTTAGAATGGACACCTAGTGTGATTCGTAACGTTCACTAAGCCACCGTTTCTGCGCTACTTTGAATAAAACCTTTTTATTTCATCTCGTGTCACAGTGTTGGTTATCGAACCTTTTATTTGTTTGATAATTTTTTGTATGTTTGTTAGGTCTGCGAATAGGTCGTAATTAGTGTTGGCTAATGAATATGGCAAAACAACGTTTGCAGATCCAACTAGAGACAGTATGGGCTTAATCAGCACGCATGCCCATCGCTGATTGGCACTTTCAAGCCCAAAGGTATGCAAACTCATTGAGTACTCAAGTTTCTTCCCAAAGGTTTCCTTGAATTTTTGCCAAAAATAGAGACCTGGGAGTAGGAAAGTGAGGAAAAAGATGCTAATCTTTTTCCATCTTTCTCTACCTACAAGTCTCTACCTACGCCTCTGGGACTAAGGTGTGAGTTTATGTAATGTAATACATTTACTGAGCCTTGATTATGTAACTTTCTACGTATACATCTGTGTGCGAAAGTGCAATGAGAGCTCTGCCGTATAGGCATTATGTTTATATGTATCACACATGCAATATGTATCACACATAGTGGATACTGTATTTCAGAGAATATCTGATACGTGACAGTGATGTTGAGCCACATAGTTGTACGACAAAGCGCCGTAGATATACATTTTTCCACAGAATTGCATACGTGGAAAGTTACATAATCATGGCGCTGATGTCCAATGACAATTTTCTGCTTTTGCGTGACAGAGATTAAAGTCGATCGAATAAGCATACAACCGAAAATTCAAACAGTTTCGAAAACCTATTTAGAGGCTAAAAATTCCAGCTATGCTTTTCCGGGACTCGAACCAGCGACCTCTGGGATAGCCAACTCTGGCACGGATAGCCAGAGTTCGCGGGTTCGAATTACGGCATGGGTGGAATTTTTAGCCTCTAAATAGGTTTTTAAAATTGTCCCTAGCACGGGTCAGTGCATTAAAAAATAATATATTCAAACAGTTTTCAGAATAACAGTCTCTGTTCAGAAACAAAATAAGGAAGCAAAAGCTTAAATAAATTAACCGCCGCCGTCGTGCTGATTTGATTAAGCAATTTCGGTGGATGAAGGGAAACATGCAAATGGGTAATTTTACTTTTGACGTAAGTAATTATGCATTCAACAGAAAGTGGAAACCAATTCTCTTTTAGAAAAACGTAATACACACTACCATATTCAAAGAAACAACTTTTCCCTTGTTACAATATTTTTTTTTTAATGCACTAACCCGTGCTAAGGAACAAATTTATAAAACCTATTAAGAGGCTAAAAATTTCACCCATGCCGGGATTCAAACCCGCAACCTCTGGCTATCCGTACCAGCGCTCTACTAATTGAGCCACTGGGCGACTCACGGCATCAGTGAAATTTCGAACCTCTTTACAATATTCTCTGTATTACGTACAGGCAGCGACATCTGACTTAAGCAAATTGTATTACTTACAGCCCCGACTACCTACTTTGCAGTTAGGTTTAACATCGGAACGATATCACTGTACCCACATGATTACACTATTTTTATTTTTAATGCACTAACCCGTGCTAAGGAACAAATTTAAAAACCTATTAAGAGGCTAAAAATTTCACCCATGCCGGGATTCGAACCCGCTACCTCTGGCTATCCGTACCAGCGCTCTACCAATTGAGCCAATGGGCGACTCACGGCATCAGTGAAATTTCGAACCTCTTTACAATATTCTCTGTATTACGTACAGGCAGCGACATCTGACTTAAGCAAATTGCATTACTTACAGCCCCGACTACCTACTTTGCAGTTAGGTTTAACATCGGAACGATATCACTGTACCCACATGATTACACTATTTTTTTTTAATGCACTAACCCGTGCTAAGGAACAAATTTAAAAACCTATTAAGAGGCTAAAAATTTCACCCATGCCGGGATTCGAACCCGCAACCTCTGGCTATCCGTACCAGCGCTCTACCACTTGAGCCAATGGGCGACTCACGGCATCAGTGAAATTTCGAACCTCTTTACAATATTCTCTGTATTACGTACAGGCAGCGACATCTGACTTAAGCAAATTTTCCCTTGTTGTGTACAATTCTTCTCCTTTTATATATTTTTCCAGCCCAATAGTTGGCTACTGCAATTGCAGCAGCGTTGGCCTCTGTTAGGTCCTCCAGAGTGCAGGTGTGAGGGCACAATGGGCATTGGAGTAGGTGCACCATAGATGACTGTGACTGTGATATACACACCATGTTGTGTACAATAAATTGGTGTGTATGTCACAGTCAAAACTCTTAAACGGTCAAAACTAGTTTTCACTGCTAAAATCAGTCAAAAGTACTTTTGTTCAAAGCTTACATTTGAAATACCAAATAGTAAAAACTCCTAAAATGATGCATCACTCAATCTGCGACAGCATAAATATAGGTGCGACGAAGCGAAATATAGGTGCGACGAAGGTTGATGACATGTAAGACCGAAGACCAACTCGACATTGTTGGATACATATTAGAATTTCAAAAACCTATTTAGAGGCTGAAAATTCCACCCATGCCGGGACTCGAACCCGCGACCTCAGGCTAACCGTGCCAGCGCTCTCCCGACTGAGCTAACGAGTGACTTACCGGCATCAGTAAAATTTCGAACCTCTTTACAATACTCTCTGTATTACGTACAGGCAAAAAACATCTGGTTGAAGTAATTTGCATCAGTTAAAGTATAAAGAGCTGTCAATATTTAATCAAAATGGTACACGCGAAAAAACCAGGGAGCCAAGCGCCATTTTAAATTATTGAAACTCCTTTGTCTGTACGATTAAAAGAGGAAAATTTAGGTAAACAACAAGGCTTATTTCATCCCACTCCATTTGTTTCCAGGGCCTTTGTTAAATGAGGTTGACGGTAATGAAGACAAACATACAGTAATAAGGTCTGCCTTATGTAGATATAAAGAGATTAAAGCCTTGTTTAATTGTGGTAGGAAGCCATTGCCCTCAACTCCCAACGCCAAAGATGGCGTCAAAAAACAATCTTGATCAAGTATTCATGAACAATTTGTATAAACGCATTATTTTTACGCGTGTTTATGACATGTACAACTAACAGCTGCTATTGTATTAAGTGTCGTATCAACGGTACTGGTATCGAACAACAAATGACATGTGTTAAGTGCAAGTTATAGTATCCATACTTCTCGCTCACGGTGATGGAAAACATCTGAACACAAATTTAATTCAATTAAATTTTACTGCGTAATAGTACCTAGTGTGAGGGAACAAATTTATGAAAACGTATTTTTTTCGTAATTGAAGCGCTCGTGGCCTAGCCGAGCCGAGTGATTGGAATCAATCACTTGAGTGAAGCAACAACAGGCGCGGTCAGGTGCAGGATGGGTGACCGTCCCGTGACTACCGCCAGTGGCATCTAATTAGCTTCCACTTAACCAGTACAATTAAATTAACAACAACACCTTAGCATTTAACTCGATCGTTAAACCTACGTGTCGTGTCAAGAAGTTTACCTTGATTCTTTGCTTTCCATTGTGCTGTAACTAAGCCTTAAGAATAATAATGATAAAGGCAATATAAATAGTTCCGCATTGGATGGTTTACGAGCTAATTAAATTAAAATTAATTTAATCCATAGTGAAGTAACAGTCTGAACTTAAATATAATATAAGTTATTAAAAAATAACTATAAAAATATAAAAAGTTGTAGACTTTTAGTCCGGATCTACTTACGGGTGTTGTTATATCGGAAGAGTCCAGGTTTCGCTCCGATTCGCAGAGCTTAATCCGGTGAGCAGAGACGGAGCTCGCGTCGTCGGTTGCTCGTCTCACACTACGGGACGACCGTAACACCCGTTAGTAGAGTAGAGCGGTGGTAGCGGAGCGGTGTAGAACTCCGGCTTCTCGATCGAGAGGTCGTAGGTTCGAACCCGGCATGTACCAATGACTTTGTTTTCTAAGTTATGTACATTTGTGAAATTATAGTAGCAATACTACTCGCTGACGGTGAAGGAAAACATCGTAAGGAAACCCTAGTGTCTTGAGGTGTTAGCGTACCTCAGCGCTTGCTGCGTACAATGGCCCAACTATGAGGCTAAGTGCGGAAATCTCAGGTCTAACTAACTAACTAACTAACTAACCCGTTAGTAGATCCGGACTAAAAGTCTACAATGTGTTGTGCTTACGAAAGTTTTAGTTCAAAAAATATAAAAAGTTTGTTAAAAATAACTTTCACTGTTTCACTGACCTGCATTGTTTGTATTATTTATAGTTTACTGTATGCACCTATTTTTACTATCTATAGCATTATATTAATATATAGGTATATTCCATTTCACCTTATATAGGTAAGTATAATTTAAATTACATTCATACTTTTTTCTCTTGCTTTTTTGTTTAGCTCGCCTACCAATTTTTCGTTTACCTCCTGCGGTTTACTGGCAGAAAAAGCTTAAGGCAGTAAGTCCGCCGCATTGTACATTTATTTAAGTGCAATAATACCTCCTGCGGTTTACTGGCAGAAAAGGCAGTAAGTCCGCCGCATTGTACATTTATTTAAGTGCAATAAAAGTATTAAATTATGAATAAATTTAGCTGTGGCGTGGGCTTTAATGGTCTGCATATAGGTGTCTTATCTTTTGTTACAATAATAAAACTAATATTGGTCAAATACTATAATATAATAATATAGGCCATACTCTAATAGTGCTGTGTGTTAGGTGTGTGTGTGTTTAAGTGTTTTTATAGGAGTGATTATCTTATTACTACTTATTTACAACACAGTTGTACTTTGTAATGACCAGTAAACCTTCGGTTTCAGGATACGTTAAGCAGTGAAACTAATCAGTGACGCTAACTTTACATTCGTAGTTATTCAATAACGAAATTTATTTATTTTTGTTTATTTTATTGTACAGATAGGTGCAAACCAAGAAAACAGAATAAGTTTTGAGCAAAAATTTGTTGGATATCAACCCTTGTATGTTGCCACTGCTGGGGCACGGCTCATTTCCTGCATCGCAATACTCCACCACGGGGGCCAAGTCCGGATTGGTGGAGGCTTGCAAGACTTGTGGCTGGTCTTACTGTCAGAAGCTTTCAAGCAACCCTAAAGCCTCGGACTTGGCTTAACGACGGCCATCTATCTACGGCAGCCGGCCCAAACTGCTTAACGTGCCTTGCGAAGCACGAAACCGCTCGGAAAAATGCCACTAGCGTTAGTCATAGACGGTCACCCACTTATGCACAGCACGTGCCCTTTCTTGCTTAACCTTCGTGATCGTTTAAGATCACTCAGGCAGCCGGGGCAACGAGCGATTCCAAACGATTACATTTATCTATTTTTCCTTCTTCTTCTTCTTCTTCAGGCTAAGAGTATATTAGTCCACTGCTGGACATAGCCCTCCCCTAATTGGCACAAGGTTGTGCCATCATTGGGCGGTAATGCCCATAATCCCCACGCTGGGCATGCGGGTTGGGGATCGCAGTTCGGTGGAATTGTACTGCAGGGGGCGCTGCTGCCCACCCCCCGGTTTGTGTCCCTTAGTCGCCTTTTACGACACCTATTACTATTTTACTATTACTATTGACTATTTTTCCTTACTTGTCCAATTTAGTAAACAAGATTCTATTGGTAAAGTATGACTTTTTAGTCGAAAACTGCCGTCTCTCATAAATGAAATAACCCGGGACACTATTTCAGATAACACGCTGCCAAATTTACAACCAAAGTTCATGAACTTGCGAGAATATATCAATTTTTGGCGTGAAATGTAAATTTTGAGGTTAGAATCTTGTTTAATAAATTGGACATACATACATACATACATACATACATACATACATAACCTCACGCCTGTATCTCAGAGGGGTAGGCAGAGACCAGGGACTGCCACGATCCTGACAGATCACCTTCGCTTCATCAAGGTTCATAAGTCATTGCATGCACGCACGCCGGTTCCGGGTACTTTTTGTATTTCCCTTTGCTAATACATCCCCTATTTATAAATTAGGAATAATTTATTTTATTTCATCACATCCCCTATTTGGTCGATGTAAGTCCGTCTGGGACGTCCCTTACCAGCCCTTCCACTCACATTCGCAATATATATTTGTTTCGTCAATCTTTCTTCTTTCATCCTCTTTCATTCCACAACGTTCTCTAATCAGACTATTGCGTATCCTGTCATTCAAAGTAACACTACACATACTTCTCAAGGACCTCATTTTAACTGCATTAAATCTACTTTCTTGCTTCTTTTGCCACACCCAAGTCTCGCTACCATACATAAGTGTTACCATACATAAATTGGAGAAGTAAGGATAAATAGACTGTACGTGCATACGTTTCAGAATCTCTACATTGAACAGAGTATACGTTTAACCTTGATATTGAGTTCGCTCGCGCGACCTCGCCGTGACCTTAACACACTGCTTTCGTCTAGAACTCTAGATTTCCAACGACCTTGAGGGTCCTTTCTCTTTTCTTCCAGCAGCTGTGTTTGGAGGTCATGCGCTTTAAATGGCGGGATGGCTGTGAGACAAAGGAATGTTTCTTTGTGTGGTTCAATGGCCTTTTACAATGCCTCCTGTAGGTGGACAGAGTGGCTCTGATCGAAAGTGCATCTCAAAAAGTCTTGCAAGAAACTGTCACTGAGACGGCAGATAAAAAAAAAAAAAAACATATACGAGGAAATAGTTCATTTGTTTGTACTTAAAAAAAAATAAAAACAATAGTGATTAGTCTTTTTATCGAAATACACACTTTTTAAATCAATATCTTTACATTTTACCATTTCATTCAAAAACATAACGTAATTTCATGAATTTCAAGTGAAATGTAAAGATTTATATTGAAAAAAAGTGTGGTATTTCGATTAAAAGACGTATCAAGATTGATTACATTTTTTTAAGTACCTAAATAGTTATATGTTAAACGGGTCCAAGCGCCATTAAATATAAGGTAAAACGTAATTATACTATTTTTATTTTTAATGCACTAACCCGTGCTAAGGACAAATTTAAAAATCTATTTAGAGGCTAAAAATAAAACAAATAAATAAAACCTAACTGCAAAGTAGGTAGTCGGGGCTGTAAGTGATGCAATTTGCTTAAGTCAGATGTCGCTGCCTGTACGTAATACAGAGAATAGTGTAAAGAGGTTCGAAATTTCACTGATGCCGGTGAGTCGCCCATTGGCTCAATTGGTAGAGCGCTGGCACGGATAGCCAGAGGTTGCGGGTTCGAATCCCGGCATGGGTGAAATTTTTAGCCTCTAAATAGGTTTTTAAAACGTAATTATCTTGATTCCCAACGTTTCGGCGGCGTTGCAGTAGCCGTGGCCACGGTTAGACTAAAGTGGCGAGTACAGTCAATTATTGCGGGAAGATCTCAAAACTCTATTTAAAAAAAACTATAAAAACCAAATTAATGTTCACTAAATGAACATCAAAGTCGAAGTTTCACAGTTAGTAGAAAAGAAGCTACAAAGAAATTAAACATTTATTTTTATTACATTTAGTGTTAAATTGCTTCGGGGTGGTAACTAGCGCTACCAATGGACTCAAACTGGACTATTATAAAGGAGTATGGTTACAGTACACATATTAAAGATAATTCTATCAGCATACTTAGGGCGTCTGAGTGTCCTAAACACAAACTAGGTCTAAACAGCTAACTGGATAGTTAGCATAAATCGCTATAGTTGAGTTGAGTTGATAACTCGAACTAACTTCAACTATCAGGCAAAGGGTCCTTATTAACGTCTGGAATACAGAGTAGGTTCAGTATCCAGGTCTTAATTGCGTAGTACTGAGGCACGGTTGGTGCTGATAATATAATTTACGGAATATTGGGATTTGGCACTGGATAGCGTAAGGCTATAATATGCAAAACTCCGCCAAAGACAAAGACTAGTCTATATATTTAAGGTTACTCTTTACATGTATTCGGTATTGTAATATGTTTGGTTACAAAACTTTTACTATATGCTTGGCGGGTTCAACCCCCGGCTGGGGACGAAAACGAACCCTCAGGCCTTGGATGTTCAAATGTTTGTGATGCCGTTGTTTCTGGTTCCCACGACACAGGGCATACTAGTGTGGGGCCAGTAATGTATGTGCCTGTATGTAAATGTTATGTTATATTACCTTTGTTGGATCGTTTCAGAGTTCAAATGATCATCAAAAATTTTATCGCAAAAAGACAGCACCGCCATTTCTTTAGTTACGCTTTGTTATCCGGAATGTGATGAGGATTTTAACAACATATACAGTACATTCCCCATAACTCCCCATATCAGTTCCCCATAACTGACGACCTCTGTGGCGTAGCGGTAGCGCGTCTACCTACCATGCAAGAGGTTGCGGGTCCGAGTCCCGGCCGGGGACAAAAAAAACCTCCAGTTCTTGTATGTTTAAATGTTTTGGATGTCGTTGTTTCTGGTTCTCACGACACAGGGTATCGTATAGTGGGGTCTTGTCATGTCATGTCATGTTCTCGTTTCAGAGTTCAAATGATCATCAAAAACGTTATTGCAAAAAAGAGCGCACCGCCATATCTTTAGTTACCTTTTGTTACCCGGAATGTGATGAAGATTTTAATAACATATACAGTACACAAAATTTCTATTCTCCATAATTATATACCAGGCAACTCAGAAAGTTTTTCGAAAAAAAGTTTTTATGTATAAGACACTGGCCACTTGTGATTGTTTTGAAAACGTCGATTATTTAAAATTAAAAATACTACTGTTCGATTTTCAATTTTTTTTTGAGCCAATCCTCTGATTTGGCTCCGTGTGACTTCTTTTTATTCCCTAAAATTAAAAATCAGCTCAAAGGCACACAGTTTTCATCGCCGGAATACGCGCTAGCAGCGTTTGAGAAGGCCGTGGAAGAGGTCTGCGGAGGTCTGGAATTTTTTTTTTTAAATTTGTTCAGACGCATGAAACTTTGTAAAGAGGCTAGTGGAGAGTTCATTGAAAAGATTTAATGAAAATATTTTTTTCATAGAAGTTAGTTTTTTAGTTTCTCAAAACTTTCTGAGTGTCCCACATATAGATTATGGATTTCCGCAAAGTAACGCCTGATTCCATACAAAAACGTTCACATGCTGACTGTTGTAGCTTAGCCCAGCACTGTCACCGTGTGAAAAGGGGTTGTAACTGTACCCGGTGAGGCCGTTTGAATGATAATAATACTTTTGACACTAGTTTTATTATTCTAGGTGCGTGACGAGGGATAGTTACAGTCTGCTCTAATCGCGGTCAGGGCCGCGCGGGGGCCTGAATAAAGTTAGAAAAGGGACAGTTTCACCTCTTTCATTCCTTGACAATTTTACCTTTGGCAAGCTGCGAATGTTGAATGCGAAACCGCTAACCCATGCTACGTGTAAGCTGTTAGAAGCTTACGAAATGTATGTACATTGAATATTTTTCATTGAATTATTTCTATGTTTGTATCAGCTGATAATCTATAATATAAAAATGAATCGCTGAATGTGTTAGTAAGGGCAAATCTCGAGAGCAGCTGAACCGATTTCGATAATTATTTTTTTAGAATATTCCTTGAAGTACGAGGATGGTTCTCACGGAGAGAAAAATTAACACAAAATAAAAGAATCGACTGCTAGGCGGTACGAAGTTCGCTGGGTCAGCTAGTCTATAATATAAAAATGAATCGCTGAATGAGTTTTTAAGCGCTAATTTCTTTTTTTAGAATATTCCTTGACGTACGAGGATGGTTTTTACGCACTGAAAAACAAAAAAATAATAAGAAACGACTTAGGCGGTGTGAAGTTCGCCGGGTCAACTAGTCTATAATATAAAACGTTTAGTCGCTGTGGCCGAATACGGTCGGGATCTATATATATATATATATATATATATATATATATATATATATATATATATATATATATATATATATATATATATTTATACCGTCACAATCTCGTTTTATATTATATATATATATATATATATATATATATATATATATATATATATATATATTATATATTATATATATATATATATAATATAAAACGAGATTGTGACGGTGTGATGAAGAACGAGATTGACTTCATCATAGCCGACAAGAAGCACATATTTAGGGATGTCTCAGTGATCAGCAGGTTTAATACCGGTAGCGATCACCGGCTTATACGAGGCACCCTAAATATCAATTTTAAGCTAGAACCTAGTCGCATGGTGAGGTCTGTTCTTCGTCCAAATGTGCCCCAAGCTGGACATGATGCGTTCTAATTGGAATTGCGAAATAGATTCGCCGCACTGGAGACCCCGGCAAATGTTGACGAGGATCTGGACGGCATAATTGGGGACGCGAAGTGGGAATGAGGCACTTTCGGAAAAGGCGATCAGATAGGAAGTCCAAACTTTCTGGCGAGACCCTGGATCTGATGCGATTTAGACGTGAGACACCAGAGGAATCTTTGTCAGATCCCCGGTCACCCGGTCAAACAAAAAAATCAGGAACTTGGTAAGACGCGACCTTCGCAGCTGGAACACTCGCCTCGTACATGAGGCGATCGAGCGAAATCGGGGGTCGAAGGTCTTCACCAAGACACTGGGGAGGAGTCATCTGACAAAGTGAGCTACCTCGAATGGTGAAACCTTCACATCAGTCCCGGGGATACTCGCTGAAATTGAGGACTTCTACGGACATCTGTATGCCTCACACGCACCGAAGCCTCCAACTGACGCGAAAGACCCTAGAGCGCCACTTACCCGCCACTTCACTGACGATTTCTCAGACGTAGATGTCGACGAAATCGAGGCGGTTCTCAAACAGCTTAGTAATGGGAAGGCTGCCGGTGAAGATGGAGTAGCCTCTGAGCTCCTCAAGGCTGTGGGTGAACCTGTTCTTGGGGAGTTAAGGAGGCTCTTCAACTCTGAAATAACCAATGGGACTACCTCGAGGGCGTGGAGCAGAGGTGTAGTGGCATTGTTTTTCAAAAAAGGAGACAAAACGCTTCTTAAAACGTATTCAGCGATTAATTTTTATATTATGGATAGATAAAGCGTTCTCTATCTACCTAAAGGTTAGTTAACTCCGTGGCCATCATTTAGTGTGACTGCCGTATAATTTGCACTGAAATAATTGATATTAACTCTAGTTGAAAGGCAAAGGCGTTCTAATTGGTGTTCTGGTCTAAGGTAACTGTGTATTTTGTATTTAAATATCAAACAGTTGTTACAATTGTACCGGAAAATTGACGAAGCAGTGTAATTTGTTTCAAATATACGCCGTTGTACAGGGCCGCGTATTTATTCTCAAATCGAAGCACAATCAAATTTATTTACATTATTATTGGTAAAGAGGAAGATAAAAATTACCCGGCGGCGCGCATGCAACGACTTATGAACATTGATGAAGCGAAGGTGATCTGTCAGGATCGTGACAGCAGTCCCTGGTCTCTGTCTACTCCTCTGGAATACACGCGGAAGCTTATGTTCTGTTATGTTTTATTATTAGTAAAGTTTCTTATTATTAGTAAAGTTTCGTTGTCGTTTGCTAGTTCAAAACTGTACTTCTATGTGAATAAATACATTACAATGGTACGGTTAGCCAGAGGTCGCGGGTTTCAGTCCCGGCATGGGTGGAATTTGCAGCCTCTAGATAGGTTTTTAACATTACAATGGTGTTAAACAAAAGAAGGGCCGCGAAGCTCTACAAGTAAGAAATAACAGGCAAGGTTGCCAGAGCACGGATGGCGTTTATTGCCCGCTGCTTCATTACTTTTTATTAGCAACCCGGCAGTGCTAATTATGAGCTCCAGGGGTGATGGAGATACCTTGGCCTTGGAGCAGAGAAGGGGTGCAGTACGAAGTCGACAGCACGGTTGTGATTTACTTAGGATCTATTGTCAGCGTTTCGGTGGCAAAATATTTTCATTATTGTTGTGAAAGGATTTTTTAATCAGCAGCGGCGATAGTTAAATAACCTTGTTGATCTGTGGCGCAGCGGTAGCGCATCTGCTTACCATGCGAGAGGTCCCAGGTTCAGACTCCGGCTTGGAACAAAAATTCACCTTAGGTCTCGGGTGTTAACATGTTTGTGATTTCGTTTTTTCTGGTTCCCACGGCACAAGGATCGTTCGGGAAGCAATCGCAATTAATAACCCAAGAATTTCAACAGAAAGGATGGTTTAGTCCTTTCAAGTACGTGGAATCTCGTGCTAAGTAACTACAGTCTATTTATTCTTACTTGTCCAATTTAGTAAACAAGATTCTAACCTTGTCCCTGGGCGTAGTGAGTGTTGTGTGTCGGCCAGCTGCGAAAAGTTAAAAGTGACTTCCCACAATAATTGACTGCACTTCAGTCTGCCCGAGACCACGGCAACTGTAACGCTGCCGAAACGTCGGGAAATAAGGTAATTACGTTTTACTTAATAAATAATCGCGATTAAACCCGTTTAATATTAAGCAGCGGAAAGTACCTTACTCAGGCCATGTGCTGCGATGCAGTAAATACCAATTACTGCAGACTATTTTGATGGGCAAAGTGGAAGGAAAGAGAAGGCCGGGCAGGAGAAGGATGTCATGGTTGTGCAACATCAAGGAGTGGACCGGTGTTAAAACCGCGGAGGAGCTGTTCAGAATTGCACTGAACAGAGATCGCTGTAAAGAGCTGAATGCCAACCTCCAGTAATTGAGAGGCACTTTAAGAAGAAGAATATTATTGTTATTAAAAATATTTTTATTATTTAAAAACTTAATGCTACAAAATTACCAGGGGTCCTTGCACTAGGCTTAGCCTGTTTTGCGAGGAACCAGTTAAAATTTTAACATCATACTCGTAATTACTTATTTTAATTGATTGGAATTTTTAGCCTCTAAATAACATAACATAACATAACATTTACATACAAGACTTAAATAGACTTTAAAAGTATAAAATTTGTAAATAACATGCTAAAAATAAACTTATAGAATAATTTTATGTTAAGTTTACTTTCCATACAACAGTTATATAGAAATTAAACCAAACTTAACCAACAGCATCATATCATAATATATTTCCTTATAGGTACAATACATTTTCTGTGCTTGTGTAATCCAGACTTAAGAGTAATTTTGTCGTTGTGACTTTTGCTTCTACTACAGAGTTTAATTTAATGGCGCATAAAGCATTTATATAATTATAAATGTGGGAACTTAAAAAGGGGTTGAATCCTCGGACAAAAGTAGTTTTTATAGTGGGGGTCGGAATCCTCAAAACGCGTCTACTCAGCAGTCACTGAATATATAACTATCTTTCTCTTTTTCAATTTGTCAACATCCAATTATCTGTGGCATCGTCCCTAAATGATACGCTGTCCCCAAACATTACGTTTGGCGGCGAAATTTTGTTTCGGGTAATGTTTAACAAGCAACCCACGTCACGGCAAACAATCCGGCGCGATATTAAGTCCTATTCCCATGTAATTAAGAGCGACATCGTGACCTTCGTGTTATGTTACTGGACGTTAACACAGAAGCCTTAGACAGAAGGGCGGAATGGACTTGTGGTTGACGGACTCAAGATTATACGTATATATAGATAAAAAAATATACTCTCTTCTATCTCCTGCGCTTGGCTGGTAGAAAATGCTTACGCCATGAAGTCCGCCGCATTGTACGAGTTTATGTTTGAAATTGAAGTGCAATAACAGTAGCAATAAATAATTAAATAAATAATCTTTGGAAAAAAATCTGTAACAAAATTAAAACTGGTTATCTCACAGTTCCAAGGCTATAAGACTATCATATATTCATCATAGAAATATGATGTCATATCTGTCAAATTCTAGGATCATTTTTTTCTATGACGTTGCTCTTTAATTGCATATTACATATAAGGTCATATCCACGTCGTAGGTAATGAAAATGCATACCAATTTAGCCACGTTTTCCATTGCTATGAGCGTAATTATAGTAATTGCCCTGAGGTTGAGAAAAAAGTAAAGAATAAAAACATTAACAATCGACGTTTTTGGGTTAGACCGTGGATTGCGAGGCAATCAGAGATAGGAGTCATTAACATAGTACTAGAAGAACGTAGACTGGAAGGAATAAAATCCCACAAAATGTACATCTGTATGGACGGAGACGTATTTTTAACTATTATATTGTCATTCATTTCAAAACAAAAACTCATTTAAAAGCAATCAGTGCAAAAGATCATTTACTAGTAACTGAAGTTAGAAATATGATCATAATTGTACGCACGCTGTCAAATAGGATCATACTTCTATGATCATATGTTGACATTACACTGTCATCGATCTTTCATATAAATATGAGTCCTACATCTGTGATCAAATTTCTATAATAGTGTAATATTGGCCTTACTCTATACAATATTTATTACAACTGGCTTATTTCCATTACCTTTCAGAGAAGTAATAACAGCCCTGTATCGGACTACGATTAGGCTACATGATGATTATCCTAGTCATCGTCATTTTCCCTTCTGATAAAAAAGGTATTTTTTTTTCGATATGAAATAATAGTCCCGTACTGAAAGTTGTTATATTACGAGTAAAAAGTGTAATCCCTATTTTTGGAAATAAATATACGTATATACATTCATACATACCTACATTACCTCGCGCCTGTTTGCCAGAAAGATAGGCAGATACCAGGAACTGCCAATAGACTGATCCTTACAGATCACATTGGCTTCATAAAGTTTCATTGGTTGTTGCATGCACGCAATTAATATATAGTTTGTTCAGGTGATCTGATCAGCACCGTATTCGGAAAAGCAATGGCTCCCCGCCGCTAGCGTGCGACGTGAAACCACTTTCAAACCCCACTCAGTTTCCCTTTTCTTTTTAAAACTACCCTTCAATATTTTTCTATGTTTTTGCATGTCAATTTAATGTCATCATCATCATTTCAGCCTATTGCAGTCCACTGCTGGACATAAGCCTCCCCCAGGGTGCGCCACAAGACCCGATCTCCCGTTTTCGCCATTCAGTCACCACCAGCCACCTTTTTCAGGTCGTCGGGCCATCTGGCCGGAGGGCGTCCTACACTACGCTTGCCGAGTCGTGGTCTCCATTCGAGAACCCGTCTGCTCCAACGATCATCAGTTCTGCGACAGATGTGACCAGCCCACTGCCACTTCAGCCTGCTACACTTCTGAACTACGTCAGTGACTTTGGTTTTTTGTCGGAAAATCTCGTTCCGGACTTTGTCGCGCATTTAATGTGCACATACCCACAATCAATAACTCTTCAATGCCATGATGGCTGATGCAACTTTTATTATGAATTTACCTACTTTGCTTGGTAATAATTACGTATAAAATTAGATACATCATGCAAAATCATGACACAATATAGTGCGTCCAAATAGAATAAATATAGAGGGAATATAATGGGATTATTTAGACCCTAATGACCCTGCTTGCATTAGAAATGCAAGCAAGCTATTGTTATTTCCAAGGTGAGGATTGAGACGGATAAAGTTAGGCAGCAATCGCAAAATCCTGTCACTTTATTTCGCTCGCTGCCTTTTCTTCTGTTCCTAGTTGTTACTCTGTGCTAACAGAATGTGTATCAAAGGGTTCGGGATACAGTGGAGGGAAGGCGTGACCTGAAATACAAAACGCCTTCCAATGATGATGGTCAAACTGGGGAAATGTTTGGCCTCTATATTTCCTACGGACCTGAAAGCATTGGGTTGGATAAATACACAACTAATTTAGTATTCCCAGTTAGAAAAACGGCGATTTTCTTGTGCCTACTAAAGTGTAGTAAATGTTTATATTCTTTTTGTTGCACTAGGAGGACAATTTTTAAAACCCCCTTAAAAGCCCATTGCCGCCCATTAAAAGGCTAAAAACTCGAACCCGTGACCTTTGGTTAACCGTACCAGCGCTCTCCCAACTGAGCTAATGAGCAAGTGCCGGCATCAGCGAAATTTCGAACCTCTTTACAATATTCTCTGTATTATTTACAAGCAGCGACATCTGGCTGAAGTAATTTGTATCACTTACAGCCCCGAGTACCTACTTTGCAGTTATGTTTTACATCGAAATCATATCGCCGTACCCAAATGATTATATTCTTTTTGTTGCACTAACCCGTGCTGAGAACAATTTTAAAAACCTATTTAGAGGCTAAATGTAGTAAGTAAATGTGAAATCTAAAATGATTTGTAAAATGCCTTTCTGAGCAGTCGGCTTAACAGCGATCAAAATAGCCACACAGTCAGACCGCGTTCTTGATTAATGTATTTTAAGAAGGACATAGGCCTTCCTCATGGTTTTCCATGCTTCACGGTCTTGTGCCGTCCGCATCCAGCGACTCCCCGCCACCGTGACCAGGTCGTCAGACCATCTGGTGGAGGGCCTGCCCACGCTGCGTCGTCCGGTCCGTGGTCGCCAGGTCAGAACTTTTTCGCCCCAACGGCCATCAGTTCTCCGAGCAATATACCTCGCCCACTGCCACGTAAACTGAGCAATTCTTTGAGTTTTGTGCACTCATTTTACACAAAAAAAAATTACACAAGTCGTCCGTTGCTTTTTTCCTATGTACAATAAAGAATATTCTCATATTATCTTATGTTACAAATTCGGATTGAAAATGGGTACAATCACTTTGAAATTAACGTTCCACGGTGGGTACGCGTAGTAATAAAGCCCTCACGATCTCTCTCTCTCAGAGAAACGGGAACCTGTGCCCTTTAGTGGGACGTACATGGGCTAATACAAATGTAATTATAATACCCATTCTTGATGACCCGGCCTGCATTTTATGAAACTTAAATCCATAGTTTATTATAGATACTAAACGCTCAATGTACAATATGTGCATTGCTTAGCTGAATCTTCTTAGTTTCGATAGCAACCCTTGTATGTCCCCACTGCTGGGGCACGGGTCTCTTTCTGCATCGCAGGAAGGTTAGGCCATACTCCACCACGGGGGCGAAGTTCGGGTTGGTGGATGATTATACTATTTTTATTTTTAATGCACTAACCCGTGCTAAGGACAAATTTAAAAACCTATTTAGAGGCTAAAAATTTCACCCATGCCGGGATTCGAACTAGCAACCTCTGGCTATCCGTGCCAGATAGGCACGGATAGCCATAGCGGATAGTGAAATTTTTAGCCTCTAAATAGGTTTTTAAAATTGGTGGAGGATTGTAAGACAGTAGCGGGTCTTACTGTCAGAAGTTATCAAGCCGCCTATAGGGCCTCTGACATGGCTTAACGACTGCCATTATATGACAGCCGGCACCAACGGCTTAACGTGCCTTGCGAAGCACGGAAGCGTCTTCATCTTCTTAGCATCTTCTTAGTAGTACTTGTTAATTTGTGGGTTAATTGACCTTGAAAAGTACATTGAACTGTCATTGTAAAAAAGTTTTATAAAATAGGCTATTGCGCACTACGTCTCAACATGCCACTCATCTCCCAGGCGTCCCCCAAAACAGAATACTTGACGAGCTCCATACAAAGCCATACAAGCACATACAAGGTTCGGGTAACACGACATTAATTATTAATCCAGTACCCTCTTAGAGCAAACAATCCGGGCTTTGTTCACAGAACGCCGATGTAGGAACCTTGTAGAGCTGTTTTGGACAAGGCGATTAACATAATTATCAGGTCTTAGCCAATTACAGAGTGACTTTCAAATCGTTAGAAATATTTTAAGGGATTTTTTTTCGATTTTGTGGGTTGAAGGGCCAGCAAGGCCAGCCGGACTTACTTCAACCAAATAGGTGAATTTAGCAATGGGCAAGATAAAAAGCATCTGAAACTGGCGTACGTACATTCAACGACTAATGAACGTTGATGAAGCGAAGGTGATAATTAGTTTGTCCTGTGGTTTCCGCACTTAGATAGATAGAGAACACTTTATTGTACATAAAAATGGAAATTACACAGATATTTCTTAACCTAAGAGTACAGACGGCGGCCTTATCACTAAAAGTGATCTCTTCCAGACAACCTTCGGATGAACAGAGTGCTTAGTGCGAGTTTTTTTACTACTCGATCGCGTTAACGTAAACTCATATTTCTATGGCATCGAGGAAGCGCCACCTAGCGACAAGTATGGAAATTAAAATTGCTGAGTGCGAGTTGTAATGGTTTACGTTGAGAAGTGAACACGTTTACCAGCCAAAACACGAATAAGCGCGAGTGCGAGTTGTACTGTGACAGCGTTTTGCCAGTTCGAACGGTTAACTTACTCATACTCACTACTCAATGCTCGATTAACGCGGTAGTAAAGTCATTCGATTGGATCTGTCAAACTCGCACTAAGCACTCTGGACTAATACATTAGAGAAGGAAGTAGATGTACAAAAAAAAACATAGAAAACATTAATTTCTTAGCCTCATAGTTGGGCCATTGTACGTAGAAGGTCTGTGACGTCACTCCAGCCAGCCAATCTCTTTCCAAAAGGAAGCGAAGGTGTGTCAGGATCGTGGTAATTTGCGCGCGTGGTAATTAAGCCTAAAAATAATTAAAAAAGTAATAAAAAAACACACGACAGCACACAGTTAGGCCGGTAAGACCCACAACGTACAATGCGATGCGATGCGACGCGACGCGACACGACACGACACGACACGACACGACACGACACGACACGATACAATACAATAAAACACAACACAACCCATAGGCATGCCTGTAAGTGTCATCTATCAATTACTTTGTGAATTTGTGCTGAAAACGGGTGATCATCACAACCTGTGACTTTGATATTACACTCAATATGCATTTAGTTGAATATTTGCAAAAGTTTTATTCTCACAGATCAATGCGACAGTTGCCAAATCCTTCGGCAAGTTTCCAATTAAACGTTCACTCGAATCTCCTTCGAAAATGGTATTCTCTCGAAGCACAATACTTAACGCGTGTAAAACAAATATGAAAGACAAACGCTACTTAAGTGTTAAACAACATTGAACCCATTTCTATCAAAAGGACATGGAAGGGTTCTTTGAGGAACAATGTAAACCGCTTACAGCGTACGGAAAGTAATAAGTGAATGTTAGATCAGTGATGCCAGAGCCGGCACGCTAAAAGTTACACGATTAAAGAAAAAAAAATCACAAATGTATCCACTTTCTAAATATTCAAATTTTTCTAAATATCTTTTTAAATTTAAAAAAAATAAGTTTTCTTAATTATACTATTTTTATTTTTAATGCACTAACCGTGCTAAGGAACAAATTTAAAAACCTATTTAGAGGCTAAAAATTTCACCCATGCCGGGATACGAACCCGCAACCTCTGGCTATCCGTGCCAGCACTCTACCAATTGAGGTTTTTAAGTTTTCTTAAATCATTTTCAAATACAAATATTTTTTGGAACTTGAAAAATTCAAAACGAAATTTAAAAAAAATAAGAAATTGAATGAATTTTTGTACATTGTAGACTTGTGGTCCGGTCCTACTTACGGATGTTGTTATATCGGAAGAGTCCGACCAGGTTTCGCTCCGATTCGCAGAGCTTAATCACGGTGAGCAGAGACGGAGCTCGCGTCGTCGGTTGCTCGTCTCACACCCGTAAGTAGATCCGGACTAAAAGTCTACAGTGTGTTGTGCTTACGAAAGCTTTAGTTCAAAATGTTTGTACAATCTGTTGCAGACTGGCCCATACTTCAAAAACTCACATTTTTTTTTTAAAATGAAGCCAAGTCATAAAAAGCTTCAAAGGGGGTTCAAAAATTACAAAATTCGTGACAAGTCATTGCTGGTTAGAATGTTACTCCTTCAAATACGTTAAAGATAATAAACATGAAAATTGCCACCTCCAAAATACTACAGCACACAAATACCGATGTCGACAGAACATTCCTTTGATAACGAAGGATCTCCTCCTAGCGAATTAATTATACCATTCTATTGTCAAGCACGTGGGGTAGATAGTAGACTTGTGTAGTTCGGGAATGAATGCATCAAATCGAGGACTTCGTATCGTAAAATAACACATTCTTTCATTCCAAAATGGTATTTCTTAATGATTCGCGATACTCGTACATAGTTATATATTAAACGGGTCAAATCGCGATTATTTATTAGGTAAAACGTAATTACCTCATTTCCCGACATTTCGGCAGCGTTACAGTTGCCGTGGTCTCGGGTAGACTGAAGTGGCGAGTACAGTCAATTATTGTGGGTAATCACTAATTTTTCGCAGCTGGCCGAGACACAACACTCACTGCCAAAATTTATGTTTTCTATCTCCTTCACCTTAACCGTTCACACTTCCCATTATTATTAGTAGAGCTCGCGTCTCAAAAGAACGGACCTTCCTGCGACGCAAGAAGAGACCATGCCTCAGCAGTAGTGAAAAACAAGGAGTTGATATCATCATCATAATAGGTAGTTAGACCTGAGATTTCCGTACTTGGCCTCATAGTTGGGCCATTGTACGTACCAAGCGTTGAGGTCATAGGTAGTTAGACCTGAGATCTCCGTACTTGGCCTCAAAGTTGGGCCATTGTACGTACCAAGCGTTGAAGTCATAGGTAGTTAGACCTGAGATCTCCGTACTTGGCCTCAAAGTTGGGCCATTGTACGTACCAAGCGTTGAGGTCATAGGTAGTTAGACCTGACATTTCCGTACTTGGCCTCAAAGTTGGGCCATTGTACGTACCAAGCGTTGAAGTCATAGGTAGTTAGACCTGAGATCTCCGTACTTGGCCTCATAGTTGGGACCTTGTACGTACCAAGCGTTGAGGTCATAGGTAGTTAGACCTGAGATCTCCGTACTTGGCCTCATACTTGGGACATTGTACGTACCAAGCGTTGAGGTCATAGGTAGTTAGACCTGACATTTCCGTACTTGGCCTCAAAGTTGGGCCATTGTACGTACCAAGCGTTGAGGTCATAGGTAGTTAGACCTGAGATCTCCGTACTTGGCCTCATAGTTGGGACATTGTACGTACCAAGCGTTGAGGTTATTATTAGATTATCTACTACGGCTTTCTAAAATCAATCAACAAATCAGTCCTTACTCGTCCGCTGTTGGACATAGGCTTCCCCAATGAGACGCTACTTCTTTTTTTATTATATTCTTTTTAATGCACTAACCCGAGCTAAGGACAATTTTAAAAACCTATTTATTATATTGCTCTTAAATTTTTTTTTAAAATGTCCTTAGCACGGGTAAGTGCATTAAAAAGAATGTAATTACAATATTACTACTATAACTTCACAAATATACTTAACGTAGACAAAAAATCCATTGGTATATTCCGGGATTCGAGCACATGACCTCTCGACTAAAAAGGTGGCATTCTACCGCTCCGGTACCGACGCAAAAGACCATAGCATTACGACCCTTTTAGCTAGTGGTTCCCAATTTCCTATATTAGAGGTTCGCAATTTTCGTGTGCCAATTTTATTCAACTTTTTCAAATTTTTTGTTGTTATCCGTTTTAACTACATAAGTGAATAACAAAAAGTGTTCCTGTCGTTTAAAGTATTTGTAGTTTTATTTTGCAAGCGCCTCAAACTGCATTTACCAAGAATACTCTTTGCAATAGGTAATTTAAAATGTGCGACCGCGACGATCGTTGACAAAAATACCATGATTTGTACCCATGATGGAACTAATGATATTTTTTTTCAACACTAGTTCCACTATGAATGGAACTTGAAATAACAATATCCTTCTAATCTATTCAAAGAAGTAAACAAAATCTATTCAGAGTTTTTCACGACTGAACTTCGAGGAATCAAATGTACGTTGATTTGCAGACAGACGAGCAAATCGCAGCTAAATCTACAAGGCAGCCAGTGGTAAAACGCTTAGCTCTTGAGCAAAACCACTAAGCCATGAATATTTCAATCTTTAACTAAAGTATCTCCATCTTAGAGCGGCCAAAGTAAACTCAGTTCGTCTGCGCCCAACTTTGTACGTTTAGTCTAAATTTATTGGGAAACTTTCTCGTTACAGACAGAGAGAATATTTATTTGTTTCGTACTTAAAGTGTAGTGTGGCTAGAAGCTGTTCTCCTAGACTGTTTTGTTGCTCGTGAAACTGTCTCGATTGTCAGTCTGTCTGAAGTACATTAAGTGGATACTGCGTCAACAAGTACAGTTTGAGTATTATTTATTTTGCGTATGGTATACAGGGGAAACTCGTTGATATGTGTTTCATTCCTTCCTCATTCCCATTCTCACCTATAGTTCCCAGACTTAGTCGCTGACCAAACAACAAAAGTCCAGGTTTAAGGTTTGTCAGAGACCGATGGAGCGCAGTTTTTTGGGCCTGAGGAGGGTCGACCGCTTCCGAAATGCCGCGTAATCGACGTGGGTGTCCAGACGGCGAAACTGAAGTGGAACGGGGCTGATCATGTCAGTCGAATGCACCCGTATAGGAGTGCGAAACTCGCCACCGAGTGGGTGCCACACGACGGAAATCGGACTCGAGGCCGGCCTAGAAGACGGTGGAGAGATGACCTCGACAACCATCTGCCGGAGTGGTCTGAGGTGACCCTCTGACCTCCCTGCGAAGGTCCGGAGACAGAGCATTGCACAAAACCGGAAGCCTTATGGTGGAGGTTCAGTTCCACACCAATCAGTTTGGTATAATGGCTGTATAATGATAAGACAAGAATATTCTTTATTTTACATTGGAAAAACCACAAATACAAAACAATTGCAATTAAACCTAATACAATTGGCGGCCTTATTGCTAAAAGCAATTTCTTCCAGACAACCTTACGATGGAAAGTTGCTGAAGGAAATTAGAAAGATGGGTAGCCAGTGAAAATTTGAATATTGATACATACTTAAACTTAATAATAATACACTTACATACCGTTACTTTTATAAACTTATAATTTATTATAAACATACATATATATATCTTACAGTTCTATATTCAACGTGTCTAATCGTGATTATGTATTGGGAAAAAAATTACCTTAACTCCCGACGTTTCGGCAGCGTTGCAGTTGCCGTGGTCACGGGTAGACTGTCATGGCGAGTACGGTCAATTATTGTGGCTAGTCACTTTAAATTAAGGTAACCCAATAAATAATCGCTATTAGACCCGTTTAATATAAAATCGTGAAACATCGGGAATGTATAAATAATCGCGAACAGACCCGTTTAATATATGGAAATGTACGAGTATCGGGTATCATTAAGACACGCTTTCTAAAAACAAATATCCCAAAAAATCTCTGAAAATATATTTAGAAAACCCTTTTTTGTACTCCAATAGTATTTTTAACATACATTTTCTTAGATTTAAGTTACGTACCTTAAGTTTTTACTTTCAAACGTTATGTCCCGCTAAATTTGAAGGAAAACATCGTGAGGAAACCCTAGTGTCCGAAGTGGTAGCATACCTCTGTGCTTGCTACGTACAATGGCCCAACTATGAAGCTAAGTGTGGAACTCTCAAGTTTAAATAGCTCTTATTAAATTTCGTCTGTTATCAGGCAGACAAGAAAGAGCTTGTTTGAGCCAAAATGCATTTTACCTCTCATACGGTCTGCAGTATAAGCCATCAGCCCGTTTTGGGCCGATGACATTGTATAAGCAGTTGCAAAAATTTGACACAACTAGCAAAGGACCGGATGGGTTGGCGTGAAAGAGAAGAGGCCTATGCTAAACAGTGGGCTCTGTCTATGGGCTGACTAGCTGTGCCCTGCCCTGTACCCGCGGTTTTTCGATTTTCCCATGAGCTAAGATATTATCCCGCAGTAAAACGTAGCCTATGTGTTAACCAGGGTGTCAGCTAACTCCATACCAAATTTTATTAAAATCGCTCCAGCCGTTTAGACGTGAAGAAATAACAAACATACACACTCACAAACTTTCGCCTTTATAATATTAAGTGTGACGTGATGTGAAGTGTTATGTGATGTGGTGTAGTGTGATGTGATGTGGTGTGGTGTGGTGTCGCGTGGCGTGGCGTGGCGTGGCGCGGCGTGGCGTGGCGTGGCGTGGCGTGGTGTGGCGTGACGTGACGTGACGTGACGTGACGTGACGTGACGTGACGTGACGTGACGTGACGTGACGTGACGTGACGTGACGTGACGTGACGTGACGTGACGTGACGTGACGTGACGTGACGTGACGTGACGTGACGTGACGTGACGTGACGTGACGTGACGTGACGTGATTAGATAGATAGACAATCTGCGGCGAGTGAAAGTGATTGTATTAAATGTAAAATTAAACTTTATTCTCTCTCTCTCTCTCTTCCTCTAAGCGAATGTCTGTGTACAACGGACAACACGCCAACCTTAACATGTTAGTTGCAAAGTGACCCATAAAGAAACCGAGTTGATTGCACGCGTGTAAAGGTTGCTCTGCTGTTAAATAGTTGTTCTTGTTATTCCAGCACAACATCTTGAAACTTCGTAGTAATTGGGTCCTGACGCCATCTTGACGATCCAAGTTTCGTCACTTTCATAGACATCATTATCTGTTATCTAACTATGAAGTTCTCTTTAGCAACGGCTTATTCCTCTTTGATTCACTGACGTCGTTAAGTGCTTCATAGATTTTGCTTCTGACAAGAGATGTTTTGAAATGTAGATATCTTAAAAAACCTATTTAGTGGCTAAAAATTCCACCAATGCTAGGACTCGAACCTGCGACCTCTGGCTAACCGTGCCAGAGGTCGCGGGTTCCATTCCCGGCATGGGTGGAATTTTTAGCCTCTAAATAGGTTTTTTTTAAATTGTCCTTAGCACGGGTTAGTGCATTAAAAGAATATAATCATGTAGATATCTACTGTCATTAAACTAGCCGACTAAGAAGGAAGCAGGTAAACTTTGCAATTGAATTTCAAGATCGCCACGACACAGATTCGCCTAGTGTGGGATAGCAGACCAACTGGCGCAAAAAGAAAACGCTATTTATAATATAAGCCTTATACATTTCCTGATAATAATGTTTGCTCGTGGCCATTAATAATGAAGCGCTCGTGGCCTAGGCGAACCGAGTGATTGGAATCAATCACGTGGTTAAGCAACAACAGGCGCGGTCAGGTACGGGATGGGTGAGCGTCCCGTGACTTCCGCTAGTGGCATTTTTCCGAGCGCTTTCGTGCTTCGCAAGGCACGTTAAGCCGTTGGTACCGGCTGTCATATAATGGCAGTCGTTAAGCCATGTCAGAGGCCTTATGGGCGGCTTGATAACTTCTGACAGTAAAGCCCGCCACTGTCTTACAATCCTCCACCAACCCGGACTTGGCCCCCATGGTGGAGTATGGCCTAACCTTCCTGCGATGTAGGAAAAGACCCGTGCCCCAGCTGTGGGGACAAACAAGGGTTGATAACGAATGTTTGTTCTAAACCTTTTTTTGGTAAATAAATAATTTTGTATTTTTGTATATTGTTTATCGATCTTGTTTACAAAGCATAACATAACATTTACATACTGGCACATACATTGCTTCCGGCCCACACTAAACACACCTGTGTCGTGGGAACCAGAAACAGTGACATCACAAACATGTAAACATCCAAGACCGGGGTTTTTGTTGGCTCCAGCCGGGGCTCGAACCCGGGACCTTGGCGCATGGCAGGCAGATGCGTTGCCGCTGCAAATTACAAGCAATATAAGTACCACTTCAAGACACAGGAATTCTCTCGGAGAGGGAGGGCTTAATCACTATATGCCTTCTCCACGTCACCTGTTGGTTGGCTAGAATAAAATACTATTTATTATTAAGCCCGCCAATTGTACAATCTTTACAGGTACAATAAAGAATTTAATAACAATAATAAGTGCCCACCGGGGTTCACTAATGATAGGTAGATAGATAGATAGATAGAATATTCTTTATTGCATGTACACCAAGGATTACATAAGAGACTTATAAAATAACAGTACAGTACAAGTGGCGGCCTTATTTCTAAAAGTAATTTCTTCCAGACAACCATTGACGGAAAAGAAGAAACGAGAACTGAAATACGGGTAGTCGGCGCAACTAAACAATATTAGATAACATATTATTTTATAGTTGATACACATACATAAACGATACATAAATATGAAATTGATACACATACATAAACGGTACATAAATATGAAATAAATAAAAATAAACATACACAAGGGAAAAAAAAAAAACATAGGACATGAACGAAAAATATACCTACATAATACTAGAAAGGGATTTCACGAATACAAATAAAAAACTTACAATAAGGAAAAATAATGGTTATGCACTCTGTTTTTAAATATTGGCAGGGACGGTGAAAATCTTACGTCCAAGGGAAGAAATAGATAGATAGAATATTCTTTATTGCATGTACACCAGGGATTACATAGAAGACTTAAAAAAATACAGTACAGTACAAGTCGGCCTTATTACTAAGAGTAATTTCTTCCAGACAACCATTGACGGAGAAGGAGAAACGGAAACTGAAATACGGGTAGTAAGTGCAACTAGACAATATTAGACAACATATTATTTAATAGTTGATGCACATACATAAACATGTTTGAGGCAGATATTTTTCAAAGTTCCGCGGTGTTAGCGCAGCGGTAAAATGCCGGCCTACCATTTGGGAGGTCGTGGGTTTTTATCCCGGCATATAGCAATCATGTGGGAAAAGACACAAAAAATTACAGTCTCCCGCATGCCGTAGGGAATTTTGTATACAGGGTGTCTCAGTGAGGGCCAGTGAAACTCAAGAGGATTCTTCTACTTATCAACACAATTTTTTGTTATGAGACTACAGAAATATTCCACTCGTTTTTAGTTTTTGAAACCTGTTTCTAAAAGTATGCTTTAAGTGTGAACCTGTAATTGGCTTTTTGTTGCCCTATATAAAATTCTATGTTATTTGTAATAGCTGTTGGTTTACCATAGATCTCTAAATATAAATATATTTATTTACTCCAGCAAATATATTGACTGATGTCATTGAGACGGCGGAGGGTCTGTAATCCTGTAACTACGTATTGTGTTAAATTCATTTGTATACTGTTAAGTAAAACAATGTAACCATTACTCAGATCCTTTTGATTCATCACGCTAGATGGCGCTAGGGTAGAGTAACACATAGCACAGTTTGAACTAATAATTATCGTTTAATTATAGTCGTTTCAAGTTAAATCAACGGGCGTGTAATTCAAGTTATACTCACCCACTTTTCGGATATACACGAAAATAACTCTGTGCGGATGCCGAGCGACATCGATCTTTAACTAATAAATTACATTTTGTTTCAAAAGATGCGTTGAAGTTAGATCATTTGAGAGCATGCCTAAGTTGGTGGTAGTTTAAACTTGCTCCTAAAGACGTAATGCCTATAAGCAAGGTCTTAAGGGTTAAAATTCGCTGCTAATATCGAGACTAAGCGATGTTTCGTCGCCTGAACTACTTTAAGGCTGCTTTAATGTTATCAGCATTAGTCTAGTCCTTGATTATTGCTCTTGCATTAGGATGTAGGATCTAAAAATAACTAGGGTCCTAGACCTAGGGTCAAAAATAGCTAATACTATTAAACACTAGCTGACCCAGCGAACTTATAACCGCCTAACAGATGATTCTTTTTTTTCTCTCCTTAAGAACCATCCGAAAAGAATTACTGAAATCGGTACAGCTGGTCTCGAGATTTGCGCTTAACAAAAAAATCAGCGATTGTTTACGTACTAAACTTTATTTTTGTGTACGTAATACAAAGAGTGTTGTAAAGAGGTTTGAAATTTCACTGACGCCGGTGAGTCGCTCTTTAGCTCAGTTGGAAGAGCGCTGGCACGGAAAGCCAGAGGTCGCGGGTTCGAATCCCGGCATGGGTGGAATTTTTAGCCTCTAAATAGGTTTTTAAAATTGTCCTTAGCACGGATTAGTGCATTAAAAAGAATATAATACTGTTTACTTGTTGCATAATAATAATAACAAGCGGCGGTAGCCCTGTGGGTTCTACCCACCGAAGCAATGGACGTGGAAGCGAGAGACCCAGGTTCGATTCCCAGTGCGGTGGTGTACCAACGACTTTGTTTTCTATGTTATGTAGATTTGTGAAGTTATAGTAGCAACACTACTCGTTACCTGTGAAGGAAAACATAGTGAGGAAACGCTTGAAATTGGCAATCCGCGGCGGGCACGCACGGCAATTAAGCCTATACTCTCTTCCTATCTGAGAGAGAGAGAGCCCTGTGCCTTGCAGTGGGACGTATAGAGACTACGAATAAAAATGTCATTTATCTAATACATAAAATTTGTTTTACAACTTTAAAAACCTATTTATATGTTTCACAACTACTGTTACAGTAATAAAAATACTAGTAATCTACCTTAAACCTACTCATTTATAATTAAGTAACTTATTACTTAATTAACAATAAGGCAGTGGCAGTGGGCTGGTCACATCTGTCGCAGAACCGACGATCGTTGGAGCAGACGAGTTCTCGAATGGAGACCACGACTCGGCAAGCGTAGTGTAGGACGGCCTCCGGCCAGATGGACCGACGACCTGAAAAAGGTGGCTGGTGGTGACTGGATGGCGAAAACGGGAGATCGGGTCTTGTGGCGCACCCTGGGGGAGGCTTATGTCCAGCAGTGGACTGCAATAGGCTGAAATGGATGGATGGAATAAGAACACATTCATAGTTAAAAAACAAATAATTTTAATTCACTGTCATTGTCACTTACCGCACCGAAGCATAATGGCTATAGATCGTCCAAGCATTACGTATTTATTAGCGACCGAGCACAAAGAGCGTGGAAGTAGAAACAACAGCGTAATAGTTCCAAATCACGCATAAACGCTCGGCTAATAGCCTAATTACAGTGCAGGCATAGCCTGCTGATATTGTCGCCAAAACACCCCTGAAACGAGGCCGTACTCCGAAAAAAGTTTGCATTACGAGCGGTGCCGTAAATAGCCTTTTCTGCGCCCTGTGGGAGCTTCGATAACATAACGAAACGTAACATAACATTTACATACTGGCACATACATTGCTTCTGTCCCCACACTAGGATACTCTGTGCCGTGGGTACCTGAAACAGCGATATCACAAACATGTGAATATCCAAGACATGGGTTTTTTTGTCCCCAGCGAAAAAAAGGGACCTCTCGCATGGTAGGCAGATGCGCTACCGATGAGCCACAAAAATCGCCAAAATTCAGGGTGATAAAATAAAACACCAGAAACATGGTGTTAGCGGATCAATTAAGTAATACTTGATGATATAATACTAGATCTGACACGAACCGAGGGGTGGGCAGCAGCGCCCCCTGCAGTACAATTCCACCGAACTGCGATCCCCAACCCGGATGCCCACCGTGGGGATTATGGGAACTACCCCCCATGATGCCACAACTTTGCACTATGGCGCTCATTAGGGGAGGGCTACGTCCAGCAGTGGAATAATATAGCCTGAAGAAGAAGAAGAAGATGATACCCGCAACTTCGTCTAACTACTTCGTCTAAGCTATTAATACTTCGGATTAGTATTAGTAGCTTCTATTAGCGTGGCGCAGAAAAGAACTTACATTATGACATTAAAGTAACCACATAACAAAGTTTTGGGTCGCATCTGAAAAATATCACATAATATCTTTATAAATTGTAGCCCATGTGTTATTCTAATGTATAAGTAGGCATCGTGGCCGGCCTTGATGACGTCAGAGGGTGTGTCTTATTTTTGTGAAATATTTATTAATTTTTAAATTAAACTTTGTGTTATTCAGTGTGTTTTTTTTTAAATAACTCCGCTTCTGATTCATAAAACAATATTATTGTAAAGTTTCATTAAAATCCATTCAGTAGTTTTTACGTGAAAGAGTAACAAACATCCATCCATACTTACAAACTTTCGCCTTTATAATATTAACTAGGATTTTCGAAGAAACATTAAACACAAATACGAACGTTACCAAGCATCTTCTACTTACTTAAACAAAATTGAACGAAACGCTGCTATTGGTTGTACGTACGATGTTCTCGTTTCGGTCAAGGTCTTTCTTTGTGTGATGTAGTACTTAAATAAAAATTAATAACAAACTCTTGTACATCCATTTTCGTAGTGAAACTTACCTGAAACAAATCATAAACTTAAATTAGATTAGGTACTAATACCAATTTTGTGTTATACTTACTTAATTAGAATTATTTGTAGACAAATATACTTAAACTAAAACTCAATCTGGACACCAAGTAATTTAAATACTTGCCTTCAACTATTTCAATTACTTGGTGTCCAGATTTTTATGATGTTTATGTAAAAATACCAAACTATTCGACGGTTTCCTTTAGTTTATCGTGAATGTAAATAAATTATTTTACAATTTTTTTTTTTGAATAAGAGTTACCTATCTTATGTTGGCGGACCAATTTTATATCCGGCGGCCATTTGTATATCACCACATGCAATAAAAATCTTTCTTCTGGTTTTCTATGTATTTTCAAATAATTTATTTGTTAATATTTACCTCCAGACATGGGGTGTCGACGTCATACAATTCTCACATGATTACATTATTAGACTACAAAATAATGATTTTTTTAATTTTTAAAGAATAAGACTGAACTTTATTTCACAATTTTACAAAAGATTACACATAGTAGATACATAATCATAGCAATAAGTTTTACAGAAAATTACACACATATTTAATGATTTTTGCGGTACCTATACCATTTGAAAAAAATATTTAGTATTTCTGTGTTGTGTGTCGGCCAGCTGCGAAAAACTAAAAGTAACTACCCACAATAATTGACTGTACCCGCCATTTCAGTCTACCCGAGACCACAGCAATTGAAACGCTGCCGAAACATCGGGAATTAAGGTAATTACGTTTTACCTTATAAATAATTACGATGAGACCATATATAGCTATAAAATATTTACTATTTAAAATTTAATAATCTTGCAGCGTTCATAATTATTCATTAAACACATTCTAGATATTCATGAATAAGAAGATATTCATGCCGGATCTGTGCTCCAGAGTAGCACCCCCAAAAGCGCGGGAACATTTCCCTAACCGGGCTCGGGCTTAATGGCTGTCGCGATTGACCCCAAACGCGACCTAACAGCTCAATTTCTACGCCATTCGTTTTTATGCGTCCGCCTATGAGCGGCCGGCTCCCGGAACACCCTGTATAGACCATCTTTTGCGTGTTTTTGTTACCAATGAGCCGAAAATACGGAATATTCTTATCAAATTAGTAGTGACTGCTGTATAAGTTTTAAGGGGATGGGTTTATTTATTTTTCACATAAGTAGGTAGGTTATTTAGGATTTTTGTACAGTTTATTTATCCTTACTTGTCCATTTTAGTAAAAAGATTCTACCCGTATTACAGAGAGTATTGTAAAGAGGTTTGAAATTTCACTGATGCTGCCGCTGAGTCGCCCATTACCTCAGTTGGGAGAGCGCTGGCACGGTTAGCCAGAGGTCACGGGGTCGAGTCTCGGCATGGGTGAAATTTTTGCCTCTAAATAGGTTTTTAAAGATTCTACCCGTAAAATATGGATTTTTAGTTGAAAAGTGCCATATTCCCGTAAATGAAGTAATCGGGGAGACTATTTTATATAAACCGCTGCCAATTCTATAGACAAAGTTCATGAACTTGCGAGAAAATATCTAGTTTTGGCATGAAACGTCTATTTTGAGGTTTGAATCTTGTTTAGTAAATTGGAAAAGTAAGGATAAATATCCTGTAGTCAATTTTGTACACGTATGTAGACCCGCTTTTTACTGCCTCTCAGCTTTTGCTGGAAGAAATCCTTTTCAAAGATAAGCACGCCTTTGTACGAGTTTCTACTTACGTAATGTCCTGTAAATGTTTCGTGTGCAATTAATATGATTTGAGAAACGATGGTCAAAGTGGAGTTTTTTTTTTCTTCGGCTGCCTTTTTCTCCACTACACTACGGCCCGAAGGCAGCGGCTTACAGTTTACATGGTACATTGACATTCAGCAAACAGAATGTAAAGTCTACGTTAAAGTATATTTTTTTCATTTTGATTGTGAATCATTGAGATGTCAACAGATTGAAGCCTGTGATATTTGATAATTTGGCTAACGAACTTTTATGATGTTTCTTTTATGTAGGCCTTCTCTCGTAGAAAGTATGGGCCTAATTACCACGGATGGGCAATTTCAAGCGCTGAGGTATTTGAAAACCTCAGACACTTTTATTAATTTTGTGATGAAAATATTATTTGTCAACAATGTGTTAAACCTAATTGATAATAATAAAACTTTTTAATTTTTTTTTTAAACACTCAGGTTTCCTCACGATATTTTCCTTCACAGTTAGCGGGCGTTTTGGGATGTAACTTCTCGGAGTCAATTTCGGGTCACGTGGGGACTAGCCCACATGCTGTCTCAAACTTGGTCTCGCACGGCCGATAGTAAAATCTCAAATTGTTACGCAACTCTTTAAGCCTTTGGAGCTAAATTACCTAAACAAAGAATACCAGATTAGGGCACGATTTACAATTGCCATTACAGTGGAGTAACAACAATTTATGGGCGCGTTATTTTAATTCGTTAACGTGGAGCCGAATAGCCCTGTTAATTTGTTCCGGTAAGGTCTTAGCTGCGTTTATTCAGGCATCCACTGCGTCCAAAGGTTGTCTGGAAGACATCGTCCAAGCGATAAGACCGCCAATTGTATAAAAAATACTTAGATAATAAAATAAAATTACTTAGAAACCTATTTAGAGGCAAAAAAATTCCACCCATGCCGGGATTCGAACCCGCGACCTCTGGCTATCCGTGCCACCGCTCTTTCCAACTGAGCTAATGAGCGACTCACCGGCATCAGTGACATTTCGAACCTCTTTACAATATTCTCTGTATTACGTTTTTATTGCACAGGTTAGTGCAATAAAAAAAATAAGAATAGAAACATTATTTAGGTTTAAGAAATCATGGTTGCTTTTTTTTCTGGCTGTCTACCTCATTGGTCGATAGCAGTATTTATTACCATTCTGGAGGTCGTAGGTCCAATTTCCTTTGATTTCCAAATTCAGTGATTCAACCTCGGTCTTAGAATTTTAGCATGATTAAGGGCTTGGGGAGTAACCGTTGGAGTAAACGTGTTCTTGAGTTGAGACCGCGACTCGGCAAACGTAGTGTAGGACGCCCTCCGACCAGGTGGGATGACGATCTGCGAAAAACTGCCGGCAGATGCTGGATGCGTCAAGCTGAAGACAGAGCGCTATGGCGCTCATTAGGGGAGGGCTATGTCCAGCAGTGGACTACATAATATAGCCTGAAGAAGAAGAAGGGCTTGGGACAAGACAAGCAATTGTGATGACTTTGTGGAAATTATGTTACCTATGTCGTTGTCTCCACACGTCAAAATTCACACAAATGCCTTTCTAAATTCCAGTTGCGTAACATTCTAAAATCTTTGCGAGAAACAGTAAACTTATGAGAATTATCACCGAAGCACAGTCCATTACAAATTGTTTGCAAGTTTGCACCTCTGTTACGGTGAGTTAGCTTTTATTGCACCGTTTATTATTGGATTAACTAACTTTACAGCGTAATATACGACTTTTATATGGCCCTCGTATAACAGATTATCAACATGCAATTTATCTTGATAGTGGCGTGCATTATTTGATTAATAAATGATTTTTACAAACTGCAGGGTTATTTTTAAGTGTGAACATTCCGTTACATTTAGAGGACTTAGAGCGGCTTCAATACTTCTGAGAGTAAGACCAGCCACTAGTTTTGCAAGCCTCCACCAATCCGGACTTGGTCCCCGTGGTGAAGTATTGCTTATGGTGTCCTGCCTTTTCGCAGAAAATTGTTACGCTGATTATCACTTGCCAACCAACGTTTCACCAATTTTTTACGCAAATTTTTGTATCGCAATGTTTTATTTGGTAGGAATATTGTTAAGATGATTATTATAATGACACAAAACGTTTTGGGAATTTATTATTTGTCAAGTCTTTTACTAGGCAAACAACTATTAGATGAATAAAGTTTCGTCAGTGTAAGTTCCCTTTTCATACATTGAGTTTATGATAAAAAAAAATTATTTGCATTTTTAATTTAAGAAAAATATTACTGTGAATGGAAATATTACTGGCTAGAGGGGTGGCCGACGAGACCCAATCTGCGACAAAAATATAGGTGCGACGAAGCGCGTAGCGTAGCGGAGCGCGAAGGAGCGTGTTAGATTGAACATGTAAGACCAAAGGTTCTCTGCCTTTTTGCAGAAAAAATTATGGCCGACCGAATGAATATTACGCGTAAAATATACGCTACTTAAATATACGCTACGCTAGTTGGCATTTTGAAAGATTTCATTATAAAAAGCAAACCAAACAAACAGTTGGCAACTACGAGGTTGGGAAATCAAAAAAAAATATAAGAATAGTTGGCAAATGATTATTCCGCAAAATAATATTATTTGAAACGTTAGTTGCCAAATGATAATCGGCCGAAAATGTTTCTGCAAAAAGGCAGAGAACCATGGCTTATACCTTTCTCAGGAATAGACCCATGCCCCTCGGTGGGGACATACTCGTATAATGGGTTGATGATGATGCTGATGATGAGATTGTTCCCACTTATTAGTTTTATTTTTAAAATGCTTAAAACTTTTCTGGCTTGAAAGTTTTCATTAGTACCTACAACTTATTTAACATTGTAGTAAATCACCTACATGTTCAGTGTTTGTCAAGTAAGTTGATTGAATGTCAACGGTTGAAAAACGTTATTGTAGTAATCGTTTCTCGGCCCCCACGATACAGGCTAGGCCTAGTGTGGGGACCACCGTTACTTCTAAACTTTTCAACAGCCTTTATGTTGCATTCATGTACCTACCTCTTTAATTTAACATTTGTAAACGTTATGTTATGCATGCAACCTTATTTAAATAAATTATTCTTATTCTTAAATTATTCTATTCTCATTCATTCTAGATATAAAGTGCCGGAATAGACGAATCGGGGCGGACTTCCTTCTTCCCCATTATACAATGTTTCTAAGACAAAAAAATACCAGCAGTAAGACGAACGTACTCTGAAAGTAACTTGGGTATACATCTTGTTTTGTTCCTGAATAATTCAATATTAGGATTTCCGCTTTTTGGACGAAAACGCGGGAGTCTTAGGTTTAGCGTTGTACGCAGTGAATTGAATAAAAAATTTACGCGAATCTGTAGCCGCATGTGAAATAAAATCTATCTAAGGCTTCAATTTGTTTCACTTTGGAAGCTTAGTTCTAGAAACAGAAGGATCAATATGTGTTTCAAGCGCAAACTGCTGACCGGCAAGACTTCTTGCAGGCTTCTTTTAATAAATCAATTTGTTCTAAAATACAAGAGTTAGGGGTTTGATAAACGTCATTCAAAAGCCGCGCTCTTTTTAAATAATAATAATTTAAAAAAAACAAAAAAATATATCATTCGTTTTAGAAATTATTTGAGCTATTTTTCAAAATAAGGTTACCGAGTATATACTTAAACCCTTTTTCGAATTCTTTTTATTTAGTAAGTTTATCTTGTGTACTCAAAACGTTATTGCAATTGTTACAAACCGACAACGGTTAAAAAACTAAAATGACTCTTCTAACTCGTGCGGTTGACTGGTAGAATATCCTTATGGCATTCGATAGCAACCCTTGCATGTCCCCACTGTTGGGGCACGGGTCTCTTCCTGCATCGCAGGAAGGTTAGGTCATACTCCACCACGGGGGCCAAGTCCGGGTTGGTGGAGGGTTGTAGACAGAGGCGAGCCTTATTGTCAGAAGTTATCAAGCCGCCCGTGAGGCCTCTGACATGCCTTATGGCATTAAATAAACGTAAAAGTGATTTGACTATTTTTTCTAAGTTATGTACAGTTGTGAAGTTATAAGGTAATAATTTATGTATGTATCTATGTATGTGTTTGTGTGTGTGTATGCATGTATGTATGTACGGGAATGTACCCTCATTTATTTTTATATCTTCTTCTTCAGGTCATACCAGTCCACTGCTGGACATAGCCCTCCCCTAATGAGCGCCTTTGCGCAAGGTTGTGCCATCATTGGGGGGTAATGCCCATAATCCCCACGCTGGGCATGCGGGTATTTTTATATCGGTATTTGAAAATGTCAACCGAGCGACGGTACATCTGGCCAACACGCTCCAGGGCAAAGTGAAACGTCTTTTGGGTCTAGCCTTTTTGCCAGCATTGTTTTATTTTATTTCCATTCCTGGACCGGATTTGATCCGGACCCTTTCGCCTTCCGAGGGACCAGACCCAATCAATCACGCGTGGAGTGAAGCGAGTCGACTGATTTTCTATTTTACCTGACTGCGAATGCTAATGCAGGGCTAGGTTTTTGTGCGTATGTTAGTACGTTTGTTATTATATGATCATCAGTGGATGAGGTGTCAAATGATGGCACGGCGACAGTGTCATTGTGGTTAGCTAACCTCGAGTTGTAAGTAATTTGGTTTCGTGATATCATGACCAGCGGCCAGATTATGCCTGGATCAAATCCGGTCGAAATCCTGACGTTTGCGAAAGTAATTAGTATGGAAAAGTTAGACGACATGAGTCGTTCATGGAATTAATTCTCACTTCATTAGCAAATAAGTCGTATACGACTCTTAACGCTTATGATTTGGAATTCTACGTAAAAAGTTGAGCGGCAGCCAAAATCTGTATTCTGATCGCCATGCTAGATTGAATTCGAATGAGAAAATAAGCGTCTAATGACTCTGTCGAGTTATCTTACCTTATTTTTATGCCACAAATTTTGCGTCTACGCTTTCAAAATAAATCTCTCTCTCTCTCTCTCAATTCGCATGAGCGAGAATCGGCCTCCAGGATTTGGTGCGCATAATACATAGGCTGGTCTCATATTACTACTTAAAGGCCAAAAAAATTAAAGACCAACATAATTTACTATACGAGCAGAAAACTGAAGAATAAAAATTCTTCTGTCTCATCTGATCATCATCATGAGCATCATCAGTTTATATTACTCCACTGCTGGACATATCCCTCCCCTAATAAGCGCCATAGCGCCCTGTCTTCAGCATGCCGCATCGAGCATCTGCCTGCAGAATTTTGCAGATCGGCATCCTACCTGTCTCATCTAGATATTTTAAAAAAAAAATTAACCACAGTAGGCTTCCTGATTTTACTGAGGTGGTCGAAAGAGTTCTCGAGTGGAAACCACGCTCTGACAAACACAGCGTAGGACGCCCACCGGCTCGCTCGACCAATCGACGACCGATAGATTGCTGGCAGTGGCTGGATGAGGATGGCCAAGGACAGACACTATTGGCGTGCCATAGAGGAGGCCTATGTCTCCAGCAGTGGACGAGTACAGGGTGGTTGACTGTTTTAAGTTTTGCCGACAAGAGACTTTTTTGCAGTGAAGTTTTTTGTTTTTATAACAAGTTTTTTTTTTTTTCATTTCGTTCACTTTACTTATTCAGGTACTTGCCTTGGCTGACAAGAAAGGGAATGGGTCGTGTAGATCAGTTTTTCTACTCCATTAATGTCTAATAAAATATTTAAGCTCAAACAATGCGAGTGAGTGAAACCTAAGTGTCTGCGGTGTTCAAATACCTAAGCTTGAAATCAACACGCACGCCCACATTGCGTATTGGCAATTTCAAGAGCTGAGAAATGTGAACTACTCAATTCCCATTGTTTCTTACGATGTTTTTCTTTACAGTTAGTCGTATTGCTACTGATGAAGCGTTCTGTTTGTTCGAATGTTTTGATTTTGTAATGCCTTTTTCTATGCTTTGAATAAATTAAATTGACATGTTATTCCTACTATAAGTTCTCAAATGTTTATAACTTAGAAAACAAAGTCATTGGTACGTGCCGGGATTCGAACGCACGACCTCCCAAATGACAAACCGACATTCTACGGCTCCAATGGATTTCATATATTGCGTTAGTTCATTAGCGCATTTTAAAATAGATGTTTTTTAATGAAATAACTTTATTCCCCCTCTTTTATTCATTCGCCATTATAGCACAATTAAACAAACAACCAAACTGAAGTACGCTGAAACGGACTATAATTTCTAAATATAAACGGACCTCCATTAAAATTATGTTAGCATCATGGAGATTATTGAAATCAAAGTTGCCACAGTGCAACTTTTTGCTTCACTAGTTATTGCTTTGGTGACCTCTTATTTCATGCTATTACTTTGAAGGGTGTGACACTAACAGTTTTGGTAACTTTGCCTTTCCTTACATGGTTGATAAAAGTAGCGCTTATAATGTAATTGATTCGAAATTGAAGCCGCGTTTTCACGCTCTTAGTGCGCTCGGTCCGAGTGCGCCATCCGAGTAAACTAATGCTTCTGATTGGCTATTTTGGTGTTGTCACGAAAAACCGTCCAATCAGGAGCATTAGTTTACTTACTCGGTCCGAGCGTACTAAGATCGTGAAAACGCGGCTTTAATCTTTAGTTCGATTTTAATTATGTACGAAATTTAAAGCTAAAACGGAAGAAAGAAGAAGAAAGACGATTTTTCGTTTCTGCCTTTTCTTTTTCTCTATGAACGTAATTTCATATTATATAGTTGTTATAACCTTTCACCTAAACATTAGTATGGATTATTATCGTAGTGTAGAAAATATAACTAGAACAGTTGTATATTTGGTTATATTAATTCTAACAAGCTTGCACCTATGTTTATGTAATAGTCTATTATTTTTATTCTATAAAACTTATAGAAGTTTCGTATCTATGTAATATATTATTATATCGCTGCTTATAAACAAAAGTGCCACATGTCAAATTTATAGTTTTTTCAGGAGAACACATTGAAGATTTTATTTTCGTTTTTCTTAATTTTTTTGACATTCCTACTTTCAATACTTTTGTGTTATATGTCCTTCGACGAGTAATTTTATTCCCTTTCTAGTAGTTCTTTTGACTTTATGGTAACTTTATTCTATAGAACATTAAAAGCAGATAAGTCCCTTTAGTTTATAAAATATTTTTCATAGGTTAACTAATATGTTGAGAAAACGGCCACAAGTAAAAATTATAAAGACATTTTATTGAAACTTTCATCACAACTTTGTTGGAAACAAACCATATTTATATCTAAAAAAAGAACATAAAAAACCTCATCTTGGCAAATTTATATGTTTGCCAAGATGAGGTTTTTTATGTTCTTTTTTAAACAAAAAAGCGTTTGGTCATCATAAAAAAATCAAGAACTAACAAAAATAAATGCTTCAAAAACCCTATAAAGCATAGATTAATGTTAATTAAGGATAAAAAGATAAATTCTTTCACCTAATATCATCAAGAAATCAACATGTTTACTAAAGTTATAACATAATATCTTTGCAAATTCTAGCTAATTAGTTAAAATTCTCTTTAAACTATAAATATCGCATAAAATCAGTCTGCATGAAAGGCAAATACAATAATCGTTTAAAGATTAGTATAACAACTTTCATAGTATTTTGATATCACTTTTTTTTCTATTAGGTTATGAATACCCCGTATTTTTGTTTCAGGAACTTTAAGTTTTTTTTTCAGACACTTTATTGAGTGTTGGTGCTGCTGCAGCGTTAGACTTGATTTATCTTTCGGACAAAGTAGACACCGAAGTGCTGCGCAGCGAATCCTTTCACATTACAGCGGCTGTAGCGCGGCTAAGTTGCGGCATCGTCGCTAGCGACAGTCGCGCTGCAGACGCGCGTTGGACTTGGGGTGACTAGCTCATTTCCAATATGGATTCTAATAGAGACACGATGTTACTGCTGCTCCTTTTTTTACTTCTCCGACACTATCGTCGTAGTATACAAAGACGAAAAAGGCAGTACTGGATAGATCCATTACTTAAAAATCGATATTTAAATGGTGATTAAACGACAGTGTTCAAAGCGATAAAATAATAAACGATTTTTTAAACTATTTCCGAATGTCCGAATTATGGCTTCTCCTTGAAAACAGGATCTATCTGCTGTATTTTTTTATGCTGCGGTTTTGATTTCAAAAACAACGTGACTGACCGAGACTGGATTTCCGCTATAAATTTAGGCTAATGTCCACTGCTGGAAATAGCCCTCCCCTAAAGAGCGCCACGTTGTGCTATCATAGGGGGTGGCTGAAAATTGACACTGAGTGGATAGATATCAACGTCAGCTGGTCAAATATTGATTTCAGCTAGTTATTTAGCGAGGTTGCATGGCTGTTTGTTAGTATTGCGTGCGTCCTTATAAGCATTGCCTGGAAAAATAAAAAATCTTTGACACTGTCATCTGATGAAAAATCGTCGTCTGTTCTATCTGATACATTGCTAGAATCACTCTTTGAACTCGAACTAGAGTCTTCGTCAGAATCTGAGCTACTCTGTTCGACAACTTTGTTTGGTTTCCCAAAACACTTCGAGTAATTTTCATTGCTTCTCCAGAAAATGTAATAGAAATTATTATAAAAGAGTGTAGTTAGTAAAAAATATACAATGTGCACGACAAAATATAAATAATAATCATTCTTTGCCAAACAGAAATACCAATTTTGTATTAATATTGGTATTTCTGTTTGGCAAAGAATGATTATTATTTAAAAATATAAATATATCATGGCAAGCACCTTAAAAATATATCATGGCAAGCACAGAAATGTTTTGAGCAGAAGAGTCGTTTATCAAAAAAACGCTCTTTTGTTTATCACAGTAATAACAAAGCAAGCATCATCTTATTGCTAAACGGACATTATTCCAAAACTGGCACCTTGTCTCAAAAAATATTATTTAATTACTTGTTTATTTGTAAACGAAACGGACGTATTCCGAAATGTGGCCCTGTTGCACATAAAACTTTTTAATAACACCGGTCACTTTTCGTGATGTGGCCCTTTCGCGTAAAAAAGATGCGCGTTCGCGTCGACGTTCGGGTCGCAAGTAAAAATATGGCTGCTTTGCTCGGAACTTAGTCGTCGATGTGCGGAAATGCCGATAGGGCGCTTACATCAATCGCTGATTTGTAGGCCGATTTTGATGGGTGTCTTCGTGAAATATGTAAATATGACCGATTTTAGACACATTTTTGAATTAAAAACGTTTTTGGACATTTTTGACATGTGGCACTTTCGTTTATAAGCAGCGATATGTAGGTTTAATTAATTTTAAATATAGTTGAGCCATATCATAGTTTTGCTGTATGCACGTTAATTTTTATTATAATTACGGAACAATTACTTTGCTGTGATACATTTAAGTTCAACCCGAATGGCGAACTGTGCCCCAAGATACAATTTAATTTAGTTTGGGGTTCAGAGTTACTACATTGTTATGTTTTATTCTGCTCAATAAACATTTTTCATTTCATTTCAGTACAGCAATTTTAATGACTAAAAATGTCCATTTCTTGGTAAGATCGAATACGAATATAGATGGTAAAATTGTCGTAAAAATAACGTGCACAGTTAAAAATACATTCATTCAAGCGTAGAAGCTTGACTTAATGAGTTTCGAATTATTGGTCACAAATTAAAGAAAATTCAAGCAATTTCAAGAAACCCATGGAAAAAATAAACAACTCGTGTTTCTATTTTAATTTAAAACTGCCTTACAATCCTCCAACAACCCGGACTTGGCCCCCGTGGTGGAGTATGGCCTAACCTTCCTGCGATCAACGAAGAGACCCGTGCCCCAGCGGTGGGGACATATAAGGGTTGATAACGATATGTGATGCACGTAGTTAACAGTGCGGTTATTGGCAGCAGTGTGGTAAGGGCAACAGTGTGGTAATGGCAACGTTTCTTACTGATATTACAGGCCAAACTAAAACAATAATTAGCGGTTTCCAGCACAAGTTCCCAAAGCAATTTATAGATGGCGCTTACAGGCGCGGCCATAAAAGAGCTGTCAAAATTAATCTGTGCTAAGCAAACTTTGACAGACGCGTCCCTGTTCTTGTATGTGCACGCCTATCAGCGCCATCTATGAACTGCTTTGTGAATTTTTGCTAAAAACCACTCATTGACCTAAACACGCAGGTTTCCCCACGAAGTTGTCGAACATAAGTTAGCGAGTGGGCAATTAAATTTAAACGACACCAGACGCTATTCATGTATCAGCTGTGTGACTACAGTTTCGGAACTAATTTCTAACTAGTTACAGCGACGAGCCGGTTAAGCTTAAATATTTACTACTCTGTGAACTAGATAGGTCACACGGCTAGCACTGCTCCCTGATATACTCTTATGCAGTTCGGATTTTCTTTGTTGTAAACAAACCCCGTTTAAGTCGTTAAGCCAAGTCAGAGGCCTTAGTGCGGCTTGAAAACTTCTGACAGTAAGACCAGCCACTAGTCTTGCGTGCCTCCACCAATCCGAACTTGGCCCCCATGGTGGGGACATAATGGGTTGATGATGATGACGATAATAAAACAAACCCCAAAAGTAGTGTTGGATGCCCTCCGACCAGGTAGGATGACGATCTGAGTAAAACTGCAGTCAGATTCTGGATGCCGCGCGCTGAAGACAGGGCGCTATGGCGCTCATTAGTTAAAGGCTATATCCAGCAGTGGACTAGTATAGCCTGATGATGATGGTGATAAAAGAAACCTTTAAACATGGGCGATACAGAAATGAAGTGAGTCGAATGCGTTGAAAAGACGTGTAGCTTTGTATTCACATGCAGAGAAAAGTAAGTTACTGGTTGCGGACATGAAAATCATGAGGAAGATTCTGGGTCGCGGGCAGCGGTGGGATGATAGATAGATAGAGAACACTTTATTGCACAACCAGAAAAATATTACAATCATGATTCTTAAATCTCAGTAATGTTGTACAAATGGCGGTCTTACCGCTAAGAGCGATCTCTTCCAGACAACCTTTGGATGGAGTGGATTGCATGAAGAATATTAGTCGGTACGTGGTGCATGTACATAATTAATTAAATTGGATGATGATGATGGTGAAACAAAGCGTTGGCCTGAATCGTTAAATTAAGGCTGTTCTTACGTGAAGCGGTGGTAGCTCAGTGGGTAGAACCATGGACTGGCAAGCGAGAGCCCCAGGTTCGATCCCGAGTGCGGGCATGTACCAATGACTTTGTTTAATTTCAAAGTTACGTACATTTGCGAATTTGTAGTCGCAATATCACACGCTAACGGTGAAGGAAAACATCGTGAGGAAACCCGCGGCTTGGTTGGCTCCGCACGTATTGACTAGTCTTTCCTGTGGGCTAGGCCGACTAAGCTGTCAGGATGGTATAGGTGCTGGGCAAGCATACACCATCTATAAAACCGTGTCCCAGGCACTACAGTGCAGGAGTGGTCCCGTCACCCATGTGAGTGAAGATACCACTGGACGCTGCATAAATAATCTCATTAAGTAGATGCTGTAAGTGATGCAATTTGCTTAAGCTAGATGTCGCTGCCTGTACGTAATACAGAGAATAGTGTAGAGGTTCGAAATTTCACTGATGCCGGTGAGTCGCCCATTGGCTCAATTGGTAGAGCGCTGGCACGGATAGCCAGAGCTTGCGGGTTCGAATCCCGGCATGGGTGAAATTTTTAGCCTCTAAATAGGTTTTTAAAGATGCAAAAAGGCCAATATTATTATTATTATTACGTGAAGCATTGCTCTTGCCTGGTTACCATAGTACAGGGTATCCTAGTTTGGGACCAGGACAAGTGATTGTGGTGTGTGGAGATTTTTTATTATATTTACTATCGTGATTTTTCGATTTAAACCCTGTATGTCCCCACTGCTGAGGCACGGGTCTCTTTTTGCGTTGCAAGAAGGTTGGGTCATACTCCACCACGGGGGCCAAGTCCGGGTTGGTGGAGGTTTGTAAGACAGTGGCGGGCCTTACTGTCAGAAGTTATCAAGCCGCCCATAAGGCCGTTGACATGGCTTAACGACTGCCATTACATGACAGCCGGCTCCCACGGCTTAACGTGGCTTGTGAAAAACGGAAGCGCGCGGAAAAATGCCACTAGCGGTAGTAACGGGACGGTCACCCATCCCGCACCTGACCGCGCCTGTTGTTGCTTAACTCGAGTGATTGATTCCAATCACTCGGTTGGACTACGAGCGCTTATATTTATTATTTTATTGATTTTTACCACGATCACGATATAAATCAAGTATAGCGGCTTCCAGCGGCCACCCCCCGGTTTGTGTCCCTTAGTCGCCATTTACGACACCCGCGGGAAGAATTAGGTTGGTGCTATTCTCTAGGCCGACACCACACAGCTCAATTACCACAATGTACTCACCGAGAATTGGCAATTTGGAGCGCTGAGGTAATTGTTCACATTTAGGGAAACTTTATCTGGCAAGGAGTATAAACACTTTGATAACTTCGAGTGACTGTGCCGGAATAGTAACACGGTGTAATACCGGTGTTACAGAGAATATTCTATGGCGAATTTGCATCCCAAAGGGCGTTTGAGCCGCATTTTTGCCGTTGATGTCGTCGAGTTGAAACGGAGTGGCCTTTTCATCTGTGAAAAGTTTATTAGCAACAAAGGGCGGGTTCGCCATGTTGGACTGGAGGTGACTGTATGACACGTATAGGTTCGTCACACACCGGCGCGGTCTGAGCTTCCTAAGACCTCAGCTTGAAAGTATCATTGGTTTTCTATTGTCAACATAACCTCACGCCTGTATCCCAGAGGTGTAGGCTGAGACCAGGGACCGCTACTTGCCGTGATCCTGACAAATCACCTTCGTTTCATCAACGTTCATAAGTCGTTGCATCGTTGCTTTATTACACCTTTTATTTATAAGACCGCTAATTGTATAACATTACTTAGATTTAAATAGGCAGAGTAGGCAGTAATTTATCACAATTTTTTTTATTAAATTATTGATATGTAAGTGATCGTGATTAGGTATTATCTTCAATGTGTGTGTACGTCGTCGTCGTCGTCAGGCTATACTAGTCCACTGCTGGACATAGCCCTCCCCTAAAGAGCGCCACGTTGTGCTATTATAGGGGGTAATGCTCATAATCCCCACGCTGGGCATCGGGTTGGGGATCGCAGTTCGGTGGAATTGTATTGCAGGGGGCGCTGCTGCCCACCCCCCGGTTTATGTCTCTTAGTCGTCTTTTACGACACCCGCGGGAAGAATTGGGTTGGTGCTATTCTCTAGGCCGACACCACACAGCAGTGTATGTACGTGCAATTATTATATGTGTTTATTTGTTTATTTATTTATCTATATATAATCGTTTGTGTAGGTTTATCATACTTTTTATTGTTCAGCCCTCCCCCCTCTTGTATTACTTCAGCCAGATGTCGCTGCCTGGACGTAATACAGAGAATATTGTAAAGAGGTTCGAAATTTCATTGATGTCGATGAGTCGCCCATTAGTTCAGTTTGAAAGAGCGCTGGCACGGATAGCCAGAGGTCGCGGGTTCGAATCCCGGCATGGGTGGAATTTTTTGCCTCTAAATAGGTTTTTAAAATTGTCCTTAGCACGGGTTAGTGCATTAAAAAAGAAAATAATTTTTGGTTCTTCCCATGTTTATGTAAGTTTATTATTGTAGTTCACCTTCTTTTCCTGCCCTACCTATTTGCAAGTCTCTTCAACACTAAAGGTTTGCTGGAAGAGAATCTTCTAGCATTAAGCACGCAATTGTACATTTACTCATGTAATTAGTGCAATGAAGAATTAAAATAAATAATAAATAGATTTAAGAAATCATGGTTGTATTATTTTTTCTGGTTGTCCAATAAAGTGTTTTCTATCTGTCTATATATCCGTAAATAGAGCCTTCTACACGGCACTACGAATAATTTTTGCAAAGGGCAAAGTATCAAATTACAAAAAAAAAATCTGCTGTCCCCATTAAAATTACAACGTTCGGTACGCCATTAAAATCTGTGTATGTATTAGTGGATTATTTTTTCAGCTTTTTCAAAGGTCAACTCACAGGTTCAGAAACCCGCAATTTCCACATGAAAATGTATATGAAAATTTTGTTAAGCCCCGTATAAAAAAATTTTTAGGATAGCTTGATCTAATACGGCTATACATAAAACATACCAGTTCTCAAATCGATGACGGTTCACGTCAAGACGGGCCCCGAAAAGGTTTCTATAAATACGCATGCGACTCAATCAATTTCGAAAATAGAACGCCCGAAACGTCCGTATTCCGTTCACAATTACATAAGCCGGCATGCCCGCGGAATAGGGACGCGGGACGCGCCACGTATCATAGGCGGGGAGTCACTGGCGAAAAATACTCTGCTAATAGTCGCTACTGGCCGAATATATGCCGCTGCTAGGTATGCCGATCACGCCCCGGACGTGAGGGGAATAGGCTTGGACCCCCGCTCGTTAAATGTTGCCTTCTGACGGACAAGTAGAGGTGTTCGCTGGGCGGTTGGCACGCAGCGGGTTTTAAACGCTCCGGTGGCTTTAAGTCCGTCAATCAATCATGATATTTTGACGTGAAACGTCTTACAGTTCGGCAGTGGGTAAAACCGCGTGTAACGAAAATATTTCGCCTCGGCTAGGGCTGTAATTTTGAAAGTACGAGTTAAAAGCAATTAATTTGTATGTCGTTTAGTAGAACAAAGTAAACATTACTCAAATCTTCTTTATTCGGCTAGGTGGCGCCAGTGCGACATAACACATTGCGCAGTTTGAGGTAACAATTAACTGTTATTTGTAGACGTTTTAAGATAAACCAAGGGCCGTGTAATCCGACACAGATTATTTTATTAAAAATATCAGGTGAACTACCATTCAATGAACTTTACAAGGTAAATTAGGTCTCCATTTGTAAATCTAAATAGATTTGGAGAGAAAAAACTTGCACTTGTGAGCCTGAGGATGCCTCGTGTTAGGAGCGAAACGAGTCGCGTTTTTTCTCACACAAGTATTGATGTCGGTGGTGGTGTGTTCGTGTCTTAGTTCTGCTTGAAAAGTGGGAGGGAGGGCGGTGCATTAACTAACCGCATGGTGCTTGTGGGATTTTTGGCGGGGTTTAGCAAAGTAATTTTCACTTTTTAGAGAAAAAACTTCCAAAGTTAGTATTTTCAATTTTAATCCTTAATTAATAGATTTTAAACTGCTTATTTTAAAATATATTCTTTTTGTAATCATAACACATAACAAAACCTCATGCCTGTATCCCGGAGGGGTAGGCAGAGACCAGGGTTAGGATCGTGCCACTTGCCACGATCCTAACAGATCAACGTTCATTAGTCGTTACATGCACGCGCACCGGTTCCGGGTATTTTTTATCTTCTCCTTTGCTAAGACATCCCCTATTTGGTCATAGTATGTCCGCCTGGGACGTCTTCTACCGGTCCTAGCCTAGCTTCTACCCATATTCGCTTTATATATTTGTTTCGTCAATCTTTCTTCCTTCATCCTTTCCACATGTCTAAACCAAAGCAATAATCCTTTCTCAATTCTAGTCACTGCATTCTCTTGTGTAATCATTAATCTCAAAAATTTAAGTAGGCCTATTAACGTACGTTTATCATACAGGAACAAAACATAACTGCCTAATGAATAATTCGTTATTTCAGCGTGCACATCGTACTTAATAACGTTAATTGAGTAACCTTAATTTTCGACGCGAATTAATCGAATGTGGTCATACCTGTTAAATTTACTATAATGAGTGAACGAATTAATCCAATCGTGAAACTGTTATATATAATACACCAATAATTTTGATTGGTTTGGATGCCATAACTAATCGAATAATATAAGTTAATAGGTAGGTAGAACGTTATTAATTAATATTATTAATCTTATCTTATTTTGTCAAATTATCTTAATCAAAAACTAATTACCAGTTTCTGAATTGACAATTTCGCTAAGAAAATATTTAAGTGTAGTGCCGTCTCTTCGAATTTCTCAGAAAAGTGTGTGACACAACGTTACTTAAGTTTTTTTTTGTGAAAGTCTTAGTTCAGAAACCGGTCCTTAGTTTTTTTATTTCATTTTAAATATACTTGAGCTATATCATAGTTTTGCTGTATGCACTTTAATTTTTATTTTATTTCGGAACAATTACTATGTTGTGATATATTTAAGTTCACCCCGAATGAAGAACTGTGCCCCAACAATACAATTTAATTTAGTTTGGGATTCAGAGTTACTTTACACCGTGTTATGTTTTATTCTGCTCAATAATCATTTTTCATTATTAGAATATTTTCGGGGCTTAATCGCGTAGTAATTTACCGTCGGTACTTTTCAACAATCGCCATTATTATAGCCGAATTGTGCGTGAACCGGTTGAAATTAAGAAACAAAAAAAAATACAATCGGGAATGTGGTTTTAAACTGTCGCAAACGTGGGATCCGGTCATCAAGAAGTGTTCGAGTCAAAAAAAGTCGCATGGCTTATCGTCCGACATTGTCAGTGTAGTGTGTCGCAACCCTAATTGTGTTTTGTGATAATAAAAATAGCAATAAATTACTACGATATTAAGCCCAGAAAAAATTCTAATAATATGTTCAAGTCGCGAAAGTTTAAAATGTGTTAAAACATTTTTCAGTACAGGAAATCAAAAGTAGGTACGTCTTGAATATCTGCAAACGAATTATATCAAATCCCCAGACCACATTTATCAAAAGTGGTCTGGGGATTTGATATAATTATTTTATGTAGCATATACACGTTGCACTGCAGGTTCTAGGCCTTCTCTCAGAGAGACAGTTATATATATATATATATAACTGTATCTACTTAATGATTTATACAGCGTCAGATGGTATCTTCACTCACACTAGATGGGTGAAGGGACGACTCCGACGCTGTAGTGCCTAGGACATGGTTTTATAGATGGTGTAGGCTTGGCCAGCACCTATACCATCCTGACAGCTAAGTCGGCCTATCACACAGGAAAGACTAGTCAATACGTGCGGAGCCAACCAAGCCGCTATTTTTAGAACTTGTAGAACCTATGATCAGCATTAAAGTTCTAATCTATCGACTTCCACTTAAAAGGGCCGTTTTTGGCGGAAAGTGATTAAAGTCCTTGGTTGTTGATTCTAGGTTCCAGACAGTAGTTGTCACAAATGCTAAGATTTTTCATGTTCAATTTCAAATAAAAACGTAACACATGATACGATTTTTTTTCCATTAGTGGCGCTAGCTAGCATCCTGAAGCACCTTAAGACAGCGGCAAGGACGTTATTGTATATTATTATGTTATGGGAGCTGTAATGGGAGTTGATGACAAGTTGTGAACAGAATAACACATATTGTACCCTCATGCCCATTATCGTTAAAGGGGTTAGCAGATAGATACATAAATGGGTAATAATACTAGCCCCTTCCCTATGTTTTGTCATGTGCTTTATAGTGATGAGATCTTAGAAGAAGATTTAGGACCAAACAGCAAAAGAAATAGCTTTATCGAACTCTTCCCGAGAGACAGAAGTGTCATACGCACAAACAATGCAACTTGACGATAGACGAAACGATTTTCAAATAGATTTTAGAGAAGAAAATGATGAAGAAAAACGTAAAAAGTGTTTTCATGTAATTACATTAACAAACTTATTCTAACTTGTTTAGTATATTTCGGGTTAAGAAACTATTTGGTTTCATTCCACGTTTGTACCTGGCGTTAACGAAAGTAACTGGAACTGTCTGTAAAGAACTATAGCGTGAATCGTGAATCATGAAAGCGTGAATGGTTAAATTTGGTATTTTAATTAATGGTAATGGTACTCTTTTAAAGACTGTGGAGGGCACAGCCTCTGTGCCTTGCAGTGTGACGTTAAGAGGCTACGGAAAAATAAAATGGCTAAGCATTTTTTTGGACCAAATTACCACGCGTGCCCATCGCGGATTGGCATTCTCAAGCGCTCAGGTATTTGAACACCTCCGACACTCAAGTTTCCTTACGATGGTAAAGCATATTGGTATAGTAAAGAAAAGCGCGAGAGGTTTTTCAGGACCGTGGCAACTGGCAAACCATCTCTGCCTACCCCTCCCTGACACAGACGTGAGCATATTTGATTGAACGTATTGAAGTTTTTTAAGTTAAGTAAATTTGTGAAGTTTAAATAGCGATAGCACTCGCTAACGTTTAAAAAACATAGTGAGAAAACGTCAGCGTCTGAGGTCGAATAGCTCAGTGGTCGATATTGCCAATCCGCGGTGGGCTCGTGTGGTAAATAACACCATACTATCTCTCCCTGAGAGAAGGCATGTGTCCTTCAGTAGGACCTATATAGGCCACATAAAAAAGATTATATAACATAAGAATATTCTTAATAAATTGGCGTCTCGACGTAATAGGTTATATAAAGCCAGACAGAGCCTCTATCAATATTCTGTGCCTGATCCCGGTTGGTAACAAATCATAACTAGAACTATCCTGTAGCATCCCTAACATTGGCGAAGGAAAAAATACGAAGTAATGTGCTGGGACGAGTTTTCTTCCTTGTGTTTATAGAGGCGTCGGTTGGTCTAAGGATGGAGAGCGAGTGGTGGTACTAGCGATTTAGGACGTTATATCAAAATAGTCAATTAACTAACTCAGAGTTAGCTTCGTAAGTGGTTAGAAGAAATTGATCGAGAAGAGTAATAAGGGTCTTAAAAAAGTACTATGACCAGCAGTGGTAGAATTCGGGTAGAAGAATTGGGTACATTGAAATGGTGATTGATAATATTGTGGCTTTAGAAATGTTACCATTATGAAAAAATTAAAAAAGTCTCTGCAAAAAATAAAGATACATTTTAACAATAACACTTTATTTTAATAATAAAAATAATAGTGGGTATTTTTATTGACGTGTCCTGAAAATTTCGTTTCTTAGGGTTCCGTACCCGAAGTGTGACTAACGGGACGCTATTATTCTGCCTCCGCCGTCTATTTGTCCGTCTCTTTGTATATCTGTCCGTCCAACCTTTAAACAGCTCTGTCTTAAGAGACGTAATATGTAGCCAGTGAAATTTTCATAGAATATTGTGTTATTACGACGGGTACTTAACATATAATAAAATTTAAAACTAAGAGGTATTCATACAACACAAATATTTTTTTTCCGTTTTTTGTTTATGCTGTATCCTAAAAATCGTGATACGTACAGACATGAAAATTGGCGTAATTGTGAGACTTATTATTTATACTAAAATAAAAAAAAAAAATAGTAACACATAATAAAAAAAATATGAATTTAAATGAAATATAGTTTATCACCGGACGCGAGTTGGCGTTACTGAAACAGAAACCTCGGTGTATTTGCGATATCAACCCTTGTCCCCACGGCCAAGTCCGGGTTTGTGAAAGATTGTAAGACTGTGGTGGGCCTTACTGTCGGAAGTTATCAAGCCGCCCATAAGGCCTCTGACATGGCTTAGCGACTGCCATTACATGACAGCCGGCACCAACGGCTTAGCGGGCCATGCGAAGTTCGGAAGCGCTCTTAGTCAGTTTTTTTTGGTTTACATACGCATACTTGGCGTCATTATGCTGATTGTGGCGTGATGACACTTCATCGACAAATAATAAAAAAGGCCCGGGCGCGAGTACGGAACCCACGGTGCGTGCATCCGACTTGCACTTGGCCGCTATTTTCTTTCCTTCCTGTGCCAAGAAATGAGCTGTATTCATAAGCTACTCGTAGATAGACAGGTAAACTAATTTAAAAGGTCTCATTGTTCTATAATTTTGACCAGCCCCCGTCCTCCCGCGCTTATAATAGTTTCTCCCAACCTCATTGTCGCACGGGGAGCGGAGGCGAAGTAAAATTACATTCAGTTACCTTGTTTCTCCCCGCTATAGGCGGGTAGATTCGTTTATGTCGGGACAGGTAGTTTTTTATTTTCTATTTTGTTCTTTTCATGGCGTGCCCGTAATTAGGAAGTGTTTCGTGAAATTGGAAAAGTGCTGACAGGAAATTTGTTGTTCAGAGACGCGATGTTTGCAAGATGTTGTTTCTCCAGGTATGTATGACATATCACGTAGAGTACGTAATAATTGATTGATTTCTTTTCTCTCGAAATAGAATTTGATGATATTAACTCTTTGTATGTCTTTGAAAACCTACTTCGAGGCTAAAAATTCCACAATTCTGTTGGGGGAGATTCAGCAAGCAGTGATTATTCCAATCACTCGGTTCACCTAGGCCACGAGCGCTTCTAGATAGTATTTAGAATTTTATTTTTTTATATTTGTTTATAAGAAATAGGCTTATATGATAAGGTACTTGTTATACTTAAAGTAATGAAAATAAAGGAATATACTTAAACTATTAATTCAATTCAGCATAATCTTTTTGTGTTTACGATGGCATCCTGTACTAGTTCTTTATTAGAACTGTATTAGAACTTACTGGAGTAATGAAAACTGTTTTTACACGGATTTTACTCTTTTATTTTATATGTTTACAATTTTCCGACGTTTCGGCACTGTTTCGTTTTTTTTCTTCTTTTTTGTCTTCCGAGACCACGGCACTTGATAAAGTGCCGAAACGTCGGAAAATTGGAAAATTGTAAAATAAAAAATTTTGGTTAGTACATCAAAAAGAATATAAGTAGGTATTCAGAATATAAGTAGATATAAGAATATAAGTAGGTATTCCAAATCCATTTCCTATATCTACTTATATTCTGTATTAAGAATATAAGTAGATATAAGTAGGTATTCCAAAAGTACTGGACGCTCAGCCAGTGCTGCGGGATGCTAGGCATCCTATAGCGCAACACTACATTCATAGTCGACTGATCCATCCATCTCAGAACAACTGACAATCAACAATACGTTGACCTATTGCGCCACAAGGCGTCGATGACGTGAGTTCTCAATTCGAAGTGAGGCGTTCGAGGTGCCATTGTTATGGGGGTGAACGGTCAAAAATGTACCGAAAACCTGTTGAGTGGAACAAAAAAATGTTTTATGGGGAGTTGGTCAATTAACGAGTGGAAGGTGAGGTGTGGACTTTGTAATTGCCTTTAAAAATAACATAAGGACTGTTTTGTGGTTCTGCTTGTGTAAAATTAGAAGCGATTGTGAAATAGGTAGCTTTGTAGCGTGACTTCCTAATTATGGTCTTTCTAATTTCCTTCAGCATCATTCCATCGTAAGGTTGTCTGGAAGAAATTGCGTTTAGCAACAAGGCCGCCAATTGTACTATATTTTTATATAATTTCAGTTATTGTAATTTTTCTGTACAATAAAGAATCTTCTATCTCTATCATCATCAACCCATTGTGTCCCCACCGAGGGGCACGGGTCTCTTCCCTGAGGAAGGTATAGGCCATACTCCACCACGGGGGCCAAGTCCGGATTGGTGGAGGCCTGCAAGACTAGTGGCTGGTCTTACTGCACCAACTGCTTAACGTACCTTGCGAAGCACTGAATCGCTCTGAAAAATGCCACATAGACGGGTTACCCATCGATGGACTGATCGCGCCCTGTGTTGCTTAACCTTCGTGATCATTTACAATAACTCAGGCAGCCGGGGCTACGAGCGATTCTAACTATTTATCTAGGCGAATCTTCTAAGCTGCTACTTAGCGCTCTCTAGCAAATGTTTATTCATATGGCCCGTCCAATGACCCGGTGATTAGCAAGACGGAAATGCCATCGGCATCTCGGCGCGACCTTACCGCGAGTCGACGACCCAGTCGACCCAGATAGCGCGGTACAGCTGTAGTCCTACCGAGAACGGGGCTAACCCATAAAAGGTCAGGCCCGGAGATATAATAGTAATAAATAATACTAATAATATAGGTCCGGAGATTTAAGTATTTTTCAAATTAATAAAACACGCCAGATCTTGGATGTTTACCTGTTTGTGATGTCGCTGTTTCTGTTCCCCACGATACATTATAATGTGGGGCCAGAAGCAATGTAATTGCCTGTATGTAATTTTTTTGTTATGTTACGTTATAAGAAATTATGGTTGTGATTCTTTTTTTCTGGTTGTGTCACAAAATGCTTCCTAACTATCTATAGATAGATAGAGAACACCTTATTGTACATAAAAAAAGGATACTATACTGAAGGTCGGAAGTTTTGAAATACCTCAGCGCTTGAAATTGCCAATCCGCGGTGGGAACGCGTTCTAATTAAGCCCATACTCGTTCTAAGAGGAAGTCTGCAGTGGGTCGTTTATAGGCTACATAAAAAAATACCTTCAATCGTCTTGTACAACAGCTGTTGTTTACAAAGTTGTGTGATACGGTCATGTGCTTAGATTTTTTCCCGCGCAGTTTTCCGTGACGCTGACGTAATCGACGAAAATGGCCTGTGTGATTGACTAACAACGTGTTTTTGCACTAACCGGGTTCACGGGTTCATTCTATAGGGAAGTCGTTTGCATTTTCTTTTTTTGTTTCAACTTATCTTCCATTTTAATCCTGGCCACATTTTCCTACAAAAGAGGTTCTCAATTGCAGGCCAGTGTGGGTTGCCAGCTCATTTTGAAATGCCGTATATCCTTTACAAATAATAAGAACTGGAACGACTTCAGGTCTTGTTTTATTTGTAGATTAGTAGTAATTATAATAAAATAAAAAAAAAACTGGATAAAACCGGATAAGCAGGTAAAATAGTCAGATCTGGTCGAAGGGTAAAGTAGTAGTGATGAAAAATGAGGGAAATCGAAAAATGTGTGACAAAAATGTGGACTCAAACCGGGGGGTGGGCAGCAGCGCCCCCTGCAGTAAGATAAGATAGGAATATTCGTTATTGTACACTGGAAAAACAACAAATACAAAACAATTGCAAATATACATAGTACAATTGGCGGCCTTATTGCTAAAAACAATTAGCAACAAGGCCGCCTTATTGCTAAAAGCAGTACAATTCTACCAAACTGCGATCCCCAACCCGCATACCCAGCGAGGGGATTATGGGCGTTACCCCCTATTGATGGCTCATTTCAAAACCTTGCGTTCATTTGGGGAGGGCTATGTCCAGCAGTGGACTAATATAGCCTGAAGAAGAAGAAGAATTACGTTTATTTATTAGGTAAAGTGTAACTACCTTAATTGCCAAGGTATCGGCAACGTTGCAGTCACGCATAATAATCGCAATTCATCATCATCATCATCATTAACCCATTATGTGCCCACCGAGGGGCACGGGTCTCTTCCCTGAGGAAGATGTAAGCCCTACTCCACTACCGGGGCGAGTCCGGATTGGTGGAGGCTTGCAAGACTAACGGCTGGTCTTACTGTCAGAAGGTTTCAAGCCGCCCTAAGGCTCTGACTCTGATACAATGACTACCATCTATCGACGGCAGCCAGCACCAATTTTTTAACGTGTCTTGTGATGCACAAAAACGCTCGGATCATCGCGATTAGACCAGTTAAATATATAAGTAAGTCTGACGTTATGATTAATTAGCGCTTACCGTTAATGACTTGTTTTAGCTACCCACTTTTATCTAGCACAGACTTCTGAAGCTCATATTTCTCCTTCCAATATTACTTCTTTACTTTTATAACTTATTACGCCAGACTTTCCAACCAAAACTTCGTCTAACTACACTGGGAACAATAACAGATATTAATTAATATTGAAACTTGTAAAAACTTTCTAATCTTTCATTCCCCATTCATATAGGTAACTTGAAGTTCTCAAAGTGCCGTAGGCACTCAGCAAGCTGCTACTCAGATCACAAACTTACTTACCCACTTAGGTACCTCGAGGCAGGTAGCCCTCTTTGACCCAATCGAATTAAATTGACAAACCACTTTCAAAGACCTGCAGCTTGTGCAAACACAGAGCTTACCAGCTTAACTATGTGGACCCTCACTATCTTAGTATCTATGTGGCCAGAAGGTTCTCCTGAAGAAAACTGTAATGGTAGGACGTCGGATAGTGAAATGTATGGAAGATCCACTCCGTGAAGAGCGAGATGCACTGTTTGCAACAGGGTGCTTTGGAAATCGTTATGTTTTGAGGGAATGTTTTTGTTGTTGTACAAACTGTATTCCGTTTCCGTTCCGCGTTCGTAAGGCACGTTAAGCCGTTGGTAATGGCAGTCGTTAAACAATGTAGGCCTTATGGATGGCTTGATAACTTCTGACAGTAAGACCCGCCTCTGTCTTACAATCCTTCACCAACCCGGACTTCGCCCCCTTGGTGAAGTATGGCCTTACCTTCCTCCGATGCAGGAAGAGACCCGTGCCCCAGCAGTGGGGACATACAAAGGTGACTTGACAGTGTTAAAAACTATATTCTTTTTTATTGCACTATCCCGTGCTAAGGACAATTTTAAAAACCTATTATTCTCTGTAAGTAATACAGAGAATAGTGTAAAGAGGTTCGGGTTCGAGTCCCGGCATGCGTGGAATTTTTAGCCTCTAAATAGGTTTTTAAAATCTCATCTTTGTCTAACCAATAATTATTGTAAATAGGTTTATAAAATTGTGCTTAGCACGGGTTAGTGCATTAAAAATAATATAAAGAAGAAATTGATGAGGTTGGCAGAGGTCTGTGCCCAGCAGTATGCCTTCTTTTCCTGGGCTGAGTAGATAGAAGATGGAAAGGTCTGTATTTTCTCACTGACAATTTAGCAAACACGTAAAGACTGTGGTCATAAAACTTTACACAATATTTTATACTTTACACAATATACTAATAAAAAAATAAACTCAAAATCTCCCGAAATCTTCCCGGAGCCTCCCCGAATGTCGTACTCACTGACCGTCCATCGTCTGGGAAGTACCGCTCAAACAGTCCAAATTTTTAGGATGAGGGCCAGTCGCAACACCATCCTGATTGCGCTGGCTTACTGAGCCTGTACGTCTGGCGCATCCTGGGCAGGAATCAGCGAGTTCCATCGCTGATTGGCAAACCCTATCACGATGATGGCTTGCCATCGACACGCTAAGAAAAAGAAAAACTTAAAATCCAAGCAGTCCTTCCAACTGCTGCCAAAGCTTCACGTGACCACTTGGCAGAACTAATATAAAGCTCCTTACACACGTCGCAACCCCCACTTTACTAGGATACTGGGTACAGTTGGAGCTGGAGTGCGGTCGAGGGGAAATACGGGCTGGACGCCGTATCCGGTGTTTGCGGAGGGCGGCGGGCTCTTCCCGACCGGTTAAGAGGTCCTTGTGAGAGTTAAAAGTTTCAATGTCTGCTTTTGGCTTCAGTTATATATTTTTTTTTAGACCAAAACATTGGAGTATTTTGTATATTTTTGATCGATTTCAAAGACGGAGAAGGTGTTCGATTCTTATGTAGAGGAATACGTATAATTAATTATAATTATATTATGTTCAACAATAATTCTATACTACCTAGTACGACTAATAAAACTTTGTTTGTATGAAAGTGTGATACCACACTAATTTTACTTCATGGAATCCGTGAGAATACCATAGAACTCTTTTAGTGCGTATTTTTTTAGAGTTGGTTTCATAACAATAAAATCTTTTTTAGTTTACTAAGTTACTCTAGATAAGTCAGAGTTAGCAATGCTTTTGTTGCATTTCATGTGGACTAATAATACTAAGCTTTTTTACGGGCTTTTAATAAGCCTGCTCAGTCGCTAGTTAAGTAAAGATACTAGTGCCTGGGACAATTTTTTAAGTAAGGTTTGTCCAGCACCTGTACCACCCTCTTAGATTAGTGGGCACAACATACAGAAAATACAGTGTTAATATAGACAACAAAATATAAGTACGTAAAAACCTATTTAGAGGCTAAAAATTCCACCCATGCCGGAATTCGAACCCGCGACCTCTGGCTATCCGTGCCAGCGCTCTTTCCAACTGAGCTAATGGGCGACTCGCCCATTAGCTCTAAATAAATAGGTTTTTACAAATTGTCCTTAGCACGGGTTAGTGCATAAAAAGAATATAGAGATAAGTATTGTTTTATAAATTAATACATTTTGAAATTTTTATTAACTTGTTTAAGTTTGAAAAACATACAACGAGATTTAAAACATAGATTTAGATCGAGAAAATAGGATCATCGAGGAACGGCCCTCGTGTTACAGCCGAATGGAACTAGAAATAGTGTGTGCATTGTGCAGGGTGCTTAACGTAATGCATAGCCCGATGCATTGTTGACGGACAAATTGGTCGGGTTCGATTGTAACTCTTCATGGAACTGAAATACGAGCGGATATTGAGTGGCCCACGGTTCCTGCTCTAGGGAAGTTACGATGGATCTTCTATACATTATTTGTAAAGACATTAGGACAGGCGCTTTATTCCGATATGTTTGATAGTGGATTTTAAGAGAAGATAAAAATGTTTACACTATTTTTATTTTTAATGCACTAACCCGTGCTAAGGAACAAATTTAAAAACCTATTTAGAGGTTGCGGGTTCGAATCCCGGCATGGGTGAAATTTTTAGCCTCTAAATAGGTTTTTAAAAGATAAAAATGTACTAATTTATTTGATTTTATTTCAAGTCAACTCAAAATCTTTTATTTACTATATAAAATGCTCACATAATGTTTTAAAGTATATTGCATGATAAACGAATGGTTTAAAGCAATTACATATATATCGTATTTATGAATTGTTTAACGCAATGGTTTTTTCTATAATGTTATTAAATATAAATAAACAAATATTAATAATGAATCAATCCATGCAAATGAAAACACCGTGAGGAAACCTAAGTGTGTGAGGTGTGCCAATACCCTCTTGGAATTGCTGATACACGGTGGGCACGCACGGTAATTAAGCCCATACTCTCTCTGAGAGAAGGCCTGCGCCCTGCAGTGGGACTCATATAGGCTACATAAAAAAACGATGTAGGTACAGAACTATAAATTTATCATAGACATTAGTAAAAGCGTAGCCTGAACAAGGAATGAAGCTTTAATTTAGGCTGTATTTTATCTATAGTAATATGTTTGTAAATATTTATCTTTATGTGGCTGTTTGTTATTTCGAAGTCTATCAACAGTATTAGGGTTCTGTAGTCGATAAGGAACCATTAATTTCGCCAATTCGGTCCGTCCGTCGTAAAGTGTATAGTACATTAATGAAGAGTTATTTACACTTTATTAAATTAATATATTATTAATAATACACACATATTTGTTCGAATTAAAATTTTCTTTGACAAAAGTCTCCTTTACCGTGTGTCTCTGAATAGGATGGCAAAGCTCCCGGGTAAGATAGAAAATAGACTTGACAAACACAGGATAAACGGTAGCCCAAGATCGGTCCTGTTTCTATTTACAGGATGGAAATTGAAAAGCTCTTTTGTATGAGAAACGCTCTCGAGGCATACACCGCATAGGGGAATACTCATTGTGGTTCAATATAGCCTCTGAAATTGAAAAGGATTATTCTTCTCTCCTAACAAAGACTAGACAATAGTTTGAAAGAATCTAATAGGTACATAGAAAGTCATATTTGGTAAATCATAAAAGTCAGATGACATAGCACCGGACGATAAATACAAAGCTTGAAGGCTAATATAACTGCAGCGGCCAGAAAAAAAGGCATCGATGGACGAACGTATTAATGTAGGTTCAGTCGAAGCTAAAGTATTGTGTAAAGTCCATCGATGCCTATTTGTGGCCTAGGCTTAAATAGTTCTTTTCTCGAATAATGCGCGGAAATTAAACCATTTAGTACATAGGCGGAATATTTTATAGACTTTTAGTCCGGATTTACTTATGGGTGTTGTTATATCGGAAAAGTCCGACCAGGTTTCGCTCCGATTCGCAGAGCTTAATCATGGTGAGCAGAGACGGAGCTCGCGTCGTCGGTTCCTTAAGTAAATCCGGACTAAAAGTCTACAATGTGTTGTGCTTACGAAAGTTTTAGTTCAAAAAAAGAATATTTTATTTCAAAATAGAATGGCTTTTCAAAATCAAGGTCGCAAAACGAACAACAATTTTTTTTTTCGCGTTAAAGTAAGTGTTCATTTGTTTTTTTTTTTCTTTTCTATAAACATCTATCTATTTAAAAACCTATTTTAGAGGCTAAAAATTTCACCCATGCCGGGATTCGAACCCGCAACCTCTGGCACAGAGGTTGAGGCCAGAGGTTGCGGGTTCGAATCCCGGCATGGGTGAAATTTTTAGCCTCTAAAATAGGTTTTTAAATTTGTCCTTAGCACGGGTTAGTGCATTAAAAATAAAAATAGCGATCTATTTGCCAGCCAGTTCAAAATTTAAGTAAAACCGTTCATGGGTTACCTCCTTGGTTTCCATGTTTCGGAGTAAATGATCGTTCCATTTTTAAACTACACGAGAGATGTGAATATACTACTGGCCGCTAAAACACAATAAAAGTTGTATGAAAAACTATATCTATGTGGTCTTTTATACAACTTTTGCCGATCGCGGCTCGGACTGTTAGCTAGTGCAGTAATTTGGATTTATCTCGAAGGAGTTTGTCAAAATAATGCTCAAATTTCCAAGCGTGTCTGAGAAAAGTAATAATGAATGAATTAATGACTAGCAATGAACATACATTTGAAATAATGCTATAATGAAAGCGAATATCAGTTCCATTTTTATTTTTTTTACGGCCCTCATCTTGTAATTCAGTTTTTACAAAATTTACTCAATGTTTACCTCTATCCTCCAGTCGTTGTTCGTCTTACCTGGAACAAAAATTAGAATATTTCAATTGACGCGTAAACTAACACGTAAAAGCGTAAAAAGACACATGAACATCTTAAAATCGGGTTCTATTTGTCATACGAATAACTTTTAATGTGGGGAAAACTTCGAAATCGTGAAACTGAATATTTATTTAAAAAAAAAATCTTCGTTAGTTTGTATTGTATTAACATAGTAACACAAATATTATAATATAAAATGTAACATTTAAATAAGGACGAATAATTGTCTCGAATAAAATAATTGAATTTCTGGCTAAAATTACCATTCAGAGACACGGGGTGGTAACTCTAACAAAATGCAACTGGTATTTTGCTCAGATACACGGGTGTCCTCACGATATATTCCCTCAGCCACCATATGGTACCATATTATACCATTTTATAAATTCATAAATACTTTAGAACATAATTTGTGACATTTGACGGCGGGTGGACCATAGCAATCATAGAGTGGCGGCCGAGAACAGAAAGATGGTCAGTGGGTAGATCAGCGTCCCGATGGTCGGCGATGAAGTTGAGTCCCCAACTGGACATGTTATCCTTGCTACGGCAGTAATGTAAAGTAATTTTGCTAGAACGATCATATTATGTATGGTGATGAAAAGCCAACTCGACGCAATAAATTGACTCGTGTTGTACGATTTCAGCAGTTCGTGGAATTTTATTTCACACATCCTTTTGTAAAAGAACAAAGAAGTCCAATTTGGGCTTATTATTTACGCAGCCAGGAACCTGCTGACAAACAGTCGCCCGTTAACGATTAACGTTAAATGATAATCGACTCAAAATGGCCGCCGCGCCGCACGGAATAGGAGCCAACAGAACGACGGCTTTGGCTACACAGATCGCCTGTGGCCTAGTGGAACCAAGTGATTATAATCAATCACTTGGGTAACGCAACAACAGGTGCGGTCAGGTATTGGATGGGTGACTAGTAATCCAGTGACTATCACTAGTGGCATTTTTCCGAGCGCTTCCGTGCTTCAAGGCACGCTAAGCCGTTGGTGCCGGCTGTCGTGTAATGACAGTCGGTAAGCCATATCAGAGGCCGTATGGGCGGCTTGATGACTTCTGACAGTAAGGCCTGCCACTGTCTTACAATCCTCCATCAATCCGGACTTGGCCCTCGTGTTGGAGTATGGCCTAACCTTCCTGCAATGCAGGGAGAGACCTGTGCCCCAGCAGTGGGCACATAGAAAGGTTGATATCATCGCACAGATCTACTTTCCTAAAAGCAAGATTATGGATGGAGAATGTGATAATATCAACAATATTCGTAAACGTAAATCGGCATCTTTCAGGGTTACAGGACTAACTTAAATGTCATCAAGGGCCTGCGGGATGATGCAAGTCCTTTTTAAATAATCGAGCAATGACATCACGGACATGGAGACACACTCAGATTGAGGTCATTTGTACAAATCTGGTACAGCGGCCTCAAGTCAAAATGTATAAGTCTCCTATAGATGTATCACAGTTCGCCTCCACTGGTCTCTTAACTTTGCCACCACCACCACTGTAAACGCTCATATAGGCCTACTATCAAAGAGAGTGAGAGAGAAATATAAGAGAGTTAAGTAAGAGGTTCAAAAGAAATATTGATATAAGTAAATATCTCAAGTGAACACCATAAAATATTATATATACTTATGAGGAACAAGTGTGTGAGAGTTTTTGTTTTCATGTTTTTGTACTTTGAGGATGGTCCCATTACATAAATTTTCACATTGTTCATCACTTTCTTTTTTCCTTTATAATGTTACTAGCAAAATCTTAGCGTATTTAGAGGCTGAAAATTCCACCCATGCCGGAATTTTTTGCCCATAAATAGGTTTTTAAAATTGTCCTTAGCACGGGTTAGTGCATTAAAGATAAAAATAGTAAAATCTTAGTGGTTTTTCTTTTACATATGATTGGCATGTTTCGCTGGATTTTTGTTTTTTTTAAAGTAGAGTTAACCGGCATTTAACAGGTATGCACGTAGATCCCGTCTTCGCTTACCATCAGGCGTGACTGGGGTCAAGTGCAACCACTCTTATTATATATATATATAAAAAATATATGTTACCGGTATTTTTGGAGTTTGCCATAAGAAAATTGGTTTGAAGAAATATACAGCTGACTCCGCTGACGTGATTTTCCCATATCACTCAGTCTACGATCTATTCACAGACCTACCAAATAATCACAAAAAATCATAAAAATAGGGAAAAATGTTTCGGAGTTGTGTGATATAAACACTGACACGAGATTTATATAATAGAATATTAGAAATAGCTTCCTTAAGATCTATAAGCTCTTTCTGCCACAACCTTTTATGACTACGTACTTCTGATTATGTCAAGTCTTTGCCCACAATCGGCTCGGTCATTTCTGAACGGATATTAATTCTCGCATCGTTTAACATGAGCTGTGTGGAGGTTGAATTATGAGACTCTGGATGAGGTACTCTTATTCTAAATGAAACGTTTGCCGCAAAAACTCCATATTTGTCGTATCACAAACAAAATGTTGGCTCAACGTTGGGAAAATGTTGGAAATTCGAGCTGAAACGATGGAAGTGAAATGGGCTTTATTTTTATCATTATTAATTCTTGAACAAAAGTTAATGTAAAAAAGGTGGACTATACGCTGATTGCATTTTCTACCAGTTCTTCCTAGTGAAAAAGATGAATGGTAATTAAATTCCGTTATTGTACAATGTTTTAATTTATAACTGTTTAATATATAACTGTGTATGAGTATCGCGAATCATTAAGAAATACTAAGTTTAAATTTGTTTGCACGCATTAAAGTTTTTCTTACATGAAAGCCAATTTCTTACATTAAAGAAATATATCGAGCTAATCGGGATGGAAGGGCCGTAAGCGAAGGCCCAGACGGACAAACTTTGAGCAAATAGTATTAGCGGTAAGATCAAAAGTACCCGAAACCGGCGTGCTTTTGATTTTAACCTAAAAATGCAGCTAAGTACTAAAAAATCTTGATGAATAAATTGTTTTTAAACTAAGCCTACCTACCGTTTCCTTTGATATTTTCCTTTAATTCTGTTTCGAATTTGTTTAGTGTTTTGTGTGTGTGACTGCTGGTGCAATAAATGGTTTTCTTACACTTTCTTGTTTCTTTTCCTCTCTCTTAATCTTTAATTTTCTTTCTCTTTCCTTCTCTCTGTCCCTCTTTCTTTACTCCCTCTTTCGATTGCATTCTCTTTCTCTTTCGATTTCTGTCTCTCACTTTCTTTCTACCTCTCTCTCTCTCTATCTCCCTCTATCTCTGTTTCTCCCTTGTCACTCTCTCTTTCACCCTCTCTTTCTCTCTGTCTCCCTCTTTCTCTTGTCCTCTCTTTCTCTTTCTATTTCTCGGTCTCTATCTTTCTTCCTCTCTATTTCTCGTTTTTTCTATGAAGCGAAAGCGGCAGAAAATAGTGCGTATTGCGAACGGTGTTAGTAATTATAACGCGAATTATTTTGGCTGTCTAATTGCTCAAAGATGTGTTAAACATCCGAAACACGGAGCGCATCCAGCACAATTTTCGCAACTCTGTAATTCTGCACAAGCGATTTTCGATTCGGAAAAACTGACACAACAGGAAATTCGTACAATCTACTTCACGTGGCACTTTATTTTCAACCATTATTATTACAAAGCGTAGCTTAATAATTGGACGATAAACAATAATTATCAAGCTATAATTTGTTTAAAAAAAATCGCATTTATTTATTATAGATCTATGGTAAACCAGCGAGCTATTACAAATTATATTATTATTATGTTTGTTTTATCCGGGTGTACAATACATTTTTTATCTCATCTTAAACCTAGATACATTAGAGAGCTTTAAGATAAGATAAGATACTCTAGGTAGATAGTGACGACCTCTGTGGCGCAGCGGTAGCGCATCTGCCTACTATACAAGAGGTCCCGAGTACGAACCCCGGCTGGAGACAAAAAAAACCTCAGGTGTTGAATGTTTACATGTTGGTGATATCGTTGTTTCTGGTTCCCACGACACTGGGTATCCTAGTGTAGAGCCAGAAGCAATGTATGTGACTGTATGTAAATTTAAATGTTCTAATGAACATTACATTGGATAAACTCACGCCTATACTCCGGAGTGTTAGGCAGCTATTAAGGTTTGCCACTTGCCAAGATCCTAACAAAACTCTTTTGCTTTAAAGACAATCATTTATTATTAGTCGAAATCCCATACGATCAAAGATTCAGGAAGCGTGATTGAAAAAAAAAAGGAGGCTTGGTGTGAATCTTCTACTAACTCCCTAAGCGCTACTGCATCAGCGAAGGGTTAAATTAAACCGGGTCAACCCCCAGTTTCTCGTACACTAATTATCTGTTAATCTGCTATACTATTTTTATTTTTAATGCACTAACCCGTGCCAAGGACAAATTTAAAAACCTATTTAGAGGCTAAAAATTTCACCCATGCCGGGATTCGAACCCGCAACCTCTGGCTATCCGTGCCAGCGCTCTTCCAATTGAGCCAATGGGCGACTCACGATCAGTGAAATTTCGAACCTCTTTATACTATTCTCTGTATTACGTACAGGCAGCGACATCTGGCTTAAGCAAATTGCATCACTTACAGCCCCGACTAGATACCTACTTTGCAGTTAGGTTTTACATCGGAACGATATCACTGTACCCACATGATTATACTATTTTTATTTTTAATGCACTAACCCGTGCTAAGGACGAATCCCGGCATGGGTGAAATTTTTAGCCTCTAAATAGGTTGTTAATCTGCTGTTTACCGTTGTCAGTTGCTTTTCAGGGTTCCGTATTGAAATAACCAAACGGGACCTTAATACTCTGCCTCCACTAAAATTATAAGTGCTGTGTCGTGTCGGCCTAGAGAATTGCACCAACCCAATTCTTCCCGCGGGTGTCGTAAAAGGCGACTAAGGGACACAAACCGGGGGGTGGGCAGCAGCGCCCCCTGCAGTACAATTCCACCGAACTGCGATCCCCAACCCGCATGCCCAGCGTCGGGATTATGGGCATTGCCCCCTATGATAGCACAACGTAACGCTTTTTAGGGGAGGGCTATGTCCAGCAGTGGACTAGTATAGCCTGACGATGACGACGACTAAAATAATAATAAATTAATAATATAATAAATAATTATAATAAACTAGCGGACCCGACAGACGCTGTCCTGCGTTATATTCCAAACGATTCGGATTTGTGAATCTAAACCATCCAGAGCTTTTTTTTTTTGGGTGGCGCCAAATTCATACAAAAAATTCATTAGAATCTGTCCAGCCGTTTAGGAGGAGATAAGTGACATATACACGTACCACAGAATTATGATGAACCTTAGAAAATTCTATTATGATAATAAGTTTAAGAAAATGTTTAATAAAATATATGTAAGTAAATTATAGAGATACAGTAGTTTAGGCATGTTATATGTAACCAAACCTAATCCAAAATGTATGAACAATTACACAATTTATTATTTTAATTATTAGTTCTGTGATCCGATTTATTTGCAATTAACTCTTTGCTATCCAATATAAAAAAAAAAATATCCTTACTAATATATTAAACGCGAAAGTGAGTACGTAATGTTTCTTACTCAATCACTTCAGAACGGCTAAACAGATCCGGGTGAAATTTGACACAGAGATAGATTATAGTTTGGAATCGCACATAGGCTACTATGGTATTGGTATCAACCCTTCGTATGCCCCACTGCAAGTCCGGGTTATTACTACTACCATAGGCTACTATATTGGGGACAAATACAAAAAAGCATACTGTTATAAAACATCATACACTTAAGCTATACACTTAAGTTATCACCAACCAAACTTAGTTGAGCTCTGTTACTTGCTGAATTACTACAATGTAAGGGTCAGAAACTCTGGTTGCATCCGATGATGATTCCTACTCTGCCGCAACACAGTCTTTTGACTAGCGCGGAGGGTAGTTGTTGTTTTAGGCCGTTACCGTTTGCTGCATTCTTTTATAAACACCTACCTTCACAACGAAAAAAACAATGTTAGTAATATGTTTAGAATCTAAATATTATTATTGGTAATTAGGATGTAAGTAATAGAATGTAACAGTGTGAACATATTAAGCTGGCAATAAACGTTTTGATTTGATTTGATTTGATCATGCGTACTGTTATGATATGAGCATCAAAGGATTTGGTTTTTTAAAAAAAAGAAAAGTCAATTGATTAGGAGAGGCAGCCGTCTAGCTTGGATGTTGGAATGAGACTGGTGACTCAATGCGAGGGATCACGGATTGTGGAGGAAAGGTGATGAGTCTGCAAAAGGGAGCGACCAGCGTGCAAGAAAGGGTGCATAGCTTATCTATAATAGTACGAAGTCGCGGGCGACAGCTAGTACTTTACATAGTACTAAATCTCGGCGCAAACAAAAAAAATCCTGGAGAAAGGTCCTAGTTAGTTAGTTAGTTAGTTAGTTAGTTAGTTAGTTAGTTAGACCTGAGATTTCCGCACTTAGCCTCATAGTTGGGATATTGTACGTAGCGAGTGCTGAGGTAATTACGTTAACACTTCAGACACTAGGGTTTCCTTACGATGTTTTCCTTCACCGTCGGCGAGTGGTATTGCTACTATAATTTCACAAATGTACATAACTTAGAAAACAAAGTCATTGGTACATGCCGGGGTTTGAACTCACGACCTCCCGATTGAGAGGCCGGCGTTCTACACCGCTCCGCTACCACCGCCCCGGAGAAAGGTCCTATTCACGATCTTCTAAAAGCATATACTCATGTACTCGGAATACGTCATCAGACATAACAGGCCCATTTATGTTTTCAATGTGTTTGTATTGAATCCCTTTGTTCGGGACTCAACATAGTCAACATGCACGCGATATGTTACGAGAACAAATATTTGAACAGTTAGAAAAAATCGTCGCAAATATCCCATCGGCGCGGATGGGAAAATATTATTGAATGCTGTGCAAAAGCCTACTTTGCATCTGTTGCCCATGTTTTATGGAGGCGTTATTTATTTATGCAAGGGGTGAGGGGCTCGCTAAGATAGGGTAAAAGCATACTGTAGAGGTGATCGACTTTGAAATAACCACATAAAAACAAATATTTACAAACATATTACTAAAAGCGAAATAGAGGCTAAAATACAGGTTTATTGCTAGTTATTCATGCTACGCGTTTATACTTGCCAATTGTTAATTTATACAGTTATGTGCATTGACTTTTTTATGTAGTCTTTACGTAGAACTCTTTATGTAGTGTGCCATATTTTAGTTTCAGATTTGCCACTCGAAGAACCAACTGAGTTGAGGTAACTTTGCTTCCTCTCCCGTACCTACTTCCTCCCGTACGTCTCTTCCAGAGCCATAGACCACTATTGCCAATTTCGTTAGCGAACACAGCCCCAGGCACATGTCTCAGATAGCCAACTTACGAGTATCTCCAGGTCTGTTAATATCTCTAACAGTACGGATAGCCAGAGGTTGCGGGTTCGAATCCCGGCATGGGTGAAATTTTTAGCCTCTAAATAGGTTTTTAAATTTGTTCCTTAGCACGGGTTAGTGCATTAAAAATAAAAATAGTGTAATATCTCTAACACTCAGGTTTCCTCACGATATTTTCTTGACAGCTACAGTGTGGTAGTGCTACTATAATTACACAAATCTAATGAATTTAGAAAACATAGAAAATTCAAGAGTAACTGGTAACTGACTGAACTGAATATTTACACACTCAACTTTGACCTGAAGACAATGTCTTGAAAGCGCAAGGTTCATGTCCCGAGGGCCATATTTTAGTTTCAGATTTGCCACTCGAAGAACCAACTGAGTTGAGGTAACTTCGCTTCCTCTCCCGTAGCCATAGACCACTATTGCCAATTTTGTTAGCGAACACAGCCCCTGGCGGGTGCACGTCTCAGTTAGCCAACTCATCGCCTGGCGTTACATCAGCCGCGGTCTGACTACATCTCGTGAGGTTTCTCGCGCGAGAGAGAAGCTGGTTTTGACTTCGTAGGGCCCTACGTTTGAAACCCAAAGAGTTAAGTTGTTATTCAGTCTGGATGTAATTCCGTCCTTGCCTGGATGCTAATTGGAGAGCAGTTTCTTTAGTATGTGAAGTGGTTCGTCGTCGTCAGGCTATACTAGTCCACTGCTGGACATAGCCCTCCCCTAAAGAGCGCCACGTTGTGCTATCATAGGGGGTAATGCCCATAATCCCCACGCTGGGCATGCGGGTTGGGGATCGCAGTTTGGTGGAATTGTACTGCAGTGGGCGCTGCTGCCTACCCCCCGGTTTTTGTCCCTTAGTCGCCTTTTACGACACCCGCGAGAAGAATTGGGTTGGTGGCGTTGGTGCCATTCTCTAGGCCGACACCACACAGCAGTGGTTCAGTGATTCTTTATGCCGAATAGATTGAATCTGTCCGTAAATAAAGATTAACCTCTTCAAACCATTCACAATGCATTAATCTCACATGTTGCATTTAAATAATTTCTAATACACACTTACGTACTAGACTTTATGGGAATTTAGTGATATTGTCGTGTGCAAAAGATAATTTAACTCGATATCAACCCTTTGTATGTCCCTACTGATGGGGTACAGGTCTCTTGTACTCCAAGACAAGTCTACTCTACCACGGGGGCCAACTCCGGGTTGGTGGAGGATTGTAAGACAGTGGCGGGCCTTACTATCAGAAGTTATCAAGCCGCCACTAAGGCCTCTGACATAGATAAATGCGTGGCATTACATTGCTGTGTGGTGTCGGCCTAGAGGATAGCACCAACCCTAATTCTTCCCGCGGGAAGAATTAAAAGGCGCCTAAGGGACACAAACCGGGGGGTGGGCAGCAGCGCCCCCTGCAGTACAATTCCACCGAATTGCGATCCCCAACCCGCATGCCCAGCGTGGGGATTATGGGCATTACCCCCCAATGATGGCACAACCTTGCGCTATGGCGCTCATTAAGGGACGGCTATGTCCAGCAGTGGACTAATATAGCCTGAAGAAGAATTACATTACAGCCGGCACCAACGGCTTAGCGTGCCTTGCGAAGCACGGAAGCGCTCGGAGAAAATGGCCAATAGCGGTAGTCACGGCACGCTCACATACGGACGGTAGGCATGCGTGGCGATAAAGCCCATACTGTGCCCAAGGGTGGGACGTATAAGCTTACGGAAATCTCGCAAGTGCCTACTAGTTACTAAGATAAAGCGAAAAAACTGTAAATAACATTAAACAACTTTCCGGATCGGTCCAATAACGAGGGGCCAGGTGAGGCGCAAACTAGTTGATCCAACTTTGGGCCAAGTTGCCTCAAAACTTGTGCCAACTTCCCTAATCTCGTTGTTGTCGATCCTAATGGATTCTCGTAGAGGCGGCACTTGATAACCGCAACGGGGAAATTAATTCGAGCCCTTGTAACGAAGATAAGGAATTATAGGCTTTAACTTTTAATTCGTCATCGATTTAACAGCTTTTCGCCCTCACGGTGCTCGTAACTTAACTGAATGAAGTTGAAGCGTGGGTGCCGGAGGCGTTTCTGCATCGCGACATGAAAGTTTCTTTCTCGATGAATATAAACAAAATATTACTAACCTATACTTATGCACCCTCCTCGGCCTCGAGGGGGTCTCCCGATGTGGGTTTAGGGGTCCTTCCTCCCCCCGTGTCCTTCGGAGGATGCCCATTATAAGGCAAAAAAAACTATAATCGGAGCACTTCAAGAGGAAGAAGTCTCCAAAAGCTGGAAGATTAGAAGCTTCTGTATGTTCAATCGTTTGGTTCATTGCACTAGCATATCACGTACCTATCTCTAGATTGTGGGCTAGTTCCAGAGAATCCGTAGCCTGTCCTTAATGGCAGGTTATTATATACAATTAGAGGATGAAAAAGAGTTTAAAATGTTAATAGGCAAAGTTCAAACAGTTGAACAGATCGGAATTGTCCACAGTTGGTAACTGCCGCAATTTTAAAACTGCTATTTAGTGCCCGATGCAGTTTTAGTGCAGACATTACGAAAGCGATGGTTGAGACAATTTCTTCTCGCGATAATACCTAAATACAAAAGTTCGGTCTCTGAACATTTCAGGCAGATTAAGAAGTTCTACCGATGAAGAAGTTTATGAACTTTATTGGAAATTTTTGTTAGTAATTGTGAGCTATATTATTTTTAATGAACTCACCCGTGCTAAGGACAATTTTAAAAACCTATTTAGAGGATAAAAATTTCACCCATGCCGGGATTCGAACCCGCAACTTCTGGCTATCCGTGCCAGCGCTCTACCAATTGAGCCAATGGGCGACTCACGGCATCAGTGAAATTTCGAACCTCTTTACACTATTCTCTGTATTACGTACAGGCAGCGACATCTAACTTAAGCAAATTGCATTACTTACAGCCCCGACTACCTACTTTGCAGTTAGGTTTAACATCGGTCTCTGAACATTTCAGGCAGATTAAGAAGTTCTACCGATGAAGAAGTTTATGAACTTTATTGGAAATTTTTGTTAGTAATTGTTAGCTATATTATTTTTAATGAACTCACCCGTGCTAAGGACAATTTTAAAAACCTATTTAGAGGCTAAAACTTTAAAGGCTATTTATAGGCTGCAAGTGATGCAAATTACTTCAGTCAGATGTCGCTGCCGGTACGTAATACAGAGAATATTGTAAAGAGGTTCGAAATTTCACTGATGCCGGTGAGTCGCCCATTAGCTCAGTTGGAGTTCGAATCCCAGCATGGGTGGAATTTTTAGCTTCTTAATAGGTTTTTAAAATTGTGAGCAAGTTTTTAAGGCCATATTCAGATTTTTACATTCAACGGGAGTCGTTTTTTTCATTAAAACACCGATGTCATGAAAGCGTTAGTCATAAACGATCACCCATCAATGCACTGAATGCGCCCTATGTTGCTTAACCTTCTTAAACGTTTTAAGATCACTCGCCCGGGCAGCCGGGGCTACGAGCGAGGACATCTGTTTAGGACCCAGACTTTTCTATAAATGATTACCTAATCAGACACATAGCACTTTTCTAGACACTGAATGAATGAAGGAAGAAAGATTGACGAAACAACTGTATATTGCGAATGTGAGTGTAAGGGCTGGTAAGGGACGTCCCAGGCGGACATACATCGATCAAATAGGGGATGTATTAGCAAAGGGGAAGATAAAAAGTACCCGGAACCGGCATGCGTGCATGCAACGACTTATGAACTTTGATGAAGCGAAGGTGACCTGTCAATATCGTGGCAAGTGCAATCCCTGGTCTCTGCCTACCCCTCTGGGATACAGGCGTGAGTTTATGTATGCGTATGTATGTATGAATAAATGAGTACCGGTAAATAAATGGGAAACAATTGACTATTGTTAACAATACATTGTAAGTATTCAACAAACCGGAACCTGCTATCTGCCTATACCTCGAATACAGAGGTGAGTTAATGCAGTCCTATTTGGGATAAGACAAGTATATTCTTAATTATTGTACACTAGAAAACAATTTCCGAGAGAACTGTTATAAAAGAAAAGGTACAATCGGCGGCTTCAATGGTACACAAAGGAAATTAAATAACTTACCCACCGTGTAGTTACAGTAACGCAATAACAACACAATATCCTCCTTCAACTACAAAAGAATTCTCAAAAGCACTCGCACAGAGTCTACTGTTCAAAACAGCTGAAATTTCAACATGAAGCAATAGCCAGAATGCCTTGCAATTTTACCGTGTTAGTTCTCAAAATTGCGGTAGACAATATTGCGAGTTTTCATTCCAGGGACCAAATATTAGCGAAGCTCTCGACTTGGCGGGGCCCTTTAACCTGGTGCACTTTGCTGAAATATTGAAATCTCCGTCACTTGACAGCGGAATGGCTGAGAGCTTCATGGTTGAGCGGAGCGGGTAAAATTTTATTTATTTATTTTTCTATTTATTAAGGAAAACAAATAGTATTATAATGACAGTATAACGTGAATTCTTAATTATTTTAAGTATTATATAATTTTCAAAAACCTATTTAGAGGCTAAAAATTCCACCCATGACACGGTTACCTCTGGCACGGTTAGACAGAGGTCGCGGGTTCGAGTCCCGGCATGGGTGGAATTTTTAGCCTCTAAATAGGTTTTTAAAAATTGTTCTTAGCACGGATTAGTGCATGAAAAAGAAACGAAAACGAAGGTTTAGTTCAAAAAACATGAAAAAGAATATAATTATTGTATAATTGTACCACCAGCACCGTTAACCACAGATTAAATAAATTGGAAAACAAAACTGGGAACTTAGCATTGTATTCTTGTGACTTTTGAACATAGCTTTAAACGTGCATGCTTCGCGATATAAACGAAATTCTAAACACTTAAAGCAAAATAATATTACTTTTGGGGTAAAAGCATAATATGACTTGCTTACGGAGTTTGCTAATGAAAATTTGCGCAAATGTAAACATTTAAGGGCTCTTCAAAAATATACTATTTTTAAAAACCTAAAAACCTATTTAGAGGCTAAAATTTTAAATTTGGTCCTTAGCACGGGTTAGTGCATTTAAAATAAAAATAGTATATTCATGTGGGTACAGTGATATCGTTCCGCTGTTAAACTTAACTGCAAAGTAGGTAGTCGGGGCTGTAAGTAATGCAATTTGCTTAAGTCAGATGTCGCTGCCTGTACGTAATACAGAGAATAGTGTAAAGAGGTTCGAAATTTCACTGATGCCGTGAGTCGCCCATTGGCTCAATTGGTAGAGCGCTGGCACGGATAACCAGAGGTTGCGGGTTAGAATCCCGGCATGGGTGTAATTTTTAGCCTCTAAATAGGCTTTTAAATTTGTTCCTTAGCACGGGTTAGTGCATTTAAAATAAAAATAGTATATTTATGTGGGTACAGTGATATCGTTCCGATGTTAAACCTAACTGCAAAGTAGGTAGTCGGGGCTGTAAGTAATGCAATTTGCTTAAGTTAGATGTCGCTGCCTGTACGTAATACAGAGAATAGTGTAAAGAGGTTCGAAATTTCACTGATGCCGTGAGTCGCCCATTGGCTCAATTGGTAGAGCGCTGGCACGGATAGCCAGAAGTTGCGGGTTCGAATCCCGGCATGGGTGAAATTTTTATCCTCTAAATAGGTTTTTAAATTTGTTCCTTAGCACGGGTTAGTGCATTTAAAATAAAAATAGTATATTCATGTGGGTACAGTGATATCGTTCCGATGTTAAACCTAACTGCAAGGTAGGTAGTCGGGGCTGTAAGTAATGCAATTTGCTTAAGTCAGATGTCGCTGCCTGTACGTAATACAGAGAATAGTGTAGAGGTTCGAAATTTCACTGATGCCGTGAGTCGCCCATTGGCTCAATTGGTAGAGCGCTGGCACGGATAGCCAGAGGTTGCGGGTTCAAATCCCGGCATGGGTGAAATTTTAGGCTCTTCAAAAATTCAATAGCTGACTGCGCATGAAGCCTAATTGTACCTATAATCTTTGTCACTTGTATTTTCACTTTTCGACTGATTGGACGTCAATCGTCAATCGTTGGATGTTGCATCTACGTAATGACATGGTTTATACAGCGTCTAATGGCAATTTCACTCACACTAGACAGGTGAAGGGATCACTCAGACGCTGCAGTGCCTGAGACATTGTTTTTTAGAAAAAATGTATAAACTTAACAGAATCGCACAAGCTTTCAACTTGTGGCGAGCACATGTCGATATTGCGCGTACACTGTAAACCCGTCATTCCTGCATCGCGCAAGCAGTGTTTCACAGTAATAACACAAATATAACGTTCGATGAATAACAGTTTGACTGGCCGTGCCCAGTTATACAATCTGCCTGGCGGGAAATTTCCCTTTATAGTGCAGAACACAATCACCAGCTCATTCCTATAAGCTCTATCACCTGATTGTGCACAAAGGCGTCTTTTTACATAAACGGAGCGTTTTTCTACTATGTCCTCACCTTTCTGCGGCGCCAAGCGCTCGCATTGGCCGAGTACATTGAGCTCATTTCTCTCGTCGCGTCTTGCATCTTATCGAATTAGGGTATATTGTATTGTCCAGCGCCTGTTAAAATGTATGAGTTAACTTGGTAATGTTACAAGTCAGAGAATATAATGGATCTAAGAATTTTGGTTTTTCTTGTTAACTGCGGGCTGCATTTGTTTAGAGTTGTTTACACAATGTGAAGTGTAAAAGAAAGGGCATTACAAAATCCATACATTCACAGAAATTAAATTTTATTTTATTTTATTTCCTTGGTGTACAAAACAGATCATAACCATTACACGATATACAACGACCTCTGTGGCGCAGTGCGGCTGGGGACAAAAAAACTCCAGGTCTGGCTGCATTGTGATGTCGTTGTTTCTGGTTCCCACTCAGTCAGAAGCAATGTATGTGCCTATATGTACGTGTTATGTGTTTATATTCTGCACTAACCCGTGCTAAGCACAATTTTAAAAACCTATTTAGAGGCTAAAATTTCCACCCATGCCGGGACTCGAACCCGTGACCTCTGGCTAACCGTGCCAGCGCTCTCCCAATTGAGCTAATGGGGGACTACCGGCATCAGTGAAATTTCGAACCTTTCTACAATACTCTCTGTATTACGTACAGTCAGCGAAGTAATTTGCATCACTTGCACCCCCGAGTACCTACTTTGCAGTTACGTTTTACATCGGAATGATATCGTACTCATATGATTATATTGTTTTTAATGCACTAACCCGTGGCAAGGACAATTTTAAAAACCTATTTAGAGGCAAAAAAAATCTACCCATGCCGGGACTCGAACCCGCGACCTCTGGTTAACCGTGCCAGCGCTCTCCCAACTCAGCTAATATCATGTGTAGTAGACTTTTTTACGTTGGTTGATTGTGGACAGGGCAAAGATCTCCTCTTTTGCTTTCCACTCCTCCCTGTTTATGGCCAGCTCCCGCGAGCCTGGTTAAAAGGTCATGAGGTCATGAGGCCACGTGTACGATATCCGTCGTCAGGAACCCAGTCAGTGACGATTTTTGCACACATGTCTAAGCCCATACGGGATAGGTAAGTTAGTACGTTTATCGAAATAAAAGTTACAGCAGCAGGTATTACATAAATAAAACTGTTTTTATACGGATTTATGCTCTTTTATTACATTTCACAATTTTCCTACGTTTCGGCACTTTTTCAGGTGCCATGGTCTCGGATGACTGAGGTGACAGGCGTCTTTTAGAAAGCATTAACGGTTAGTTTACTACCCTCGGCAAAAATTACTAAAGTTAATTATGAAGTTACGTTCCAAAATAGACAAACCAATTATTTTTTATAAAGTCAACAATATTGATTATTAGTAATTGAAGTTAAAATTAAATTTATAAACCAATAATTTAACATGAACTTAAAAATACTGATAATTAATCCGTATAAAAACAGTTTTAATTATGTCTAGTGCTCGTGTTAACCTTAGAAAATACTATCTCTCTCTGGGGTCGGTCCCTCATGTCTGAGGATCGTGGTCAGCCTCAGGGTTGCATCTGGAGCGGATGATTTGCCTCCATCGGGATCTGTCCAACGCGTCTCTTACAACCGTGTAAAATTTGGAGGTCGTCGAATCTTTAACTTGATCCGTCCACCTTGTTGGTCAGCGACCGCGCGATCTTTTGCCCTCGGTGTTTCCAACCACTACCAATTTTTCCAAACTTTCGTCACCTCTGCGCATTGTGTGGCCGAAATATGAAAGGATGCGTTGTTGGCATATGGTGGACAAGCGAGTTTTTATTTGGAGCTGGGTTAGGATAGATGCATTGGTGCGTTTCGCTGTCCAAGGTATTCTCAGCATTCGTCTCCAGCACCACATCTCGAATGCATCTATTCTTTGTCTTTCTCGGGCCAGGATTGTCCACGTTTCTACTCCATATAGAAAGATAGGGAATACCAGAGCTCGTATCAATCTGATTTTAGTTTTGATACCAATTCCTCTTTTCTTCCAGATGTTGCTTAAACGGGTCATAGCATCCTTTGCCATACCTATAGGTGTTACATAATTTATTTTATGTAACACCTATAGTATTTAGAAAATACTATAGGTGTTACATAATTTATTTATTTAGAGAAGAGGTGGGTAGGTGCATAATACACTGTTCAATGGCAGTCCACAAACTAGGCGAGGCCTGTGTCTTGGGGACTTAAAGGTGGCCCGCCTAATTTCACTTAACCGTAGCGGTTGCAGCATCGACAATTTTGGTTTTGTCAATTTTGCATTTTGTCAATCAATTTTACACTCAAAATACTGCGCTCCAGTGCCCGCTGGCAAATCTTGAGTCTCGACTTCTGATATTCGTTCAAGGACCAGGCCCCGGAGTCTTATTACAAAGTTTTTCAATAGAACGAATTAAGCATGACAATATTTATTATTTGCCTCAATTTGGCAGTCTACATAGAAATAGCAGTACAATGTCATTCCAGGGGTTTAACCCGCGCCAATCAAATGTGCAGCTCTCGCCAAGAAGATCGGATCGCGCGAGGCGCCGAGTTAAGTAGTACGGGTTATACCATTGCAAAGCCATTGGTAACTAGACTACCAATAGTGTGAATGAAACGACCATAACCGGACTAATATGACTCTATTGAACAAATATGCATTTTGGAGACTCGCCCCCCTGGTCCGATTGTTTTTGAAAATTGGAAAATGTTTTAGCGCAATTTGTCAATTGATCTCTCTCTCGTATGGAATCAGGCGTTACTTTGTGCAAATCCATAATAGCATTAAAATGTGAAAATTACTCAGTTAAATTTCACAAAAAATCCCACAAGCACCATGCGGTTAGTTAATGCACCGCTTTCCCTCCCACTTTTACAAGCAGCGTTTTAGTCTTGTTTAGTATTACATTACCAGAGGTCCCTCAGCTTTTTTGGGCATATTATGCGGTCACGACGTCATAGCCTAGAGAAGCAGATCGTTTTGGGCCAGTTAGAGGGCAGACGAGCGAGAGGCAGAACACCAATGCGCTGGTCCGATGCCATAAAGAAGGCAGCTGGGGGATCCATTCAGCACGCATCCCAGTGCGCATATGACCGAGACAAATGGAGAACTATTGTATATGGTCACGATCCTCAGAATTGAGGGACCGATTAAAAAGAAGAAGAAGTATTACATTAATAATTTCAAAATAAAATGATCTAGGTTTTAGATTTTCTAGTAGGTAGCAAGCAATCGCGGTGAAAGGATTTGCTAATCACCGTACAGCTCCATAATAAAAATAATATGCCATATCTCCCATTGAACTGATCCTCCAACGCTGATCAATTCATTACCCTTTGAATTAAACCAAAACCTACGCCAGACTCTCAACGTTAATTGATCGATATGAACAAACTACAAAATTTAATCAAACAAATTATGAAACCAACTTCCGCATTTACTCGTCCACCGACTTGCGAGGACTTCCGACCACGTTACATCTCGAATTTCAACTTTATCACCTGGGGGATAGACGCGTAAGTTGCTCACCACGTCTGCCCCTGAAAGTTACGTAATTTGAGCTTGTCACGGAGTTTACGTAGGCTTATCACGACAGTTGGACCGTAATTCGTGGGAATGACGTTAATTTAGTGATCTTGTTTTTAGTTGACTGACTTGTTGGTTTACCGGTGTCAAGTCTGATTAGCATGCCGAACATTTGTATGGGTATATTTCCAAGTTTGTGCGCGCAAGCCTAGTGGAACCGGAACCGAGTGATTGGAATCATTCACATGCGTTAAGCAACAAGAGGCGCGGTCAGATGACTACCGCTAGTGGCATTTTTTCCGACCGCTTTCGTCCTTTGCAAGGCACGTTAAGCCGTTGATACTGGCATGTAATGGCAGTCGTTAAGCTATGTCAGAGGTCTTATGGGCGGCTTAATAACAGCTGACAGAAAAGCTCGCCACTGCCATACAATCCTTCACTAACCCAGACTTGGCCCCCGTGGCATGGCCTAACCTAAATGCGATGTAGGAAGAGATACGTGCCCCAGCTGTGTTAGAATAGTTTAATAGTGGAATTTTTAGCCTATATATATTTTTAAAAACCTATTTAGAGGCTAAAAATTCCACCCATGCCGGGATTCGAACCCGAAACCTCTGGCTATCCGTGCCAGCGCTCTACCAATTGAGCTCAATAGCCAGAGGTTGCGGGTTCGAATCCCGGCATGGGTGAAATTTTTAGCCTCTAAATAGGTTTTTAAATTTGTTCCTTAGCACGGGTTAGTGCATTAAAAAATAAAAATAGTATAATATATATATATATTTTTTAAAAAGTGTTAGAATAGGTTAATTAATACAATAAACAATATTCTTTGCTTATCTTACGTTGGTATGGAGATCGACGATTGCTCTCGAGGACTCGCCTTACACAATGTAAACTATAATTTGCTTGTAATCATTTTTATTGATAAAGAAATTTTCACTTTACTATCACTTTGGTTTCTGACAGATAAAGGTGTCTTCACATTACATCGGGCCGAGGGCGCGCGAGGGCCGGGTCCCGAGACGAGTGTTGTCTGGCTTGCCCGGTTGGATTTGATGTTATCAATATACAGTATGTGAAATAATTTACACCAAAACCAACCATTTGTACATTAAAAAAACTTAACATTTACGTTATGAGATGATAAATCATCTACATGGCATCTTTACTCACACTAGGTGGGTGAAAGGGCCATTTGGACCCTACAATACCTGGTACATTGTTTTTTAGATTGAGTATTAAATGTTTATAGAAAGACTTTAAACATTTGTAAAGTACTTTTTTTTTGGCATACAATACGATAGATTTTGAGTTTCATTGTTAGTTAGTTTCACTCAGAGAATATGTAGCTGTAAATAAACCAGCGCTACGCTCGTTTGAGTTCCCAATGTTTTGCATAAATCTTTTATTTTCAAAAAAAAATTATATTTATATAATTGGGACAATAAATTGGACTTCAATCAACGAATAAACATTACATTTAACTAATAAAATAAAACTCGTTTACTGTATCAACAAAGCACATCACACAAAGACAAAAATGTACTAATTATGATGCAATGGTTTTTTTCGACTCCCGGCTGGGGACAAAAAAAAAACCCAGGTCTTGGATGTTTACATGTTTGCGATGTCGCTGTTTCTGGTTTCCTCGACACAGGGTGTCCTAGTGTGGGGCCAGAAGCAATGTATGTGCGTGTATGTAAATGTTATGTTATGTTTTAAATGAAAGTTGCTTTGCCCGCACGGCCCCGAGCCGGTGTGATGTGAACAGACCTTAACCCAGCAAGTTTTCTCACGTCAATTTGCCAAACATTCCCGGCCAGCTCAGGTGCATCAGGCGTGCACGGGACTTGAACTGGAGTTCAAGTTTCCGGCAAGACATAATTAGTTACCAATGTACGTGCGAAGTTCATTGGTGCAGGTTGTGCAGGCATCTTCTTGCGGAGTGGACTGGAATAAACGAGACGCCACCGTGTTAGTTAGACTTCCGCACTTAGCCTCACAGTTGGGCCATTGTACGTAGCAATCAATGTGGTTTATTAACACTTCAGACACTAGGGTTTCCACATGATGTTCTTTTTCACCGTTCGCGAGTGGCAGGAAGAGACCCGTGCCCCAGCAGTGGGGACATATAAGATAAGATAAGAATATTCTTTATTGTACACCAGAGCACAAATTATAAAACATGTAAAGATACAAAGTACAATTGGCGGCCTTATTGCTAAAAGCTATTAAAAGGGTTGATATCGAGTGGTATGGCTACTGTAACTTCACAAATGTAACTAACAAGTCATTGGTACATGCCGGGATTCGAACTCACAACCTTCCGAGTAAGAGCCGGTATTCTACCGCTCCGATACCATCGCGTCGAATAAGCCACGCTGTATTGTGTACTTTTGTCTTCATCATCTTTCGTCCCTTGACTCCTCCGTGGAGTCTGGGGCTGACACAAGGGCTTTCCATTTATCTCTGCTCATGGCTAGGGATGGTAGCTCCAGCCATGTTACTCCCTTCTCCTTCGTCTCAGAGAGAACGGATCTCTTCCACGTCTGGGACGGTCTTCCGTGTGTACTTGGGTTTTAATTTCTAACTACCTACTTGATACCCAGGAGTTTTATGCATGACTTAAGAACTTTTTTCCGATGTAGAAAGATATCGATATCAACCCTTGTATGTCCCCACTGTTGGGGCACGGGTCTCTTCCAGCATCGCAGGAAGGTTAGGCCATACTCCACCACGGGGGCCAATTCCGGGTTGGTGGAGGATTGTAATGCAATGGCGGGCCTTACTGTCAGAAGTTTTCAAACCGCACATAAGGCCTCTGACATGGCTTAACGACTGCCATTACATGACAGCTGGCACCAATGGCTTAACGTGGCTTGCGATGCACGGTAGCGCTCGGAAAAATGCCACTAGCGGTAGTCACGGGACGGTCAGCCATCCTGCACCTGACCGCGCCTGTTGTTGCTTAACTCAAGTGATTGATTCCAATCACTCGGTTCGAATAGGTCACGAGCGCTTCACTAGGCCACGAGCGCCTCAAATAGAAAGATATATATTGGTTTTAATACTTAAGCGCTTGAAATTGCTAATTATGCACCACGACTATTCTCACTGTGAGAATCCCTGGGCCCAACAGTGGGACTTATTCAGACTTACGTATACTGCAATAATATCTTAAGTGACGGTAATTCATCATAATCAAAGAGTGGTTACACTGATCTTCTGCCGCTTGGTAGACCACAGTGACAATCGAAAGAGAGCACCCTTGTTTCCGACACCGATGTAAGCAGTTTTCGACCTAAAGAGCCTACACTGCCTACGAACTAGTTTTCTTGAGTGGCCTAATTATTCTTGGCCGATGAGGAAAGTTGCCGAGATCGCTTGAAAGTTCCTAAAACTTCTTGACAGTTCGGTTCTGTTCTGGCACGTCGGAACCTACTTTCTGAGCACTGGATGATGGAATTTGACGTAGGCCTTTCTTCGTAAAAGAAAGGTGGAAGCGAAGTTGGCAGATCTATGACCTAAATTTATAATGTCATTATAATGTAATATTTTAAGTTATGTCATCTGTATATACTTGTGGAATGCAATAAATTATTGAGCATTGAGAACGGTTGAGTAGCTCAGAGAATTAACGAGCTGAAGTGGCAATGGGCTGGGCATATTTCGCGAAGAACCGACAACCGTTGGAGTAAACGTGTTCTTGAGTGGAGACCGCGACTCGGCAAACGTAGTGTAGGACGCCCCCGACTAGGTGGGATGACGAGCTGCGAAAAACTGCCGGCAGATGCGGGATGCGGCAAGCTGAAGACAGGGCGCTATGGCGCTCATTAAGGGAGGGCTATGTCCAGCAGTGGACTACATAATATAACCTGAAGAAGAAGAGGGAGAAGAAGAGAACGGTTGCTTCATAAGAGTGAGATCTATGGGTTTGAATCTTGGCATGTATCGGAGACACAGTCCTACCACTCTTTAATCATAAATACATAATCAAAATATAAATAAGAAGCGCTCGTGGCCTAGGCGAACCGAGTGATTGGAATCAATCACGTGGTTTAGCAACACAGGCGCAGTAAGGTACGGGATGGGTGAGCGTCCCGTGTCTACCGCTAGTGGCATTTTTCCGCTTCCGTGCTTCGCAAGGCACGTTAAGCCGTTGGTGCCGGCTGTCATATAATGGCAGTTGTTAAGCCATGTCAGAGGCCTTATGGGCGGCTTGATAACTTCTGACAGTAAGGCCCGCCTCCTCTTACAATCCTCCACCAACCCGGACTTGGCCCCCGTGGTGGAGTATGGCCTAACCTTCCTGCGATGTAGGAAGAGACCCGTGCCCCAGCAGTGGGGACATATAAGGGTTGATAACGTAACGTAACGTAATCAAAATATCTTTATTGAGAAAATAAAATTTGCCAAAATGAATTTCGAAAGCCTGAGATTTCCACACTTAGCTTCACAGTTTCGCCACTGTACGTAGTATCCTCACGATGTTTCCCTTCACTGTTAGTGAGTGGTACAACTTCACAAAATGCACATGCACAATTGCACAAAGTCTTTGGATCATTGGTTCGAACCTACGACCTCCCGTATGTGGTTCCTCGTACATTGGTCAAACCAGGCGTACCATAGCTGAACGGGTGAAGGAACATATCACGGATGTGAAACATAAGCGCTCTGGTAGATCTGCAGTCAGCGAACATACACTTAGCGGTACCAACCACTTCATACATTTTGATAAAGTTAAAGTTCTTGCCGGATCTTAAAAGATCCGCCGGCATCCAAATTTCAATAGAGATCGTGGTTGAAATATACCGGCAGCATGGGAACCATTGTGCTTAAGTGCGTAATATGGCCCCCTATAATAAGACCCCCTTGCTAAAAGTGTGACTGTAGAGTTAGGGCCTTATTAATAAAAAGTCAGTTCACTAAAAGCACTGTTAAAGTGGCCTTGTGAGATGCTTATAATAGGTCTAAACAAAAACGTCATTAATAAAACAAAATCCCCATTATAACTGTGCTACAAACCTGCTATAACTTAAAGTTGATGTGGCCCTGCTTTAACTCTACTGCAAACTTATTATAAGCGATATTTTAATCTGTGATTGCAAAACCACAGATTACAAAAGTATGCATTTGTCAAATTGTTGTTTGTTAGAAGTGGTTTGATTGTCAGTGATGTGGTTTTTCGTGGAATTGTGATAATGACCTGATTTTGCATATTGTCTTCTTCAGAAAATTTCAAACGAAAAGTTGAAGAGTTATTATTCTGAGGTTGAAAACCAACTTCTTTTTTCTTGGTAGGTAGATTATACAATCTGCTTGTTATGACACTTCCCTCTACAACCCATACATACATACAACCCGCCTCTGCTCGTACAAAAATAATACAAAAAAAAAATCACAGATACATGTTCACTGCACTTTTAAACAATTTGTACTACGTGAGATAGCTTGAGATCTCCACACTATGCTCACAAAAGCTCGATAGCATGTAACTAGGCAATTTAGCACCTATGTTGACCCTGTAATAAACCAGCTGGTTTCGTAAACAAGCTTTCTATGTGACGCAACAGGCAACTTCGGATCTAGACTAGAATTCAGTTCCGTTGCGTAAATTGGGTCTCTACTCTCGAAGCATGGACCAATAAGCGCCACTAACATTTACTATACATTACATGACATGACATCACTTCATTTCACCTCACACGTCCGGCAAAAATATTATTTAGTCATATAGTAAATGGATTTTTTTGTTTAAGGTCTTTTGCGTCCCATTACTGGGCAAAGGCTCTGAGATACAGGCGTGTGGTTATGTCATGCCACGACATGATATGTCATGCCATGACATGATATGACGTGACGTGACATGACACGGCATGGCATCACATGACATCACATAACACCACATCACATGACATAACATGACGTTACATGACATGACATAGCATAACCTCACGCCTGTATCCCAGATCATATCCCCAGCAGTGGAACACAAAAGACGTTTAGCAACAAAAAAAAATCCGTTTTATATAATAACTAAGAGCCACTTGCACATGGTCGTAAATATTGATTTAAAACAATCTAAACCTGATTATGAATACAAAATAACTATCAAAATTGTACTAAACCTAGATTTAAGGGAACTGCGCGAGTGGCCAAATAATGTTTTTGTCCGACGTGTGAGGCGAAACTAAGTCGGCCAAAGTAGGCCCCCTGCCGTCGGGTATATTACCTAACCAGTAACTAGTTCTGGCCTAGCCCTTAGGGCCAGAACCGGCTCGTTACGTAACGCTTCCTTACGTAACGGTGACGAGAACTGATGCACGTGTGCATTACTGTATCACGATTTTGTTATTGAAAATATTTTAACACGACCTAAGTCTTTGAACTAAGAATTTCGTAACAGTTGTTTTCTCATTTGATCATGCACCTCATCAAGTCAAGTAAATAATATAAGTATTATTCAACCTCTGCGGCGGAACGGTAGCCCACCTGCCTACCGTGCGAGAGGTCCAGGGTTCCAACCCTGGCTGGGGAAAAAAAATTCTCCAAGGTCTTCAATGTTTCATGTTTATGATGTCGCTGTTTCAGGTTTCCTCTAGTGTGGGGCAAGAAGCAATGTATGTGCCTGTATGTAAATGTTATGTAGTTATTAGGCACTTGGGTACCCAAACAGAGGTCGTGTGTTCGTTTCCCATTAGGGGTCGCCTTACAAGTGGCCTCAGTTTAGGTGTATTTACATGTTTGTGACGTCCTAGCCTGGATACCATAATACAGGGTATCCTAATTTGGAACCAGGGGGCGAGTCTCTAAAATGTTCAATGGAGTCATATTAGTCCGGTGATGGTCGTTTCATTCTCAATATCGGTAGTCTCAAGATCGATTGAATCGCTCGAAGCCCAGGCTGTCTGAGTGATATTAAACGATCACGAAGGTTTAGCAACACAGGGCGCGTTCAGTGCATGGATTGGTAAACCGTCTATGACTAACGCTAGTGGCATTTTTCCGAGCGGTTCCGTGCTTTGCAAAGCACGTTAAGCAGTTGGTGCCGGCTGCCGTCGATAGATGGCAGTCGTTAAGTCAATTCAGAGGCCTCAGGGCGGCTTGAAAAGTTCTGACAGTAAGGCCAACCACTAGTCTTGCAAGCCTCCACCAATCCGGACTTGGCCCCGGACGTGATGGAGTATGACCTATACCTTCCTCAGGGAAGAGACCGGTGCCCCTCGGTGGGCACATAATGGGTTGATGATAATGATGATCGGTAGTCTGGTAATAAATCGCATTGCAATGGTATAACCCGTGCTACTTTACTCGGCGCGTCGCGCGATTCGACCTTCTTCCCGAGACATGTCTATTTAATTTGCGCGGGTTATACTCCTGGAATGACATTGTACTGATATTGCTTTGTAGACTACCATTGTCGTGCTTACATAATTATATCGAAAAACTATGTAAGTATTAGACTCTAGGGCCAGGTCAAGTGAAAATGAAAATGAAAAAACATTTATTTAAAGGAATGTTTGCAAAGACTAACATTCTTGTGCTTGTATTATTCTAATAGAGAAACATAACAGAAACGTAATTTTATGTGACTACTACCATAACTAGACTATCTAGTAGCCTGTATTAATGGTTAGTAGGCCTGTGAGGCCTGTGCTGTGTGGTGTCGGCTTAGAGAATAGCACCAACCCAAATTCTTATCACGGGTATCGTAAAAGGCGACTAAGGGATACAAACTGGGGGGTGGGCAGCAGCGCCCCCCTGCAGTACAATTCCACCAAACTGCGATCCCAACCCGCATGCCCAGCGTGGGGATTATGGGCAGTACGCCCCAATGATGGCACAACCTTGCGCTGTGGCACTCATTAGGGGAGGGCTATGTCCAGCAGTGGACTAATATGGCCTGAACAAGAATACAAGAACAATAAGAAGGGCTGTGACTATGGTAAAAGCCGGAAGACAGTGGGTGGTGAAGTAATTGTGTTGTGTGGACGTTATTATTATTATAATACAATAAAATGTAATTATTATTATAAACCTTTATTGACAATTCCCTGACTTAGATAGTATAAAAAAATACAGCCAACTAGAAACGAAATTCATGGTTGAAGTACTTACATTAAGAGTGCCGTCACATTTGTGTCATTCTCACGAAATGCAAGTACCTGCTACTGGTGACTTATGGCACCTACTGGTTACGTATGAAGCCAGAGATCACCAGCACAATGAGCTCCGCTCTTAATGACTATCGTCGCAGAGACAGTTGTTACGTGTCTTTTGTTTTTATTCAAACAAAAGAATGTTTAGAAAAAGCGCTTTTGTAAGAAAGAGTACTCCATTTTTATTGAAATGTACGAAAGCAGGTGACAGCACATCTGGTTTAAGTTTATGCACTGTAATCGATTGTGTTAAGGGTGCCTTTGCAACGATAAAAAGGAATATATTCTTTTTATTGCACTAACACGTGCTAAGGACAATTTCAAAAACCTATTTACAGGCAAAAAATTCCACCCATTGTAAGTAATACAGAGAGTATTGTAAAGAGGTTGGAAATTTCACTGATGCCGCTAGTTGCCCATTAGCTCAGTTGGTAGAGCGCTGGCACGGTTAGCCAGAGGTCGCGGGTTTGAGTCTCAGCATGGGTGGAATTTTTAGCCTCCTAATAGGTTTTTGGGATAAAAAGGAATGCTATGAAGATTACCCTGAAGACGGAAAAACAGTACAAGAATAACATAAGATAAAAAATTTTCTTTATTGTGATATCATGATATTAACTCTTTATATGTCGCTATTGCTGGTTCACGGGTCTCTTCATGCATGTCGGGAAGGCCATACTCCATCACGGGGGCCAAGTCCGGGTTGGTGGAGGATTGTAAGAATGAAGAAGATTGTTACTGTCAGAAGTTATCAAGCCGCCTATAAGCCTTCTGACATGGCTTAACGACTGCCATTATATGACAGCCGGCACCATCGGCTTGAAATGCCTTGCGAAGCACAGGAACGTTCGGAAAAAATACCACCTTCGGTTTTCGCCAATTTTCGCCGGTTTTGGTACTGATGATCAAGTTCTGATTTCAAAATTAAGTTTCATATTAGTTACGATTTCGAAATTTAGTGTCATATTAGTTCCGATATTTCTATTCCACGAATATATCCGATTCTATCCGATAGTACCCGAGGTATATTCTAAAAGCTTACAGACTGTACCTTTGTTTCATCAAATTATCAAGTCATTATCTAATTAAATGGTGCTAAAGCGCTTCGGGGTCCTAACTTTCACCACCAATGGAAAAAAAACATAACTTGTTTTTAATCGATATCAACCCTTATATGTCCCCACTGCTGGGGCACGGGTCTCTTCCTGCATCGCAGGAAGGTTATGCCATACTCCGCCACGGGGGCCAAGTCCGGGTTGGTGGAGGATTGTAAGACATTGGCGGCCTTTACTGTGACTGTTCTCTCTGAGAAATGGGCTGTCCCGTGCAGTAATACGAAAAATCCTTAACTTTTGAAGAAAGATATCAACAAATCAAACATTCCAAATTTTCAATTTTCTTTCAAACATTTCTTTCTTGAAATCTTAGGATAAGTATCATCTATAGCAAGGTAGTTTAAAAGAGATCACTGTCAGTAATAAATCTGCCTATCGTATTCAGAGTGCTAAATGCGAGTTTGACAGATCCAATCGAATAACTTTACTACCGCGTTAATCGAGCATTGAGTAGTGAGTATGAGTAAGTTTACCGTTCGAACTGGCAAAACGCTGTCACAGTACAACTCGCACTCGCGTTTATTCGTGTTTTGGCTGGTAAACGTGTTCACTTCTCAACGTAAACCATTACAACTCGCACTAAGCAATTTTAATTTCCATACTTGTCGCTAGGTGGCGCTTCCTCGATGCCATAGAAATATGAGTTTACGTTAACGCGATCGAGTACCTAGTTAAAAAACTCGCACTAAGCTTTCGGGAAACTTAGACATGTGGGGCTTTTGATGTAGGTTTTTTCTCTAACGTGTATTTAGTTCCAATCTAATCTATATTATTATCTTAAATATTAATTTTGTATCAGTAAACAGTTTTTGAAAATGAAATTAATTAAATAACACAACATTGCAGTTATTAATTCCGTTTGCAATTAATCGTTACATTAATTAATACGCCTTCTTACCAGTAATTACAAACTTTTAATCCGAATTTACGAATGAATTTCCATATCGCATAGCAGTTAAACTCAATACTTAAATTAAGGCCAATATCGGCCAGTCTTCAAATTTCATCCATCCCACAAATTATTTATTTGCATATATTGTAAATAAAGAAGTATATAATTTATCACCGGTTTCTGATTTCAGAATTTCACTGAGTAAATACATAAGTGGATAAGACACGAATATTGCTTATCTACTTATGTATTTACTACTTTACGTTACTACGTCTCTGCATCGCAGGAAGGTTAGGCCATACTCCACCACGGTGGCCAAGTCCGGATTGGTGAAGGATTTTACAATCCTCACGACAGTGGCGGGCCTTACTGTCAGAAGTTATCAAACCGCCTATAAGGCCTCAGACAGCTTAACGACTGCCATTACATGACAGCCGGCACCAACGGCTTTAATAACAGATATCTCAATATGCTCTGAGACTTTAATATAAGAAGGTCGCTAAAACGTAGTCACGGATCGGGCAGCGTATCCAGTGGCTCTAAGGAGTGCTTTGGAGTCGTATTTTATAAATGCTGTATTTTTTGTTTATCTGTGTTTTATCAATGCTGTATTTATTGTTCTTGGTAACTTTTGTAAAAATGTGTCTCGTCGTTTTTTATTATATTCTTTTTAATGCACTAACCCGTGCTGAGGACAATTTTAAAAACCTATTTATGATGCAAATTACTTCAGCCAGATGCCGCTGCCTGTAGGTAATGCAGAGAGTATTGTAAAGAGGTTCGAAATTTCACTGATGCCGGTGAGTCACCGATTAGCTCAGTTGGAAGACCGCTGGCACGGATAGCCAGAGGTCGCGGGTTCGAATCCCGGCATGGGTGGAATTTCTAGCCTCTAAACAGGTTTTTATAATTGTCGTTTCTGGTTCCCACGATACAGGGTGTCCTAGTGTGAGGCCAGAATCAATTTATGTACGTGTCCTAGTGTGAGGCCAGAATCAATTTTAAATGTAAATGTAATGAGAAATAGAACTCAAGAGAGACAGAGTGAGGGAGAAAGTGTATTTCAGTTGAAAAATACAAGGAGACATGGAAGAACCTTGCTATGTACTTGCTTGTATGTAAATGTTATGTTATGTTTCCTGTCGTCGTCGTCAGGCTATACTAGTCCACTGCTGGACATAGCCCTTCCCTAAAGAGTGTCACGTTGTGCTATCATAGGGGGCAATGCCCATAATCCCCACGCTGGGCATGCGGGTTGGGGATCGCAGTTTGGTGGAATTGTACTGCAGGGGGCGCTGCTGCCCACCCCCAGGTTTGTGTGTATGTTACCTGAAATAAATATATTTTATTTTATAATATTCTTTATTCTACACCTTAAGAATACAAGAAAACAAATAGTACATGGCGAGATTCGAACCCGCCACCTCTCGAGTGAGAAGTGTCGTCTAACGCGCCGCTGGTACAGCTTTTTGGTTTATTTATTGAACGTAATAAATGCGTGAGTAGTCTTAAGCAATCCAGTTTTATTCTGATATTATCGGATTTTATATCGTTAGAGCCCACTTTAATGAGACAAAACAGAAATTGCAAGGATTTAAAGCGTCAAGCCTTTTTTATTGCAGTCGCCTTGTTAAAGGCGGCTTAGAAGTGACAAACACATTTTGAATTCGTCATAAATTACCAACGTTAAAAAACTGACGATGTGCGACGTGCATTCAGAAAAACTCACTGACCAACTCTCAAAATAACTGTTTTATTCGAAGACGAGCATGCCCTTTCTGAATTAACACTTTTAAAGCACACACAAAAGAAGCTCGCAAAATAAATCAACAAAGAGTTGCGGAAATTTTCAATTCCTTTGAAAAGCAACCGAACGGAAACCTATCTGTATTTTAGCTGTGGCAGAGAAGGTACAGTTCTTCTTCAGGCTATATTAGTCCACTGCTGGACATAGCCCTCCCCTAATGAGCGCTATAGCTCAAGGTTGTGCCATCATTAGGGGGTAATGCCCATAATCCCCACGCACATGGCACACATAAAAGTCATGAAGAACGCACAAAATTATAAAAATAAATAAAGTGTTCATGGCGAGCTTGGCAGGGCGATTTCATCATAAATCTCTTCCAGCAAATCCTTGATGTGGTAATACGAACATTATAAACAGGGGGGGGAGGGGTTAGAGGAGTTAGATTATTACACTATTTTTATTTTTAATGCACTAACCCGTGCTAAGGAACAAATTTAAAAACCTATTTAGAGGCTAAAAATTGCTGGCTATCCGTACCAGATACGGTACGGATAGCCAGAGGTTGCGGGTTCGAATCCCGGCATGGGTGAAATTTTTAGCCTCTAAATAGGTTTTTAAATTAGTTAGAGTAGTTGATTCGTTGGATGCGAATGGCAGTGGACAGTGAAAGATGACATTAAGAGTTGCATTTGAATCATCAGCCCACCTATGGCCACCGCTGGGCATAAGTGTTTTCACCTATACTCATTAGTCGGCAGGAGTGAGCTGATGATGATGAAGAGGTTACAGAGGATTCCCTTGGCCCTCTGCCCCCACAAAAAGTTCAGCCGTTTAGCTTTATACAGTCTGTTAGCGTTTAGAATATGCCTCGGCTACTATCGGATAGAATCGGATATATTCGTGTAATAGAAACATCGGAACTAATATGACACTTAATTTTACATAACTTTTCAAAACAGTGAAGAAAAGTTTTATACAGAGCAGGAAGTAGAATTACACTAGTGTGCTTTCGGCGAAAACCGAAGCCTACTCTAGGCCCGAGGTATATTCTAAAAGCTAACAGACTGTAATAACGTATTTAAAGAACAATTTTTTTTTAAACAATCCAATCAAATGAATAACTTGAAACATCATTAAATTCCTACTTATTATTGAATGCATCCATGTGTTGAAAATTTTAGTATACTCTTCTTCTTTGTCTTTGCCTCTTCCCATTATTTGGGGTCGGCTCTCCTCGTTCTTTTGCTCCAGTTTTTAGCATACATATAATGTATCTTAGATTGGCAAACCACTTAGATGCCTATTACATCAGATATATAGAAAGCACTTTACATAAAAAAGGAAACTACATGCATATAAAGATATTGTCATAAGACATTACGGTACAAAGTTTCTGTACTTCGCAATACAGTTTTCTCCCAACGCCACGGGTTTTTTTTTCTTCTGTTGACAATAACTGTGGAGTTTTAAGTCGGAGCGATCATTGTGAACGTTGGCCTGACGACTGAGATAACGAGCTGCGGATTTAAAAAAAACACTGGAAAGAGGGAAAGAGTGGCAGTAGCTGTGGCGCTGTTAAAGCCGCAGAGGGTAGGTAGAAAAAAACCTCACTATCTTGAGATATAGGTATGTATAGTAGTATGTATAGGTTGTATAGTCTGTTAGCTTTTAGAAAATAATTATCTCGGCTACTATCGGATGGAATCGGATATATTCGTGTAATAGAAATATCGGAACTAACATCACACTTAATTTCGAAATCAGAACTCGATCATCAGTATAAAACCGACAAAAATTGGCGAAAACCGAAGCATACTCTAGAAACCGAGGTATATTCTAAAATCTTACAGACTTTAATTACTAGTAAAATAAGATAAGAATATTCTTAATTGTACACTAGGAAAAAACACACATAAAATATTGAAATTGAAATTGAAAAATGTTTATTTATCACACACAGATAATTACAAACAGTACAATTGGCGGCCTTAATACTTAGAGCAATTTCTTCCCCACAGCCCATGATGTAGAGTTGCTGAAGCAAAACTTAGACGGGTAGTTGGTATAAATATGAATATTGATATATATACTTATGCTTTAAAATAGTAGACTTACATAAACCATTACATATTAGCATTACATACATATAGCAACTATAAACATACATAAAGTTACATAAGTCACAATAAAGTTCTACAAGAGGATAAAAAGAAAGATATACCTACAATAAAGAAAACAAGAACCAAATCAAATAGTAATTAATAGGAAATCAAACGAACTTACCTGTAAGTGACGTTCGATGATTATTAAACGATGTGATTCGCCCGAGAGATTACACAATACTTCACTTGTAGTAGCACGGTTATGTGCTGCCATCGTACACTTTTTAGAGCCTCTTTATTCCTAGATAGAAAGAGACAAAAACAATCCACCCGGCATCCATCGATAATGACGGTATCTCATACACGTTTACCCCTAGGCCATACATTGCTAATAAGCTAACTATTTCGTGTAAAATGGGTAAGATTCTGATGATTATGTTCAGATCGGGGCCTGGGAGGGTGTGTAATCTCTCGGGCGAATCACATCGTTTAATAATCATCGAACGTCACTTACAGGTAAGTTCGTTTGATTTCCTATTAAACTTCTGTGATTCGCCCTTCGAGATTACACAATACTTCACTTGTAGATGTTTAGAGTGACACGAAATAGTCAAAAGATGCCGACAAGATAAGGCACAAAAGAGAAAACCTTTAGTTATTAAGTTATATAAGAATATTCTATATTATTAAATGTAGATCATAATATAGTCATCAAATAGGTAGAGGTATCTACAATAATCAATAATTAATCGAAGCTAGCCTGCAAAAGAGAGCGTGCGAATATTTCACCTTTGTCTGCCTCCAATTCTCTGTTATAAAACATCGCAAAACTTTGAGAGTTACCGGTCCAGCCCGCTGCTTTCGTGATGAGGTCTAAACTCACTCCAAGTCTGCTTGCGGCTGAAGTGGAGGCATGCCTGGTACTGTGGGCCCTAAAGACAGAGGTATCGATGCCACTCTCTGTCAGGGTAGCCTTGATCCAACGACTCAATGATTGTGAACAAACCTTTTTAAAAGGCTTCTTGAAAGTTATTAAAAGAAAATCGCAATCGGGTGAGCGTTTTACCGCAGAAACTGATAAATAACATTCTAGAGCCCTCGCAGGACAAATAGAGGGTCTTTCATCAAAATAAGGCAGAATTAGAGACGGTTGAGTTCGATTAACAGCGGATGTCTTGGTTTGATCGGTTATGTTTATAACAAATTTTTGATTACATTTATTAATGTTACTTAGTCTAATTAATGAAAGGGTTTGTACACGATGTGCTGTGACTAAAGCCCGGATGGTTGTTAACTTTTTTGACAATAGTTCGAAAGAAAGATTTTCATTAGGGTACCAATTACTATGATAGTCTAGAACCTTTGACGGATTCCACGTGTTATTATATCTTGGAAGTGGAGTACGTAATTTATAAACTCCTCGCATGAACCTCTTTATCTGAGGGGCGTTTACTATATTTGTATCTGAAATTAGTGAAAGTGCTGCTTTTGTAGCAAAACTAGTCCCATACTTGTTGCCCTGATTGAAAATCATCGATAAATAATTTAATACATCGCCCGATGATACAGTAAAAATATCGTTCTGTTTTGTCTGGCAAAAAATATACCACTGCTTTAAAGAAGAATTGTACTGCTTTAGCGTATTGTCATTTAAAGAAGCTAGCGTTATATCAGCAGCATCAGGCGGGGCGTCCTGCCTCAGGGACGCCGCCCGGACAATACTCCGGCCACCAGGGTAAGGTTGCGGTACAGTTTGTGTTCGGAGCTGTAAGTGGAGGATAACAAACTAGGATTAGGCGGAAATTCAATTTGCTCAGATATCAGCAGTTTCTTAAAAAGAGGATACCAATGTTGTGTAGGCCATAGCGGCACTACCACAATACCTTGTGCTTTATCGGATATAATTTTTTGTAACACTTTCAGGATTAGACAAAATGGAGGAAATGCATAGAAAAACCATGATGACAGGAAATAGTGAAGGCTTCTACCCTGAACGCATCAGGGTCACGATGCCACGAAACGAACCTAGTACATTTTCTGTTAACACGGCTAGCAAATAAGTCGATTTTAGGAGGACCAAAATGATCAGAAATGAGTTTGTAAGCTTTATCTGACAACTCCCTTTCAATATCGGCGTGTGTGCGCCGAGATTCTGCGTCAGCGACATAATTATCACTAGAGCTAATATATGAAGCGAAGATAAACAAACCCCTGTCTTCGCACCACTGCCAAATTTCGCGACTTAACTTATTTAAATGTGTAAATCGAATACCACCCATTCTATTTATATACGAAATTGCTGTCGTGTTGTCAATCCTTAAAAGGATCTCACAGTCTCTGAAGTCTTTTGCGAACATTTTTCAACAAAAAAAGGCAGCTGTTAATTCTAAGTGATTAATATGTTTGCGCGAGTTCGTGCCTAGACCACTGACCACTCGCCGTCTTATCAGAACAGGAGATCCCCCAGTCTGTACGAGACGCATCGGAAAATATTTCCAATTGATAGTTGCCTGAGCGAATAGGGTTGCCACAAACTTCAATATTACGAAGCCACCAATTAATGTCCTTATTTAATGAGTCTGGGAGGCTAATAAATTGATCGTAATCGTCTTTTTGTTTCAAGTAAAGAAACTTTGTCCTTTGTCCTGCAAATTCTTAGTGTGCAACCATACGGTACAGCTGGGCAGATTGAAACTAATAAACCTATTAGGTGCGCAAATTGACGAAGCTTAGATATTTTGATTGAAGAGTAGTAATAAAAGTTCGCTTCTGATTTTGAGTCTTTTCATAAGTGGAATACTTATAGTGCACTCTTCTGAATTGAAAACAAAGCCCAAGAAAGTAGCCGTATGGCTAGGTGTACCTACAGATTTTTCGTTATCAATTGTGAAACCTAACCAATCCAGAGTATTCTTTGTTAATTCAAAACTACGCATATATTCAAAATATGTATCTCCAAACAGCAATAAGTCATCTAAATAAATGACTGATAACAGGCCCATATTGCGAAGGTATTCCATAACTGGCTGCATTAATTTTGTAAAAACAAAAGGCGCAATATTCAAACCAAAAGGTAATTCTTGAAATTCATACAATTTCCCAAGCCAGATAAATCGTAACAACCTTCTATAGTCTCTGTGAATACTGATAGAAAAATAAGCATCCTTAAGATCGATGGAACACATAAAAGATCCTTTGGACATGAGTTTCATAGCTGTTCTATAATCCTCAAAATGCGGAGCGTGAATATGCATCAAGTTTAGAATGAATATATTTTTACCATTGCATTTCTTAGTGAGGAAAATACTTGAAAGAAATTGACCTTTACAAGGTTCACACACACGCACAGCGCCTATACTAATGAGGTCATTGATCTCTTTAGTCATAGATAGTTTTTAAGCTTCGGACTCTGGTTTATTAACCGGACGACCGGAGAGAGTGCTATCAATTACTGCAGGAATACGTAAACCAGAGACCCACGATAATATAATAGGATCTTTGGTGATTTCGGTCCATTCGTCATAAAAAAAATTAAGACTACCAGCCTGTGCGTCGACGTCAGCAACAACAGCTAGCGGCGCTCGTTCCGGCCGCGGTGGCGCGGCGGCGCTCGGCGGTCGCTCGGACGGCGCGGCGCCGGCGGCTGCCTGCGACCACCACTCGACAAGCTCGGCTTCACTTGAGCGCGGCGAGGTGGAGGTGGCGGCGCAGGCGTCGGTGCTCCCCTCCAGTTTAAAGCCTTCGAAGTTGACGGTTCCGTCTGCTTGCTCCTGTGCTGTGGTGGTTTAGGCTTAATGTGCCTCAACTCAACGCCCGTCTTTGTTATCGCCTTCATGGACTTCAGATTTTCCTGCAAGTCCTTTCCAAATAAGGAGCTATCTCGCTTGATATCTTTTATGTTATCCTTTACCTCCTTACTCAGGTTAGACAACAGGAAATTGCGTCGAGTCTGAGTTTCTGTGAAGTGTAAGTGACACTACAACCTTCCTGTGTCACTTAGATTCTTCAAGAATTTATTTTTATTAAAATATTCCTCTCTAGGGTCTTCTGACAATAGTGTCGTCATTGCGTTAGCTACGGCAGTAATTACCGTAGCTAATAGGTTCTGCTTCTCAACAAGGATGTTGTCTCGCTTTAGGACGTTTTCGTTCGAAGCTACCTTTACCTCAGGATTAAGAGCTGGAGCCATAGCCAGTTTTAAATTCTCAGGGACATCATATAGTTGGACAATTTCTTTCTTGATGTCGTCTTTAAGGCCGTGAACTAGAAGGTTCGACCATCTAGTCGCGATCTCTATTTGGATAGGTATGAGGGCCGAATTTTTCTTCCATAACCGGCTCCTCTCCTAAGATGCGAAGAATGTCTGGCTCCAATCCGGCGGCGGCCGACTCAGCGGTCGGTGTCGCGTCTGCAGGCCCGGAGACCAGCTACTACAGAGGCGAGAGCAGGTTGCGGCGACGGCTGAGAGGGTGCGGGCGCGGGCGCGGGCGCCGCCGCTTCGATAGCGTGCTTGTCTGGAAGTACGACCGCGGGAACGTCGTCGTCGATTAGATATATTCCAATAATTGGGGTTTCTGTAACAATACAACCGATAAACCCCGAATAATATAATGTTTAAGTATAACTAACTTTCTTAGTCGTGATACGAGTCTCCCGGACTGTACTCTAGACCAAGTTATTAATTCAAAATATAATATGCAGATATACATAGATCATGATACGAGCCTCACGGACTGTACTCTAGACCATGTTATGTAAATATACAGGTATATAAGAACATAATGCAAGACAAAGAATAATTCGTGACATAGCCTCACGGACTATGCTCTAAAATTATTATGTACGACCCAAGTATACAGCGATCAACCTTCCAGATTGAACTGAAGTATAATATGTGGGTAGGTATTAGCCTTACAGACTAAACTCATTGTACATCTTTGTAGGTAGGTAATTATGTTCGAGAATGCATTTTATTCTTATCACTGCAGCCCAATGCATAAAGTAGGTCAAGGTCAAACAAATCAAGCCGCACAGCTCGCTGTTAGCGATCGCGCATCTCACGCACCACTTTCGCTAAAGTACAGAAATACCTTCATTTTGTGAAGCCTCCTGCAAAGGGTCACGATCCTCCATATCATATCGGTCACTATAGTAATAATAATCTTCCGATGATTCTGGAATGAGATGATAAACTGTCGATATAATATCGTATCGTCTTCGTCGTATCTTCTACGCTTTCCCATTGTAGAAGAACAACGAAAAAACCCAAGTTTTTCACCTAAAAACAGTTAAATAAACACAGAAAGTAAAAATTACGTGCACGATGGCCGCGACACAAAACGTGTATGAGATACCGTCATTATCGATGGATGCCGGGTGGATTGTTTTTGTCTCTTTCTATCTAGGAATAAAGAGGCTCTAAAAAGTGTACGATGGCAGCACATAACCGTGCTACTACAAGTGAAGTATTGTGTAATCTCGAAGGGCGAATCACAGAAGTTTAATTAGAGCCTGTGGGTAAGGCCCGCCACTGTCTTGCCACCAATCCGGACTTGGCCCTCGTGGTAGAGTATGGCCTAACCTTCCTGCGATACAGTAACAGACCCGTGCCCCAGCAGTGGGGCATACAAGGGTCGATATCGATAGACACAAATTATGAACCTTGTTTATTAAGGTAGGTGGTGAAGAAGACCGCCATAGTGAAACCGGCAGATCATTCCACAGCCAGGCAGCCCTAACCGCAAATGAGATGCTTAAGAACCTCGTCGAAGGACTCGGAATCTTCAGCATCAGGTTCTAGCAGCAGTCAGATCGAAGTGCCCGATGTGAGAGTCATTGAGGTAGATAAAAGATACAGATGCGTATATCGAGTATTACAATTGTAAGCAATTCCAAAATGTTTTGTTAGTTGCTCGATATGGACGGCACAAGACCGTGAAGCTTGGAAAACCATGAGGGAGCTCTATGCCCTGCAGTGGGCGTCAAATGGCTGATGATGATGGTGATCATGTAATTATATTCTTTTTACTGCACTAACCCGTGCTAAGGACAATTTTAAAAACTTATTTAGAGGCTAAATATACCACCCATGCCGCGATCTCTGGCTAACCATGCCAGCGCTCTCTCAACTGAGAAAATGGGTGACTAACCAGCATCAGTGAAATTTCGAACCTCTTTACAATACACTCTGTATTACGTTCACGCAGCAACATCTGGACGAAGTAATTTGTATCACTAGCAGCCCCGAGTACCCACTTTGCAGTTGGGTTTTACATCGGAATGATATCGCTGTACCCACATGATTATGTTCTTTTTACTGCACTAACCCGTGCTAAGGACAATTTAAAAAAACCTGTTTAGAGGCGAAAAATTCCACCCATGCCGGGCCTTGAACCCGCGACTTCTGGCTAACCGTGCCAGCGTTCTCCCAATCAGTTGGGAGAACGCTGGCAAGTGGGCGACTAACCGGCATCAGTGAAATTTCTAACCTCTTTACAATACACTCTGTATTACGTACAGGCAGCAACATCTGGATGAAGTAATTTGCATCACTAGCAGCCCCGAGTAGCCACTTTGCAGTTAGGTTTTACATCGGAATGATATCGCTGTACCCACATGATTATGTTCTTTTTACTGCACTAACCTGTGCTAAGGAAAATTTTAAAAAACTTATTTAGAGGCTAAAAATTCTACCCATGCCGGGACTCGAACCCGCGACCTCTGGCTCTGGTTCGAGTCCCGGCATGGGTGGAATTTTCAGCCTCTAAATAAGTTTTTTAAAAAGGATCATATAATGTTATCTAAGTGTACCTATATGTAATTGCATATTACATTATGTGCAAAGTCATGAAATTAAACCTAAAGACGCTTCCACACCCAAGATTTCAGGTTTGGCCTGAAAAACGCCGATGTGTAGATAGAGGTTTATTTCTAACCAGACAGACACTATAAATTAATGACCAATTTACATTAGTCTCTCGTGACCAAAGGGCCCTGTGGAAATCCTGCAATGCCGAGTTTAAATTGGTATTTGATTTCTGTGTTGTTTCTGAGTTGTTTACATACCTCTTAAAATTAAATAAAACGAAACGAAATCGAAGTTAAATGAAATCTCCTTCTTCTTCAGGCTATATTATGTAGTTCACTGCTGGACATAGCCCTCCCCTAATGAGCGCCATAGCGCCCTGTCTTCAGCGTGCGGCATCCAGCATCTGCCTGCAGTTTTTCGCAAATCGTCATCCCCCCGCGAGATGTGGCTAGCCCACTGCCACTTCAGCTTGCTAATTCTCTTAGCTATGTCGATAACTTTGGTTCTCTGTCGGATGCATTCGTTACGAATCCTATTTTTCAGAGAAACTCCGAGCATAGCTCTCTCCATAGCTCGCTGAGTGACTTTGAACTGTTGGACCAGCCCTTTCATGAGTGTCCATGTCTCGGTTCCGTAGGACATCGCAGGTAGGACGCACTGATTGAAAACTGTCGTTTTCAAACATTGCAGTACGGATGGCGACATGATGAGAAGACTCGGCGTTTCCCAAACGCTGCCTAGCACAGCTGGATAATCTCCAAATGAAATGGAAAGTCGAGTGGAAAAAAGTCGCATGGCTTATCGTTCGACATTGTCAGTGTAGTGTGTCGCAACCCTAATAGTGCTTTGTGATAGCTGATTGAGGGTAGTCTGAAACCTCATCAGCCGAAGATGCGAACGGGTGCCAGCCATCAGTCTTCTCGTGACCACGATTACTGTAACGTCGTCGAGGTAAAATAGCAATAAATTATTACGCGATTAAGCCCCGAAAATATTCTAACTATGAAATGAAAAGGTTTAATTCTCCGGCTTAATGAACGTTATACGTCGTGGGGGTGGATTGCCAATCCGCGGTGGGCATGCGTTGATTAAGACCATACTCTCTCTCTCTCTCTCTGAGAGAAGGCCTGTGTCTTACAGTAAGACGTATATAATATAAGCTGCATTATTATTACACACACAAACTCGAAGCACTCGTGGCCTAGGCGAACCGAGTGATTTGAATAAATCACTTGTTTAAGCAACAACAGGCGCGGTCTGGTACACGATGGGTGAGCGTCCCGTGACTACCGCTAGTGGCATTTACCGAGCGCTTCCGTGCTTCGCAAGGCACGTTAAGCCGTTGGTGCCGGCTGTCATGTAATGGCAGTCGTGAAGCCATGTCAGAGGCCTTATGGGCGGCTTGATAACTTCCGACAGTAAGGCCCGCCACTGTCTTACAAACCTCCACCAACCCGGAGTTGGCCGCCATGGTGGAGTATGGCCTAACCTTCCTGCGATACAGGAAGACACCCGTGCCCCAGCAGTGGGGACATACGAGGGTTGATAACGAATAACACAAACTCACCTTGTATCCTGGGGGGGGGGGTTGGACATTTGCCTTAACCTGACAGGTACTTCTCGTTTCAACATTCATTAGTCGTTGTATGCATGCACGTCGGCTTTATGTGAATCACATAAATATTAAAAAGGCTTATAAATATTATAAAGTTTGTGAGTGTGTATGATTGTTACTTCTTCTCGGCTAGAGCGATTTCAATAAAATTTAGTATGCAGTTAGCTGACACGATGGATTAACACAAAGGCTACGTACCCGGAACCGGCGTGCGTGCATGCAACGACTTACGAACGTTGATGAAGCGAAGGTGATCTGTAAGGATCGTGACAAGTGGCAGTCCCTGGTCTCTGCCTACCCCTCTGGGATACAGGTGTGAGTTTATGTATGTATGCTACGTTATACTGCGGCGAAATATCTTTTACTGTTAATACATAGGTTTTTTCCCTAATAAACCGCGGGTAACGCCGCGGGACACAGCTAGTTTCATATAAATTTTCCTACGGTTTTAACTCTATAAAATAAACTTCATAGTCAATAGAAATTTCATCAGAAACAGTAGGTACTTATTTTAAAAACCTTGTAACGTTGTGTATCTTTTATTAATAAAAAATACTGGAACGACTTCAACTGTTGCTTTATTTGTAGATAGGTACTGTTATTTTATAATAAAACAGAAAACTATATAAAATTGATATAAATTGGTAAAATTGTCAGATCTAGTCGATGGGTGAACTTGTTATGATGAAAATGAGGGAAATTTCGAAATGTGTAACATAATTTAAATATTTGAAAATGATAGAAAAAGTAATGTTAAGAATGGCGTGAAGAGGTTTCACCGTTACAACCTATTTAGAAGCTAAAAATTCCGCCCAGGCCAGGTCTTGAATCCGCGACCTCTGGCTTACCGTACCAGCGCTCTCTCAACTGAGCTAATGGGCAAGTGCTGGTATCAGCGAAATTTCGAACCTCTTTACAGTGTTCTCTGTATTAGTTACAGGTCAAATTTATTTGTCAAATTGCTACGTGAAAAAGTAAACGTGGCTTAATCAACTTAATATTTTACGTTTCAGTTGGCGTTTTGATGTAAAGCGTTCGATTTTGAAAACTCTCCCTTTTTACTCGTTATTTTTGGGCACTCGCGTGGAATTGCGTTGCGACGTAGTATGTAACCTTTGTTTGGTTACATACTACGTCGCACCCGTGGCTTTGTATCAGGTAAATTGAAAATTTTTGACTATTGACAAATTTATTTGTTGTAACAAAATAGACAAGTTGACGCTTGAATGTCTACAAGGGTATTCTCGTAGCACCGTAGCGGTGTAGCTCGTAGGCAATGACGCCATCGCTACGACGTAGCGTCGCTACGAAAATATCTCACTCTGATTTTTATTCTTGTCTTCCGCATCTTTAGTGTTTCCGAACGTAATTATTATTTTACTACTGCTCCGACTCTCAAAGGTATGCTAGAAGAAATCTCTTACAGAGATAAGGTTGCCTTTGTACATGTTATTTCTTATGTAATGTCCTATTTAATGTTTCGTGTGCAATTAAGTACATAATACCCTATTTTTCTTTCTTAGAAATTCAATTAGTAAATACGCTTCACTCTGGTTTTATTTTGGTATTTCGTACAATATATGAACAGATAAGTAAACTCACTGTGTGTCTTATTTTTGGCTACTAGATGGCGTTATTTGTTTCCTACATCACGATTGTATCCAAGCCAAACTTATACCAAGAGAACATTGTCCAATGAGCGACCCCCCTCGGCCTCGAGGAGGGTCGCTCCCGATGTGGGTTTAGGGGTCCTTAGGACCAAACCCAGCCCCAAGGTGGTGTTTAGTGGGTAGGCGCACTTCTTGTGAGTCCCACATTGGCAGCACGGCTGGGTCCGTGCTGTGATGCATGAGCCATCACCACCTCCCTCCCCCGTGTTTTCCGGAGGGCGCCCTTTGTAGGGCAAAAAAAACATAGCTGAATATTTTGATCACAGGTATATAAACCAACAAGGTCCCAACTGTATGTAATAGTGTAGAGACAAAGGCTACAGTAGTTAATCTAGAAATGGAAAGATCCCTCGGTCAAGGTAACCTATACTTATGTAAGATTAGGACACGATGGAAAAAGGGGTATAAAAAAAGAAGGAAAGAAGAAGAAAAAAAAACAAAGTATGGAAAAAAAAGGAGAAAACAGAAATAATAAAACAATATGGAAAAAATATACATATTTATATTTATTTATATTTAAAAAAAAAACAAAGGGAAAAAAAGGAAAACAGAAATAACAACCCAATACTGAAAAAAAAGAAAAGAATAATAATAATAGATAAGTTTTGTTTAGAGTACCTAACAAGAAGCTTTTCTTTTTTTTTTGTTGTGTGTGAAATAACATTAAGGATGCAAGATAAGTGAGTAAAGGCAAGATGTAAAAGCGAGAGATCTTTCCGATGGAAACGGAATTCAAGAGTGAATATGAAATAAATTAATAATACTTAAGAAGAGCACGGACCCACTATGTCCGTGGAGAGAAGGGAAAAAAAAAAAAGAAGGTCCCAATATAGACTCCACAGCTATGCACCTTCTTTAAATAAACAGTACCACCCCTCTTAATCCTCTATCACAGCGTCGAACACTCATCAACTCTTGGCATGTCCCCATTACCGGGGAACGGGTCTCTTCCTGCATCGCAGGAAGCTTAGGCCATACTCCGCCACGGGGCCCAAGTCCGGGTTGGTGGAGGATTGTAAGACAGTGGCGGCCCTTACTGTTAGAAGTTATTAAGCCGCCCATAAGGCCTCTGAAATGGCTCAACGACTGCCATTACACGACTAACTCTCATTATTAGTACAAAATTATCCAGCTGTGCGTATTTCTATACATACAGCTGGATAATTTTGTAATAACAACGCATGGTAATAACGACGAATTGCAAAACAATAAACCATTTAATAAATAAAATAGGTTCTCCAGATCAATTCTGAGGCTGTTGCTGATAGAATTAGAAGCCTTATTCAATAAGTAATAACATTATCATACTTTAATCTCTTTAGTGAGCATAGTAATTGTATTAACATGAAAGTCTATACACAGCGTGCCCGAAATATCCCAAACAATGACGTAATATTGGCTCAAGAGTTACAACGCGACTAAATTCAGTCGTAATCCACCAATAAGCCCTTATGTTTACTCGAATACTCGATTACATGCTAAACCAAATAAATATAGGCCGTATTTTGAAAGCAGGACTGTCGAAATTTCTACTGCCATTTTCTGCGTTAGTACGTCGGGTTATAGTAAGTAATTTTGCAGAGTATTAGTCCGTATTTCGAGGGGATTAAGGCGAGATTGGTGTGTTAGACTGTGGTCGAGTGTGCAGGGTAAGGGTACTGAGGTTAAATATCAATTTTGAACGGATCAGTCTTGACTAATTGGGTCGTACATAAATTGAATAGATTCTACGGCTAGTTGCCTACATTTACAATCATTTACTGCCTCGTTGGTTAAGCGGTATCACGGCTGATTACCATGCTGGAGGTCGTGGGTTCGTTTCCTACCAGTTAGCCGCCGTATATTTGCGCTACTGACCTTGACTTAGTTTCAATATTCTTACGCATAAAGTGTACGTGCTTTGCATAGAGCCCGCTTCATTACCTACTACGTGTTTGAAATTTTCCGTTAAACATTTCTGTAAGGTTCGATATTCTTTTAAAAGTAATCTTTACAACATCAGCCTCAAAGGTTTAAAATAAAACTAATCGATTTAGAAAAAGGTACACTTCTACATAGAAAAACCAGAGCGTTTTCTGTGTTTTTTTTATAACATAACATTTACATACAGGCACATACATTCTTCTGGCCCCAGACTAGGGTACCCTGTTTCGTGGGAACCGGAAACAGCGACGTCACACGCATGTAGACATCCAAGACCTGGGTTTTTTTCGTCCCTATCCGGGGCTCAAATCCGGGACCTCTCGCATGGTAGGCAGATACATCTGAATTCCTATTTCGCTATCCATTGAGACCATTCACGTATAGTATTTTTTAACCATTCACGTATCAAGCCCTATTGAGACACAAGATAAAGTGTCTTTTACGTAGACGCTCACAGAATACTCATTTGCCGCAAGATCCTCAGAGGCTATACATATTCATTAGTCTGTGAGCATTCGCCAGCGACACAGAGCAGCGGAAAACCAATAAGCTTCGTACTTGGAACGACAAATTTACTTTTACGTAAAGATGTAAGGACTCATTTAGAATGGAAGTTAAATATGTATTGCGTCGATTCCATCTAAAAAACAATGTCTCAGGCACAGCTGCATCCTAGTGGTCGCTGCAAGCATCTAGTGTAAGGGAAGGTATCACTAAACACTCTATTAATTATGCAAAGGGCACAGCGCTTGAAAGAAGCGCTCGTGGCCTAGTCGAACCGAGTGATTGGAATCTATCACTTGAGTTAAGCAACAACAAACGTGTTCAGGTTCAGGATAGGTGACCGTCCCGTGACTACCGCTAGTGGCATTTTCCCAAGCGCTTCCGTGTACTTCGTAAGGCACGTCAAGCCGTTGGTGCCGGCTGTCATGTAACGGCAGTCGTTAAGCCATGTCAGAGGCCTTCTGGAAGGCTATATAGCTTCTGACAGTAAGGCCCGCCACTGTTTTACAATACTCCACCTACCCGGACTTGGCCTCCATGGTGGAGTATGGCCTAGCCTTCCTGCGATGCAGATAGGGACCTGTGCTCTAGCAGTGGGGACATAAAAGGGTTGATATCGAAGGCAGGCCTAAAAAGATTTTTCTGTATCTGGAATGCTTATATAGATAGAGTTCTGAGTACAGTCTCGTGCACTAACATATTATGTTAGTACCTTGTCGTAGTCAAAATATAGAAGAGGTTAATGTGACAAGGTTCCAACGTGGTTATACGCTAGAGTGCGACTGTACATCAGTTCTCGGAAAAAAAGGTAATATGCGAAGTCAAGTCATGCATACGCATCACTTTGGACTGTAAAGGAGCTTCCACGAACGAGATCCTGTTTGTTGAAATGATAAATCCATCTTTCGCACAACTATGTCAAGGTAATATGCGAAGTCAAGTCATGCATACGCGTCACTTTGGACCGTAAAGTAGCTTCCACGAACGAGATCCTGTTTGTTGAAATGATAAATCCATCTTTCGCACAACTATGCCAAAGCTGAATACAGTCGTGTTAGTAAAATCGTTTGGTAATAGTATTTCTTTCTCATACATAGTCATATATTCATCATTATCAGCCCGGTAAACCCCACTGCTAGGTATACCCAGGCCATAGGCCTATAGGCCTCTTCATTTCCACGCCAACCAGCACGGTCTCGCGCTAGTCTCATCCACTGTTTGCCGGCCACTTTACTTAGGTCATACATTAAACGCGTCTAATCTATAATTATTATGTCGTTGAGAATTAAGGTGATTACGTTTTAAGTAATAAATAATCGGGATTAGACCCGCTTCATACATAACTTCGTTTGATAATGTAGTTTTATAGGAGACGTCTGTCAATTTGCGTTGGGTGATTTTCGGAATATTTGTAAATATATGGATTCGGAAGAAGCTTCCCTCTTGCCTTATAATATAATAGTGCACTGTCGGAATCCCAAAGCTGCTAGACATTTCATTGAGCCTTTAATTTAAAGTAAGATTCCAAATTTTAATTCGGATTAAACGTACACGGCACAACGATTTTCTTTCGGCATGGGCATGTGGGCGTGTGTGCGTGGAACGTTGTATATAATTTTATAATAATAAATAAACTCTGGAACGACTTTAGGTGTGGTTTTATTTGTTATAATATTGTAGTAATAGTAACAGAAAACGGGATAAAAACGGATAAACGGAGAAGCAGGTAAAAAGTCAGATCTGAAAAAGAAATAAAAATGGTGTGAAGAGGTTTGCACCGTTACATGCGTATGTGTAATGTGTGTGTTTGTGAGTATAAATGTGCATGTAGGTGTGTATATATCCTGTTCTCTGTGTGCCCCTCCAGGATATTCTTATTAAATTCCTTATAGCACAAAACATATCGTACGTAGTACAAAGGCATACTTAATGCTAAGTAGCATTTTCTTACAGTCAACCTTTGGTTTGTGGATATTGGCTGGGTGGGTAGTCCAAAATACTAAAAGTAACAGGGGAATACTTATATATACATACACATACACGCCTGAGTGTAAGTATGTACCTATGTATATATCTATTTACATATGTATGTGTTTATGCTTGATAAGTTTACCATCGAGCGCTGCACTAAATTATCACGTTAATCTTCTTGTGTTATTACACTATTTTTATTTTTAATGCACTAACCCGTGCTAAGCCTATTTAGCCTCTAAATAGGTTTTTAAACTTCTTGTGTTATTTAAGATGCGAACATTTTAAGCATTAAGGACTCGCCTTAACCTGAGCGTTGACGCGAAGACAAAGGTACAAAGGAAGGATGACAAAAAGGCTCCCGAAATAGAAAGAATCCCTTTTATTGAAGCATTCCGTTTGAAAACTTTTAATAGGACAGTATAACTATTTAACAAAGCGAACAGATAACTTTTTGACATGGAAAGTTTTTCCACAAATTGGAGCGTAGAAAGAACACGCTTTTACTGATGTCGTCTGGGCAATATGAGTTCTATGGCTTTGAAATTACGTTCCACGTTGTTTTAAGGATACCACAAACCGTTTGAAATATCTCTAGGTTCGTTATCAACCCTTGTATGTCGGAGGAGGATTGTAGGACAGTGGCCAGGCCTTACTGTGAGAAGTTATCAAGCCGCCCATAAGGCCTCTGATATGGCTTAACGACTGCCATTACATGGCAGCCGGCACCAACGGCTTAGCGTGCCTTGCGAAGCACGGAAGCGCTCGGTATAATGCCACTAGCGATAGTCACGGGATGGTCACCCATCCTGCACCTGACCGCGCTTTTTGTTGCTCAACTCAAGTGATTGATTCTAATCACTCGGTTCGCTTAGGCCACGAACGCTTCACTGATGCTGTAGAAAAATCTCATTACGTAGATACCAAAGTTTTTATATGACAGTTAAAAACAGTGGTTATTGCACCATAAGGGATCAACTGCCTCCTGAGACACAAGCTACCCCACTTTAGGCGGCACGTTACGTAGTACCTACGTTACGCATTATTGTAAGAAATGTAAAAATAAAAAAAATATATCATAGGTCTTGGATGTTTACATGTTTCTGATGTCGCTGTTTCGGATTCCCACGACACAGGGTATCCTAGTGTGGGGCCAGAAGCAATGTTGTACATATATATATATATATATATATATATATATATATATATATATATATATATATATATATATATGTATATATTTATGTATATATATATTTATATATATATTTATTAGTAATTTTTTTTTATCTACAATAAAATGTTTCCTATATATCTTTCTATTTATCGATCTATTCATCTATATACATATTGTAAGTTACATTATATGTTTTTGTCAACAAATTGATTACTGTGATACGATTACATGGCCTTCTAAAAAAAGGAAAATTGAAACTGTATGGCTTAGTTTTGTGCAGCCTTATATTTGTAACTAGCTTTTGCCCGCGACTCCGTTCACGTGGACTTTTTTTGCAACCCCATTCACTCCCATATGGGTTAAATTTAGAAAAACGGCTAAACACGTGTTCAATCAATTGTGTTGAATAGTATTTATTTTAAGTTTCAAGAAAATAAGAAAACGTTCTTTATACCAATCATAGAAATTTTGGCAACCCTTTTCACCCCCTTAGGGGTTGAACTTAAAAAAAACCCGGTCTTATTCCTTACCAACATTGTATATAGACCCTCTGTGCCAAATTTCAGATTCCTAGGTCCAACGGCATGGGCTGGGCGTTGATGAGTGAGTCAGTCAGTCAGGACATTGAATTTCATTTATTTGTAATAACGCCGCGTGGCGTTTGTCCCAACTGCGTTATATTTGTGATTGAGTTTTGTCACGTTTTCGCGACTAAACCACGCAACCAATTTAGGTTTAAGCTGCAGCCGAAAATTGGAACGCGAATAGGCATAACATTGAAATAGCCTACAAACGTGTAGACTAGATAGTTTAGTAATGACGATATGATATCAACCCTTTATATGTCCCCACTTGGCGCCGGGCCTCTTTCTCCATCGCAGGAAAGTTAGGCCATACTCCACCACAGGAGCCAAGTCCGGGTTGGTGGAGGTTTGTAAGTCAGTGGCGGGCCTTACTGTCAGAAGGCATCAAGCCGCCCGTAAGACCCCTGACATGGTTCAACTACTGTCATTACAGGACAGCCGGCACCAACAGCCTAACGTGCCTTGCGAAGCACGGAAGCGCTCAGAAAAATGCCACCAGCGGTAGTTGCGGGACGGTCACCTATCTTGCACCTGACCGCGTTGTTGCTTAACTCAAGTATTTGATGGTAATCACTCGATTTGACTAGGCCACGAGCGCTTCCTTAGTCTAGTAATAATCTTAATAAAAGAGACATCAATTGTTGGTCACGATTTCTTATCACGGGTATTCCCAGTTCTCTTAGAAAGTTTGTTCCGTCCAAAAGTAGAGAGGAAAGTCTCAAATGAAGGTCCAGAAGTATAGGCTCTTCCTATTTCGTTCCTTCTACCTGAACATCTCATTTTACAAAAGACGCCATTTTCCCGCGCTCATTCCCTGCAATCGTCTACCTGTAGATAGTGTGGAGATACTTAAAGGAAGGCCAATGACACGAGATAAGGAATGTAAACAAAGTTTCAGGGGTTCAAAACATTTTTATTAGAATAAATTTTATAGTTATACAAATTTCGGATTCTCTATACTAATCGCTGTCATCTGTATTAGTCAAACATTTACATGATTCACCAAAAGAAAAGGACGAATCAGCCGTATTTATGACAAAACTATCCATAGTATTATCAATCATGTTATCAATATGGCTATTAAAATTGTCATCATATCACTTCGAACGCAATCTAAACAGGAATGAACTATTATAGTTCACAAAATGGCGGATGACACCAAATGTTGACAACTGCCGTACTGAAAGTTTTCCTGTACCACGAAGTACGCAACGACAGCTGTCGTCGATCAAATGACGCCATTACCGCATACGTGTGACAAGGACAGAAATAATAATCACTCACTATCGCAATGTAACTCAGTAACGGTCCGTTTGTTTAAATTCTTTATCTTGTCTCATTGGCCTTCCTTTAGTTACATATTAAACGGGTCTAATCGCGATTATTTATTAGGTTACCTTAGAAACGTAATTACCTTATTTCCCGAAGTTTCGGTAGCGTTACAGTTGTGCGTGATGATACTGTCTACAGGAATCCTGTAGCAGTGGATCTCTCCACTGCGTCTTTTATAAATACCCATTTAAAACAAAAATATATAATTTCACATATTCACATACAATTTATTTGTCAAGTGAATGTGAAGTTGCTTTAAAAATAACGCAAAATAAATCGCATAAAAGAGGCGAAAAGTTTACCTAAAAATACACCATTCCATAGATAATGACAATTTCTTAACAAAGCAGTTAAATAGAAGTTTGTCTGTACCTTTATTGCACTATAAAGCCGCCAACTGTACTATATCTTTATATAATTTAATTTACTGTTATTTCTGTGTACAATAAGAAATATTCAATCTATCTATCTATTCATCTTTAACTTTTTTCATTGGTTTAAAATATTTTGAAAAATATATTTTTTTGCAGAAATTCTGTTTTGTTCCCGCGTATTTTGACAAACACCTAATGCTCAACATTACCTGCATGTCTGTATGTCACATAGTATAGAAATTCAATGATATTATGTAAGGTCTGATATTCAAACAGAACACAAAACTGAGAAAAAACTAATAAAGAAAGTGGATGTAAAACACCTAATTGGAGGTTTCATAAATAAATTGCATTTTAAGAACAACATTTATAGCAGGGAATCACGTCTATGTCTCGAAGGCGTAAGCAGAGACCAGGGTCAGCTGCTTGCCACCATAACAATACATTTATTGCTTATTGTATATTAATGCTTTATTTCTCACACAGTTCTCATCTTATAGCATCTTAATGTAGCAAGAAGTATATTCGAGCTCTCATCTGCCACTGGTCATATATATTTGTCAAAACAATAAAAACTCAAATCTCAAGAGTAGTTTCTGAATTTTTGTCCCTAGTTAGTTATCGTTCTGTTATACCTATAATATGTAAGGGATGATGCTGACGATTTGCCTAGTCAGCACTTCCAGTACGAAGCTCCGTGACGAGAGTCAGTCGAGAGCCAGTCTCTCTCCGTCGGTCTCACAGTAGACACCCATATTCAAAATCCATTTCCATATCCTTTGTTTTTTTTTAATATAAGTTTTAGTTTAATCAAAAGTGTTTTTTTTTAAAAAGGGAAATTCCCAAAACCCTATAACAGTTCCAATTAAGCAGGATCACCGGGGAAGGACCCAAATGTGGCAATAACTTGTCCGATAAAGTTTCTTGTTTAGCCCTTCCCGATTTTGGTCTTATCGGGGGAAATCCCCGCGGGAGCGTCCTTTGTTTCGTCAATTTTGGAATTCGTCCTTCGGGATACCAACTTTTATGAGTGATCGCCGAAATAAATAAATTGGTATTTGGCTCGAGTTTTGAACAGGTAACATTAGGTAGCAACCTTAATGATAGTGATAATAACTTCCACACAACGCAATCGCTTGACCTGGTCCCAATAGGATACTCGGTACTATGGTACAGACAAGGACGTCATAAACGTGAAAATACACCCAGACTGAGGCGACTTGAACAAATTTAACCCCCTAGCGGGAATCTAACCCAGGACCTATGTGTTGGTACCCAAGCGCTTTAAGAGTTAATCACCAATCATGCTGAGCACGGATTGTCGATTTCAAGACGGTATAGGTGCCGGGCAAGCTTACCTCATCTAAAACAAATGAATTTCTCAGGTATACAAATAATTCAACAAAGGACTACAAAATATTTAACAAGCTAATAATTTTGCTGAAAAGTAACAGAAAAAGATGTGCAAACAATGTGATCAAACAAACAAAATGACACGCATAATCAGTTCGAATCAGGTTGTCCGTTGAGGTAACATAATTCAGGCATAACCCTTCACCAGCGGGCGGTCACCGGCGCCCTTGTATTCATTAACCCAACCGCGATTGATGGCGCGTCGTCAGCACACGGGCTTCGTTAGTGATCCCACAAGCGAATCCCACCTCTGATACCCAAGCGAGAGAGTTGAGAATGCTGCGCGTGAAAAGGGGAATTATTGTGGATTTTTCTCGCAAATGTTTTGAGGGGCAAATTCAAATGCGTGTACATTTATGTGAGCGGGACGAGGTGAAAGTAATTGGGCTACGATGAATATTCATGGACAGAAGTGTCTGCTACACAGACCCGCTTCGCAGATCTAGAAAAATATCGGTGCATTTCCATTTCCTTATTTTACTATTTCATTTATATTTTCTAAGTTGAGTTAAGCAACAACAGGCGCGGTCAGGTTACGTTATCAATCACCAATCACGTTACGTTATCAACTCTTGTATGTCCCCACTGCTGGGGCACGGGTCTCTTCCTGCATCGCAGGAAGGTTAGGCCATACTCCACCACGGGGGCCAAGTCCAGGTTGGTAGAGGATTGTAAGACAGTGGCGGGCCTTACTGTCAGAAGATTTCAAGCCGCCCATAAGGCCTCTGACATGGCTTAACGACTGCCATTATATGACAGCCGGCACCAACGGCTTAGCGTGCCTTGCGAAGCACGGAAGCGCTCGGAAAAAAAAAATCACACAATAATTATATTTATTAACACACTAATATTATAAAGGCAAATGTTCGTGATTGTGTCTATTTTTTACTTCTTCATGTCTAAACGACTGGAGCGATTTTTAATAAAATTTGGTGTGGAGTCAGCTGACACCCTGGATTAATTAACTGCGGGAAAACTTCTTATTCCCGGTAACACCGCAGGGTACAGCTAGTATATCACTGAAATAAAAAATGACTAAAATGACTAACTCTCTCTCAACAATGTTTCTTTTTATCAGCTAATATAGAGAATAAACGATGCCGACGTGGCACGGAATCGATTCACCATCAAATTACGTACGCATTTCACTTTACAACAACGACGCAATAATTTGAACAAATTGTTTGAGCAAATGGCGCATTTAGGCTTAGCACTCAGAATCACCGCGATTTCTGCTGGATTTTAAATCGCGTATTGGGAACTATTTTCGTGCTATTTTTTCCCGCACAGCGTGCACCTTCATCCATATCTCACAGATTTTTAGGGAAAAAGTTGCGCGTGAAAAATCGTAATGCGCAGATTTGAGCAAAACGAAAAGGTATTACATGGACAACTGTCTTGCTGAAAACCCCTTTTTTCTAATATCTGCTAATGCAGCCCGGTATTTATAAATATTTTTCTTTCTTGCTAGTGTCTAAAAAAGTCATGCATCCATTCTACTCCATCTAAAATACAATGTCTCAGGCACTGCAGCGTCTGAGTGGTCCCTTCACTAATTTAGTAGGTATGTGTGAAGGTGCCACTGAACGATGTATAAATCATCTGATTGCGTAGATGCAAAGTCCAAAGATTAGATAAGACAGAATTACGGACTCATTTTTTTATATTCTCTATGAATTGTAATATTTTGTAACATCGCCTAGCCCAGATATGGCAGAATGAGTCGTGGACTGAGTTACCTGGAGAGTGGTGTCCCAGTTTCAGAGAGAGCGCCAGCGTAGGGACAACCCAATTAATTAAATCTAGGTACCCTACACAAAATTTAGGTTCCTTGGAACCAGGACCTCACTTCAAACAGGATCCAAAACGTAGTGGGAAACATAAGAATAAAAGTGACATGGAGTATGTATTTACATGCTATTTAATAAATTAGGTACATACACTGTGACAAAAATATAGACCAGATTATACTTTAAACAATACTTAAAATACAAAAGTAGGACATGGGTTGCCAGCGGGTATTATCCTTTACTTTAGTTACCATGTTAAGCTTTTATCTTTAAAAGTAGAAATTCTTTATTATCTAACTAATTGGAGGGAGGTATCACGCGCAGAAACCGCCAAGAAGCTCCTTCAATCTCCTGGTCGGATGATGGTGATAACTAACAAACCTCCCTTCCCTCCCGGGTCAAGAACAGTGATCTTTCGTCCCAGAGGAGTGTCAAACCGGGTATACGGGCGATGCACGTGGCACGGGGCTGCGAAAGTGCAGCTGCTGCCCGTCTCACTCAATAGGTATGAGGCTTGGGTCTGTCACGGGTACCTGGACTAGGATCTGAAACCCTGAGAAATAGGACTAATGTAACAACTTCTCAGCAAACAGACCTAAGTTGGATATGGATCGTTTTTAGATGGGGGACACTTACCAATAAATGGGATTTAGGCCCGCTCCAGACCAACGAAGCATTCCGCGTGTGCCCCCGCACACGGTGTCAAGTCCGGGAAGATTTTGCTCAATTTCGGAAAATCGGCCCATAAACAGTCCTACCCCGCCGGCTGTTAACGAAAGAGAAAACCTTACATGATCGGCCATTGACATTCCGTTCACCGTATGTAGGAAATGGAAATGGACAAAACTTTACTTCAACTAAATGATAATTATTTCCCGTGATTTTTAGTATTTAAAAATAAAAAAAAATAAACAGAGAAAAGGCACCGAAGCTGAAAACTAGCCTCGAACGATAATAAAAGAAACGTGAAACGGAACGCAGGCAGAGTGCCTCCCGAAACGCTCCCAAAGTTGTTCGCGTTACAGAATATTTATTGTTCTTGTCTGATTACCATAGCATAGGGTGTCCTAGTTTGGAAACAGAATATAAAACGAATATTAAATGCATTTATTAATGAAAACGAAATTCATAAACATATAAATGATTGTGTTGTATTAAAATTTGTTGTTCGTACAATGCTCGTTGAGTCTAAACGCACCTCGGACCTGAGGGTAGAGCAGAAAAAAGCGGTGTTATCGAGCAAGTACCGACAGGCCGCCTGATAGACTATGACGTGCCCTATCGCGATTAATAAAGCTGTGCTTTTTAGGGTTAAGAGCCGTCCAAGTAACGAGAGAGCCGCGGAAATCGGATCGAGGAGAATATAAATATTCTTTGTAAGGTTAACACGAGCTCTAGACATAATAAAAACGGTTAATAAAATGTAACAACCCAAAAACTTGTGGAATGCAATGAGTTTTGAGTATCAATACTCAAAACTCATTGCATTCCACGCTCACACGTACTCAAGCACGCTCTCTGGCGACCTCGAAATTTGTATGATGGCGGTTGATCATTAAGCGCCATTATCGGGGCTTCTGACACCTGTGGAGCCACAAGCGATCCTTGGACACTCAAATCTCAATGGTAGTGTTACTATCGATAAACATTACATGCTTTATAAAAACCTATTTAGCGCTGGCACGGATAGCCAGAGGTCGCGGGTTCGAATCCCGGCGTGGGTGGAATTTTTAGCCTCTAATAGGTTTTTAAAATTGTCCTTAGCACGGGTTAGTGCATTAAAAATAATATAATATAATAGCAATACCACTCGCTAACGGTGAAATAAAACATTGTGAGAAAACCCAAGTATCTGAAGTATTAACATACCGCTCAGCGCTTGTGACCTACCATGGCCCAACTGTGAAGCTAAGTGCGAAAATCTAAGGTCTAACTAATGAACTACCATGTTATCAAGAATATTTATAATAAAAACGGTTTTTATACGGATTTTACTCGTTTATTACATTTTTTTTCCGCTATTATTAGATTAGATTTCCGCACTTAGCGGTATAGGGCCAAATCTAATCTGATAATAGCGGAGCGCTTGTGACCTACAATGGCCCTACAGTTGGGCCATTGTAGGTCACAAGCGCTGAGCGGTATGTTAATACTTCTGACACTACGGTTTCCTCATAATGTTTTATTTCACCGTTAGCGAGTGGTATTGCTAGTATATTATATTATTTTTAATGCACTAGCCCGTGCTAAGGACAATTTTAGAAACCTATTTAGAGGCTAAAAATTCCACCCATGCCGGGATTCGAACCCGCGTCCTCTGGCTACCCGTGCCAGCGCTCTTTCCAACTGAACTGAGTCGCCCATTAGCTCAGTTGGAATTGGAATTTTTAGCCTCTAAATAGGTTTTTAAAATTGCTAGTATAACTTCACAAAATTTTGTTGATTGTGGGTAATAATATTGGCTTTTTGCATCTTCTTAATGAGATACAGCGTTCAGTGGTATCTTCACTCACACTAGATGGGTGAAGGGATCACTCCGACGCTGTAGTGCCTAGGACATGGTTTTATAGATGGTGTAGGATTGCCCAGCACCTATACCATCCTGACAGCTTAGTCGGTCTAGCCCACAGGAAAGACTAGTCAATACGTGCGGAGCCAACCAAGCCGCGGGTTTCCTCACGATGTTTTCCTTCACCGTTAGCGTGTGGTATTGCGACTACGAATTCGCAAATGTACGTAACTTTGAAATTAAACAAAGTCATTGGTACATGCCCGCACTCGGGATCGAACCTGGGTCTCTCGCTTGCCAGTCCATGGTTCTATCCACTCAGCTACCACCGCTACGCATTGGTGGTATGTACACATTAAATTGACAAGCAAAAACATACTAAAAATATTGAAGGGTAGTTTTAAAAAAGAAAAGGGAAACCATGTGGGGTTTGAAAGTGGCTTCACGTCGCACGCTAGCGGCGGGGAGCCATTGCGCTCCCGAATACGAAGCTGATCGGATCTCCAGAACAAACTTCATATTAAACTGATATTTTAAACTATTCTATCGATATCAACGCTTGTATGTCCCGACTGCTGGAGCACGGGTCTTTTACTGCATCGCAGGAAGTTTAGGCCATATTCCACCACGGGGGCCAAGTCCGGGTTGGTGAAGGTATTGTATTTTATTAATTAGATAGGTCTATGAGTGATTTTAAAAAAGTATATGAAATAAAGGATTTCAAGTTAAGCCTTATTTGTTCTCTATGCAAGTTTTCACTTTATGTGATTACTTGTTCTGAGGTGTATTTATTTATTATTTATAATTTTAAACTTACCTCTATTGAATACATTACTGCGCGTACAAGCAAACTAGAACGCCAAAGACGAGAAGCTTACCTGAAAACAAACGAAACAAATGTTTAGTAACTCTGACAAAAATATGTGTAAGCGCTACTTAAATTGTCTATGATTAGAGAGGGACGTTTTATGTTATGTGCGAGCGAGAAAAAAAAAAACTTCAGTCATAGAGCAACAAACGCCGGTTATTACAGATCACAAAGAAACTATTGTAAGAATCTGTTGATATTATAAAAAGAAATAAAAGAAGGAAAGACATTTGTTGTAACAACAAGATACAATACAAACACAAAATAAACACATAATTGACTTAATGCAGACACCGAAAAAGAAAAAAAGAAAATACCCAATAGACGAGACAAAGATAGAAAAAATAATATAGGCAATAAAAATACATCTAGAACCATCACTTCTTCGATATTTAGTTACTCTTTGACAAAGGCCTCTTCATGTCACTGATGATGCATTGATCAGTCATTGATCATACCATAGGGGTCAGTGAGATCGGTGAACAGACCTAATGTGACAGAATAAATATGCTTCCTAATTGGGTGACGTCATGACTAAGTAGTTATATATTAAACGGGTCAAATATGACGGGTAATTACCTTATTTTCCGACGTTTCGGCAGTCTACCCGAGACCACGGCAACTGTATCGCTGCCGAAACGTCGGCAAATAAGGTAATTACGTTTTACCTAATAAATAATCGCGATTTGACCCGTTTAATAGAGAACTATGTATGAGTATCGCGATTCATTAAGAAATACTGTCACGACTATGATTAGCATTTCGGCGATTTGAATCAAAGTTTGAGATTACATACTTTATAGTACGCTCCGTTGTAAAGGGTGTAATTTTTAAACTTCGAACAATGTCTACATGCTTTATAAATGCAGTTGTAGAGCAGAATCACATTACCCAAAATAATTGCCAAAGACTACAAGATAACCCTAAAGAAAACTTAACAACAAAACATTTAAAAGTTACATCGTAAAATGTACAGTTTACTGCACTAGTTATTAAGGAATTTCGTCTGGGCGACCTAAAATAAATCGATAGAGAACATTATATTGTACAGTAAAAAAAAATACTACTATAATTAATAAAAAACTACGTTATGATACAAACCCTTTGTATATAATATGGTTAGAAAAATAACAGGATTTAATTTTTTACAACAATGCTGTCGTAAATAACTTAAATACTGTTATGGCCATTCTATTTAAATACTTATAATAGATAAATATACCGATATAGAGTTTAACACCGTGCGGTGCTCTTTATCGGTAGAAAATATAAATTCGTTACGTTACCAACCCTTGTATGTCCCCACTGCTGGGGCCCGCATTGCAGCATTGCAGAAAGGTTAGGCTATACTCCACCACGGGGGACAAGTCTGGATTGGTGGAGAATTATAGGACTGTGTCGAGCCTTACTGTCAGAAGTTATCAAGCCGCTCATAAGGCATCCGACATGGCTTAACGACAGCCATTACATGACAGCCGGCTCCAACGACTTAACTGTTAACTTTTTCTATTTTATTAAAATATTATACTAAATCTACAAATAAAACCACACCTGAAGTCGTTCCAGAGTTTATTATTATTTGTAAAGCTATCCATCGTTTCAAGCTTGTTTATCCCGGCATGATTTCGTCACTTGGACCGCAGTACAAAGGAGTCCTCCTAACTCGATCAGCCCCTCAGCAGATTCGATCAATATCAATAATGCAACGCCTACCGCCAGCCGAAATGATAAATCGACTCCGTGTTAGTCTTTCCAAATTAGTTTGCCCTTCCCCCTTTATGATATAATCGTCTTGACTTGTGTGCAGCTGATTGCAGCGAGATATTATTGCCTCTGAAACTGGGTTAAAGCCTAGTTTACGTCGGCTTAGTTTTGTGATTTTAGTAGACTACGTTGACACTAAATAAAGGTGCGCTCAAATAGATAGATAAATAGAGAGATTGATAGATAGATAGGTAGATAGAGAACACTTTATTGCACATCCAGAAAAAAGAATACAACCATGATTTCTTAAATATAAGTAATATTATACAATTTATCGCTAAGGGCGATTTCTTCCTGACAACCTTTGTAAAATATAACATAGGTAACATTTACATACAAGCACATACATTGCTTCTGGCAGCAATGTATGTGCTTGTATTATCCCACGACACAGGGTATCCTAGTGGATACCCTGTGTCGTGGGAACCAGAAACAACGACATCACAAATATGTAAACATCCAAGACCGGGGCTTTTTTTTGTATGGAGGGGAATGCATGAAGAATATAGCCTGTACATGTACGTAAATAGTTAAATAGAAAATATATTGATACCAAATAACGGAAGAGTGCGATAATATGATTATTTATAATTACATACCATATACAGTACATATAACACATAGATACCTGGAAAGTAAATATATAAACGTTGTAGGTAACCATAGCAACGCTACGGCAACGTACAATGTAATACCCAATAAGTATCAGTCTGGCAACAAACAAGACGTGGACTCCGAAGCGTTAGAGAGGTAGAAAGAGAGAGATATATCTTTTACGACGGCTATAAAGCGTCGTTTTAATATACTCGTCTGGAATCCGCTCAGCCTGAAAGCTGTCTTACAAGAACGTCTATTACATGAGAGGCAAAAAGTATCGAAGATGAACTCAGTATAGGTACGAAGGAATACGTCACGCACGACACCGCTCTGCGTTTTATATGAATACTAGCTGTGCCCCGCGGTATTACCCGCGGTTTATTATTCTTCTTCATGCTATATTATGTAGTCCACTGCTGGACTTAGCCCTCCCCTAATGAGCGCCATAGCGCCGTGTCTTCAGAGTGCTTAGTGCGAGTTTTTTAACTACTCGATCGCGTTAACGTAAACTCATATTTCTACGGCATCGAGGAAGCGCCACCTAGCGACAAGTATGGAAATTAAAATTGCTGAGTGCGAGTTGTAATGGATTACGTTGAGAAGTGAACACGTTTACCAGCCAAAACACGAATAAATGCGAGTGCGAGTTGTACTGTGACAGCGTTTTGCCAGATCGAACGGTTAACTTACTCATACTCACTACTCAATGCTCGATTAACGTGGTAGTAAAGTTATTCGATTGGATCTGTAAAACTCGCACTAAGCACTCAGCTTGCCGGATCCAGCATCTGCCGGCAGTTTTTCGCAGATCGTCATCCCACCTAGTCGGAGGGCGTTCTACACTACGTTTGCCGAGTCGCGGTCTCCACTCGAGAACACGTTTACTCCAACGGTTGTCGGTTCTTTTTTAGGAAAAATAAATTGTGTATTAACAGTAAAAGATATTTTCCCGCAGTAAACCGTAGCTCATGTGTTAATCCGGGGTGTCAGCTAACTCCATACCAAATTTGATTAAAATCGCTTCAGCCGTTTAGACGTGAAGAAGTAACAAACATACACACTCACAAACTTTCGCCTTTATAATATTAGTGTGACATACTTAGGAAAGTCGATATATTTCAGTTTCTTACGTTAAATACTACAGGAAATATGCATTTATCGCGTCAAATTTGATACGAGTCAATTAGCAAAGTAAAGACAAAAAACAGGTCTAACCAACAACTGTATTACTGAGCATTAACTGCTAAGCAGCCAGGACCCAAATTCAACCAAAGTTTGTAATATAATGCTCCGTAGTTAAATCAGTTTTCGTGCAAACTTCTCCATTCCAAAACCTTGTCAAAATCAAAAGAATTATATTGACTGTAAAAACAAAATGTTTATTTAATGAACGTCAAAACTGTTAGTTTCACAATTAATAGATTAGTTGGAGAAGAGACTAACAAAGAAGCTCCACATTTATTCCTTGCAACACAGATTTTAACTTCATTAAGAGAGTTTTTGAAGCGCTCGTGGCCTAGTCGAACCGAGTGATTGGAATCAATCACTCGAGTCAAGCAACAACAGGCGCGGTCAGGTTCAGGCTGGGTGATCGTCCCGTGACTACCAAAAGTAGCATTTTTTCGAGCGCTTCCGTGCTTCGCAAGGCACGTTAAGCCGTTGGTGCCGGCTGTCATGTAATGACAGTCGTTAGGCCATGTCAGAGGCCTTATGGGTGGCGCCACTCTCTTACAATCCTCCAACAACCCGGACTTGGCCCCCGTGGAGGAGTATGGACTAATCTTCCTGCGGTGCAGGAAGAGACCCGTGCCCCAGCAGTGGGGATATAAAAGGGTTGATATCGAAGACAGTTTTCAACTTAGAGTTATTTTACACTGGACTCAATCGTCCTGAGTCCAATAGCTCTAAGAGACCTGCACATCAGCGTTCAAAGCAACCATAGACCTTTTTAGCGCCTATACGGAGCAAGCACAATTTCAGGTCCTTTCAATCGCTGAATGATACAATCAGTGGCTGGATTCCGCCCATTTATCGAAGGAAAGTCTCAAAATCAAATTGCCCGGGTGCCCTACTGTGTATTATGTATTAATTTTGCCCTTTTCCCGCTTTTTCGCGTCAATCAGACGCGACTGGCAGCGTTAGAGTGGAAAAAACAGATACTTCACTTCAAGTAAGCATTTGGTCTTGATTTATACAGCGTCCAGTGCATATTCACTTACACTCGAAGGGTGAAGGGACCACTCGGATGCTGCAATGCCTGGGACATGGTTTTAGATGGTGTAGGTTTGCCCAGCACCTGTACTAACCATCCTGACAGCTTAGGGGCCTAGCCCACAGAAAGACTAGTCAATACGTGCGGAGCCAACCAAGCAGGTTTCCTCAAGATGTTTCCTTCACCTTTAACGTGTGGTATTGCGGCTGCAAATTCGCAAACGTACGTAAATTTGAAATTAAACAAAGTCATTGGTTCATGCCCGCACTGGGGATCAAACATGGGTCTCCCGCTTGCGAGTCCATTGTTCTACCTACTGAGCTACCACCGCTTACGTGATGATTACTTGAAGTAAACACGTATACTTCAAGTAAACATAATCATCTAGTATTCGCTGGAAACCAGCGTGGTGGTCGATATTGGCCACAGCATAAAACTGAACGAAGGCTTGGTTTTTGGTGCCAATTTTTAGTTTTTAAATGCTTACACGATAAGTTTTTTTAAGGCGTTTCGGAGGAAAAAAACGGAAAAAATCATGAGTTGTTTTATAAAACGATTTTATTTAAAGGTGAACATGAGAAATCTTAACAACTGTGAAAACTATTTTTAGAACTTACAGTCTAGAACCTGAGATCAGTAGATTAGAATTTTAATCGATTTCCGCGGAAAACGGACGTTTTTGGCGAAAAGTAATTAAAGTCCTTAGTTGTTGATTTTAGGTTGTACACAGTAGGTTCTAAAAATATTTGTGTCAGTTGTTAAGATTTCTCATGTTCATATCTTCTATAATAGGTATAAAAATGAATCGCTGAATGTGTTGGTAAGCGCAAATTCGCTAATTCTTTTTTTAGAATATTCCTTGAAGTACGAGGACGGTTCTTACGGAGAGAAAAATTGTAAAAAATTAAAGAATCGACTGTTAGGTGGTACGAAGTTCGCTGGGTCAGCTAGTTTTTGAATAAAAACGTTTAGTAACACAAATTACGGCAAATTACCAATTTGCGGCAAATTAAGTTTGTTACCAAATAAACATTCTTTCACTGCGTATAGGGTAACACTAGTCAAAGAAAGTTTATAGTCTGTGTGATAAGCGAAAAACGTAACCACCGATTAAATAAACTGCCTTTGAGAAGTGTTTTAGAGAAATGTTTTTTGTTGCGATAATTAAACCATTTTTCAATTTTAATTTCAAGTCTGGTTTTTTTATAAATAACACCGTTATTTCTTTTGTAAAAATATACCAGCCTAGGTAGTAAAATGGCACGCGCTTGTGGTGATAAAATGTCAGAATTTGACAATAAATGTAAAAAAAAATTGACATAAAACCCGTGGCTAACGTCGTCACACTACCCAGGCCGATTAGTACAATGGCACGCGATTGTGGCGATAAAATGTCAGAATTTGACAATAAATGTAAAAAAAAATTGACATAAAACCCGTGGCTAACGTCGTCACACTACCCAGGCCGATTAGTACAATGGCACGCGATTGTGGCGATAAAATGTCAGAATTTGTCAAATAATATCCTGGAAAGTCATGACTTGTGACATTGGAATCGAGTGACTCGCGACGTTGTACAACCCAGGTAGGACTAGTAATTTGTGGTCGTCCATTGACCAATATCTGCAGGAAATATTTTTTACGAACAACTGGTTTTTCCAGAAACTTCTGCTACTTTGTTCTACTATTCCCGAGATATTCCCGGGAGCCATTGAATTATATTCGTGTGATGTAATTAGTTTCTCTCAGCGTTTTGTCGTAAATGAGTTTTCCTTGTATCGTATGTCAACATATGTGGTAAGTAGGCAGGCGCTCGTATCAATTTTTATTATTACTTATGTAATCGTAACACATAACGTTACACAAACTTACGCCTGTATTCCGGAGAGGTAGGCAGAGACCAGGGTTTGCCAGGTAGATAGAGAGACCTTGCCACGATTTAGCCTCTGTAGTACGATGGCAGGAGTCACGCGTTTTGTAGAAATAAAATGTCAGAATTTGACAGTTAATGCACTGGAAAGTCACGACTTGTTACATTATTTTAAAACGAGCGACTAGAATCTTCGCAATACCCAGGCTGACAGACCACGTTCGCTTTTTCAACTTTTTTTTTATACTATTTTCTAAGGTTAACACGAGCAGTAGCCATAATTAAAACTGTTTTTACTTAGGCTACATACGTCCGGGATTACTGGCGTTACCCCTTATGATAGCACAACGTGGCGATCTTTAGGGGAGGGTTATATCCAGCAGTGGACTAGTATAGCCTGACGACGACATACGTCCCATTAACATTACCTAAAGTTGACTGGAAGACATAGCTTTTAGAGATAAAACCACCAATTGTGTACAGCAAAAAATTTATATGTATTCCATTGATGTATTTTCTTATCTGGTGTTTACAATAAAGAGTTCTAATCTAATTTAATCTTAATTGCTAAAATTTAAGAAATCATGATCGTAATTATTTTTCTTACTGTACAATAAAATGTTCTCTATCTGACTACCTTTCTAGGCTATTAACATTGTCTATTAATCAAAATAGTTTTCAATACTATTGAACGCGCACCCTAAGATTAGAGTCGACATTTAATAGTTGTGGCGTAAAATGCATTTGATGCGATAGTCGCAAACGCTTAAACGAGGTTTAACGGGCGCAATAAACGAGCTGAGACAGTTAGGACTGTGTTTTATGGGGAACATGAGCTCCGTATGTTGTTGTCAATCGCTGTCTGAACATTTTTTATACAGCCTATAAAGGTCCCACTTCAGGGCACATGCCTTCTCTCAGAGAGAGAGTATGGGCTTAATTACCACGCGTGCCCACCGCGGATTGGAAAGTTCAAGAGCTGAGGTATATGAACACCTCAGACACTCAGGTTTTCTCACGATGCTTTCCTTCACCGTTAGCGAGTGGTATTGCTTCTATAACTTCACAAAAATACATAATTATATTCTTTTTTTTAATGCACTAACCCGTGCTAAGGACAATTTTAAAAACCTATTTAGGTAACTGCGAAGTAGGTACTCGGTGCTGCAAGTGATGCAAATTACTTCAGCCAGATGTCGCTGCCTTTACGTAATACAGAGAATATTGTAATAAAGAGGTTCGAAATTTCACTGATGCCGGTGAGTCACCCATTAGCTTAGTTGGAAAGAGCGCTGGCACGGATAGCCAGAGGTCGCGGGTTCAAATCCCGGCGTGGGTGGAGTTTTAAGCCTCTAAATAGGTTTTTAAAAATGTATATAACTTACAAAAGTAAGTCATTAGTACATGCCCGCACTGAGAATTGAATCTGGGTCTCTTGCTTCTGAGTCCATTGGGCTACCACTGCGTCTGAACATTATTGAATACTTACGTCTTGCTAAGCGGTGGTAGCCAAGTGGGTAGAGCAATGGAATCGGAAGCGAGAGACCCAGGTTTGATCCCCGGTGCGGACATGAATCATTGACTATGTTCACTTTTAATGTTACGTGCATTTTCGAATTTGTAGGAAGCATTGCAGGAAGAGTTAGGCCATACTCCACCACGGGGGCCAAGTCCGATTGGTAAAGGATTGTAAGACAGTGGCGAGTCTTACTGTCAGAAGTCAACAAGCCGCCCATAAGGCCCCCGACATGGCTTAACGACTGCCATTACATAACAGCCGGCACCAACGGCTTAACGTGCCTTGCGAAGCACGGAAGCGCTTGGAAAAATGCCACTAGCGGTAGTCACGGGACGGTCACCCATCCTGCACCTGATCGCGCCTGTTGTTGCTTAACTCAAGTGATTGATTCTAATCGCTTAGTTCGGCTAGGCTACGAGCGCTTCATTTGTACTGTAAATTTTTTGCTTTTATTTTTTTGCAGTTAGCGTAGAAAAATATCAGGGTTCCGTCAGCAGCGTTGAGTACGGAACGCTAGGAGTGGCATGTGGTCATTTGTGGATGCGCCATTACAGCTATTAAACGGAACGTACGTACCATTAGTTTTACGAGTCAGAAACGTACTCGGACTAAGTTTCCATTTGTGTCGATTACGTAGCGTCGTGCATTGCAACAATTTGCTCTGATAATATTAATACTTGTTCTGTTAGTTACTATATTGCCTCAGGGATTAGATCCGCTTTATTCGTTAATAATTTGGCAAGATTAAAATTAGTGAATTTGCTAGTCTAATATGTGAAAAATGTTGAAGTTTTCGAATAACTCTATGCAAATAATAAAGAGAAAAAAAGAACAGAGTGCATTTTTTTCATACATACATACATAACCTCACGTCTGTATCCCAGAGAGGTAGGCAGAGACCAGGGACTGCCACTTGCCACGATCCTGACCGATAACCTTCGCTTCATCAACGTTCATAAGTCGTTGCATGCAAGCATGCCGGTTCCGGGTACTTTTTATCGTTCCCTTTGCTAATACATCCCCTATTTGGTCGATGTAAGTCCGTCTGGGACGTCCCTTACCAGCCCTTCCACTCACATTCGCAATATATATTTGTTTCGTCAATCTTTCTTCCTTCGTCCTCTCCACATGTCCAAACCAACGCAACATTCCTTTCTCAATTCTAGTCACTATATCCTCGTTCAGTCCACAACGTTCTCTAATCAGACTATTGCGTAATTGCGCATCCTGTCATTCAAATTAACACTAGACATACTTCTACACACACTGGATTTTTTTTCAACTGCTTTTTTCCATTACGCTGCGGCCCGAAGGCAGCGGCTTACATTATGTACACGTTGCAAATTGACATAGAGAAAACTGAATGTAACTTCTTTACGTTTGAATCAAATAAAAATATAAATTGCCTTTGTTATTTGCCTGTAAAAAAATTAAGCTACATTTATAATTTCAACTTTATCTTAATAATACAATATTTCATGCATATTTATTTCATTATTATTTAATCATTATTTAGTTATCTGAATCAATTAATATTTTTACAACGTTTATTAAATAAAATAAATATATTTTATTTAATTTTGATGTGACGCATGGCGGGAAACGTCTAATGCATGTTGGTGAAGCGAATGAGATCTGTCAGGAACGTGGTCTTTGCTTACCTCTAGAGGATGCACGCGTGAGTTTGTGTTAATTCTCTATGGAATGCGTAATCTAGAGATCAATTTCAATTAGTACCTATATGTTGTATCTGTAGTAATTTTTTTGTTATGTAACTCTCTTTATAATTTGCCACGTGTTTTTTTACCATAAATAAACAAATGAGATGAAATTTACCTTTCTGTCGACATATAGTGTATAAACTACCAATAGCATTGGAATTAATTTTTTTACTACATTACTACATGTATGTAGTTTCGCTTTTCTTCTCCTTTTGTTTTATATTTACTTTTTGACTGTAGTTTCGTTAAATAAACGTTTTTCTTTTTCTGTTCTCTGCACCACAACCATGACGCGAATCACTTCATCAAAATTCACGACTTGTAGCGAATATTAGGATCAAAACAAAGGACCCATTCGCCGCACCTAATGTATTCAGCGACATTTGTACCAAACAGTTGACAGTAACTTCGCCCTAAACGTTTTAGAGCCCTTAGAAGTTTAGCTGCTAAACTCCGAGCTGTGGGGAGCTGATAAGGGTAACCGCCGACTTCTGAATTCTGAATTTTACTAAGTTATTACGTAAGTATCTATCTCTGTCATTAAGCAGATTGAATATTGAAGAACCAAAGTGCATCTTGACAGATTGATGAAGATTTTTTTTGGTTTGTTGCTATTTTTTATAAATGTTGCTTTACCCGCAATTTCAAACGATTTAAATAAAACTCGGATAGTGTCTGCGACCTAATTGCGCTCACAGAATCCTGTTAGAACCCTGGCATTTATGATAGCAATTTAAATGGGACTTGGTAATACACGACTGGGATCGCTCTGCATTTGGTGCGCGTAATGTGGGAGCAAATTACTGATAGTGAAAAAAGGAAAAGAAAGTAGTCTTTATCTAGATTTGCTGTATTTAAATTTAACTTTGACTTAATGATAACCGAAGGGTAAACCTGTAAACTAGCCTAACTTTACATGCATACCGATGTCTGTTGCTCAATAAATATCTTTATCTTTATATATTTATTTTTATATCTATGTATAGTTTTTAATTTTTTTTTTGATGTGTTGGTTTATGTAGATGCTGGATGCGGCAAGCTGAAGACGGGGCGCTATGGCGCTTATTAGGGGAGGGGTGTGTCCACCAGTGGACTAAAATAGCCCGAAGAAAAAGAAGAAGATTTTTTAGCCTCTAAATAGGTTTTTAAATTTGTTCCTTAGCACGGGTTAGTGCATTAAAAATAAAAATAGTATAATCATGTGGTACAGTGATATCGTTCCGATGTTAAAACCTAACTGCAAAGTAGGTAGTCGGGGCTGTAAGTAATGCAATTTGCTTAAGTCAGATGTCGCTGCCTGTACGTAATACAGAGAATAGTGTAAAGAGGTTCGAAATTTCACTGATGCCGTGAGTCGCCCATTGGCTCAATTGATAGAGCGCTGGCACGGATAGCCAGAGGTTGCAGGTTCGAATCCCGGCATGGGTGAAATTTTTAGCCTCTAAATAGGTTTTTAAAATTGTCCTTAGCACGGGTTAGTGCATTAAAAATAAAAATAGTATAATCATGTGGGTACAGTGATATCGTTCCGATGTAAACCAAACTGCAAAGTAGGTAGTCGGGGCTGTAAGTGATGCAATTTACTTAAGCCTGATGTCGCTGCCTGTACGTAATACAGAAAATAGTGTAGAGGTTCGAAATTTCACTGATGCCGGTGAGTCACCAATTAGGCTCAATTGGAAGAGCGCTGGCACGGATAGCCAGAGGTCGCGGGTTTGAATCCCGGCATGGGTGGAATTTTCAGCCTCTAAATAGGTTTTTAATTACTATATTTCACCTTGACATTGTAGAAAATATAAACAACGTAGATTTAGCGCTTGACAGATTTGACATTTGTAATTCATAATGGTATTTCAAAGGGCGGTGGTGGCGGAGCGGTGTAGAACGCCGGCCTCTCAATCGGGAGGTCGTGGGTTCAAACCCCGGCATGTGCCAATGACTTTGTTTTCTAAGTTATGTACATTTGTGAAATTATGGTAGCAATACCACTCGCCGACTGTGAAGGAAAACATCGTAAGGAAACCCTAGTGTCTGACATGTAAACGTACCTCAGCGCTTGCTATGAGGCTAAGTGCGGAAATCTCACTAACTATAACTAGAATGATATTTCAAAATATCCGATTATATAAATAAATTTTAATAACATATTTGCATGTTAGAACATACCTAACAGAATGTGAGCTCATATTTAATAACATGTTATCATAATGTACCACGTTCTAAGCAAATAAATTTAACTAAAACTAAATATTAAATTTAAAAACCTATTTAGAGGCTAAAAATTTCACCCATGCCGGGATTCGAACCAGCAACCTCTGGCTATCCGTGCAAAATAGGTTATTAATTTTTTTAAATTTGTTCCTTAGCAGGGGTTAGTGCATTAAAAATAAAAATAGTGTAAATATTAAATTTTTAGCCTCTAAATAGGTTTTTAATTAAAACTGTTTTTATACGGATTTATGCCCGTTTATTAAATTTTTTACAATTTTCCAACGAGCATAAATCCGTATAAAAACAGTTTTAATTATGTCTACTGCTCGTGTTAACCTTAGAAAATAAATTTAATTAAATTTTATTTTAAATCAAACTACGTTTGTATGGGAGTCACTCCTTAAGGGGCACTCGTAAGTGGTCGCGTCACCTATCTATTATAGGCAGAGTTGCCACAGTATAAATAATCTAGTGTAGATATAAAGTTAACTCAGTTTTATAGCCACTTCGATGCCTCCTAAATGAGTAGTAAAACCCGTCCTTTGACGCTGCTAACTAAATCAACCCAGCCGTGCAAAGGCCTTTGGTTCCTTGAGTTGATTACCGTCTGATTTCTAGATTGAGAATTTCAACTCTAAATACGTAAAGATAAGTTTAGTGTCATGTAATGGCAGTCGTTAAGCCATGTCAAAGGCCTTATGAGCGGTTTGATGACTTCTGACAGTAAGGCCGCCACTGTCTTACAAACCTCCATCAACCCGGACTTGGCCCCCGTGATGGAGTATGGCCTAACCTTCCTGCAACGCAGGAAGAGACCCGTGCCCCAGCAGTGGGGACATACAGGGTCGAAATCAAAGTTTAGTGAGGAAACCGGAGTGTCTGAAGTGTCACTTACCAGAGCGCCAATCCGCGGCTACTCTCTCTTTCTCTCTCTGAGAGAAGGCGTGTGCACTGCAGTGAAACGTATATACGCTGCATATAAAAATAGATCTCTTTCTTACATTTCCCAAAAACGAACTTTTTTTCGAACGAATGCATCCGACAGAGAACCAAAGTTGTCGACATAGCTCAGAGAATCAGCAAGCTGAAGTGGCAGTGCGCTGGCCATATCTCGCGAAGAACCGACAACCGCTGGAGTAAACGTATTCTTGAGTGGAGACTTCGACTCGGCAAACGTAGTGTAGGATGCCCTCCGACCAGGCGGGATGACGATCTGCGAAAAACTGCCGGCAGATGCTGGATGCGGCAAGCTGATGACAGGGCGCTATGGCGCTTATTAGGGGAGGGCTATATTTAGCAGTGGACTACATAATATAGCCTGAAGAAGAACTTTTTTAACGAGTTATCACGGGACGGTCACCCACCATGCATCTGACCGCGCCTAACGAAAGTGTTTGATTCCAGTTAGTAGTTTTTTCGTATGCACTTTGGCAAACATACATCTGTTAACAGTATATTAACAGACTTTTCATCATCATCAACCCATATGTCCCCACCGAGGGGCACGGGCCACGGGGGCCAAGTCCGGATTGGTGGAGGCTTGCAAGACTAGTGGCTGGTCTTACTATCAGAAGTTTTCAAGAATCCCTGAGGCCTCTGGCTTGGCTTAAAGACTGCCATCTATCGACGACAGCCGGCACTAACTGCTTAACGTGCCTTACGAAGCACGGAACCGCTCGGAAAATGCCACTAGCATTAGTCATAGACGGTCACCCATCCATGCACTGAACGCGCCCTACGTTGCTTAACCTTAGTAACCGTTTAAGATCACAGAAGCAGCAGGGGCTACGAGCGTTTGAGCATTCAACAGACATTTAGTACACGAAAAATAAGGAGTTAGTTAACACGAGAAAGAAATAGAACGGGTTCAAAGAACAACGCCTAAATACCTCCTCAGTTTTAGAAGTCGGTTAAAATGTGTCTTGTCTTTTCTGTTTATTGCAGTAGAATGTCTTCTTCTTCAGGCTATATTATGTAGTCCACTGCTGGACATAGCCCTCCCCTAATAAGCGCCTAAATGAATGAATGTATAATGTCTGAAACTTTTGAAATATTTCACATTAAAACTAAAACGTAAGTCGTAGCAGCTGTTTGATAAGACTAGATTTATTGTGAGCGTTTGATACTACAAAACGTTTAACTGCAGATAATATGCCTTTTATGTCTAGACGGCGAGACATTGACTCAATGACATTACATTCGCCCTATCGTACTTTAATTTTATTACCGCAATGAATAAATGGCCTTTGCATCTACGTAGTGAAATGATTTATACAGGGTCCAGTGGCACCTTCACTCACACTAATAATATGAAGTTTGTTCAGGAGATCCAATCAGCAACGTATTCGGGAACGCAAAGGGGGAGCCTTTGCGTTCCGAGTGCTTAGTACGAATTTGACAGATCCAATCGAATAACTTTACTACCGCGTTAATTCAGCATTGAGTAGTGAGTATGAGTAAGTTAACCATTCGAACTGGCAAAACGCTGTCACAGTACAACTCGCACTCGCGTTTATTCGTGTTTTGGCTGGTAAACGTGTTCACTTCTCAACGTAAACCATTACAATTCACACTCAGCAATTTTAATTTCCATACTTGTAGCTAGGTGGCGCTTCCTCGATGCCATAGAAATATGAGTTTACCTTAACGCGATCGAGTAGTTAAAAAACTCGCACTAAGCACTCCGCTCGCTTCCGTCACCGCTAGCGTGCGACGTGAAGCCAATTTCAAACCCTAGTCGGGTTCCCTTTTCTTTTTAAAACTACCCTTCAATATTTTTGTATGTTTTTGCCTGTCAATTTAATGTGTACATTGACATGGCGGCTTATGCAACTATCATTATGAATTAACCTACTTTGTTCGATAATACTTACGTATAAAATTAGATATATCATGCAAAATCATAAAATATAAAAGCCTACTAAGGGACACAAACCGGGGGGTGGTCAGCAGCGCCCCCTGCAGTACAATTCCACCGAACTGCGATCTCAACCCGCATGCCCAGCGTGGGGATTATGGGCATTACCCCTTATGATAGCACAACGTGGCGCTCTTTAGGGGAGAGCTATGTCCAGCAGCGGACTAGTATAGCCTGACGATGGTGCAAAATCATGACACTGCAATCATGACAAGAAGGGACCTCTCCAACGCTTCTGTGTCTGGAACATGTTTTTTTAGCTGGAGTATGCTTGTCCAGCATCTATACCATCCTAACGGCTTACTCGGTCTGGCCCGCAGGAAAGAAAAGTTAATACGTGCGGTGCCAACCAAGGCGCAGGTTACCACACGATGTTTTACTTTACGGTAAGCGCGTGCCGTGCTTCGCAAGGGACGTCAAGCCGTTGGTGCCGGCTGTCGTGTAATGGCAGTCGTAAAGACTTGCCAGAGGCCTTATGGGCGGCTTGATAACTTCTGACAGTAAGGCCCGCCATCGTCTTACAATCCTCCAACCACCAACTACCAACCACCAACCTGCACTTAGCCCTCGTGGTGGTGTATGGCCTAACCTTCCTGCGATACAGGAAGAGACCCGTGCTCCGTAATGACAGTCGGTCGGTCATTATATGTTAGATTTTTTATGACTAATAGTATTCTACATGTTAATAATGGTGTTATCATGATGGTTAATTTTTAATGTAATTGAATGCGCTTCAGTTTGTGAGGTTATATGAAAATTGCTGAAGTGCAGTGAAATTTTGTAGTTCTATTGTTGTATTGAATAAAATCATAAATTAAAAAACATGCATTGTTTAAATAGGTACAAAAAAACCAAAAGGCGCGGGTTGAAAACCTGCTGACATTTAATTCACTTTCTCCTTCCCCCCAAAGCGTCTCCCGTACGCGAGTAAAAATTAAATCACGAACAAAATACAGCGAGAACCCATCCAATAAAGAAGTATTAACTCAAAAAGTACATAATTTTCCACAGAAATGAATAAAGCCCGAAGTAAGAGACAGGCGGGGAATATAAATAAAGGCTAAACCACACCAGACATTCGGTCGTAAAATTTCTAACTGAGTTGCTACACCTTCCTTGTAAATAAGGCTTTAGAGGTTTTCCATCCCTCACCCGGGGCGTCTACTCTAGATTTTATGTAGCCTATATAATTCCCACAGCGGTGGTAGCTCAGTGGGTAGACCATGGACTGGCAAGCGAGAGCCCCAGATTCGATCCCGAGTGTGGGCATGTACCAATGACTTTGTTTAATTTTAAAGTTACGTATATTTGCGAATTTGTAGTCGCAATACCACACGCTAACTGTGAAGGAAAACATCGTGAGGAAACCCGCGGCTTGGTTTGTTCCGCACGTATTGACTAGTCTTTCCTGTGGGCTAGGCCGACTAAGCTGTCAGGATGGTATAGGTGCTGGGCAAGCCTACACCATCTATAAAACCATATCCCAGGCATCTAGTGTGAGTGAGGATACCACTGGACGCTGTATAAATCATATCATTACGTAGATGCAAAAAGGCCAATCATCATATAAGTCCCACTACACATAACGGTAGTAGCGGAATGATAAAGCGCCGAAGATTTTATTTTTCATTGAAATCTTCTGACGAAGCGCTCGTGGTCTATAGTCGTACCGAGTGATTGGAATCAATGACTTGTGTTAAGCAACAACAGATGCGGTCAGGTGCAGGATGGGTGACTGTCCCGTGACAACTGCTAGTGGCATTTTTTCCGAGCGTTTCCGTGCTACGCAAGGCACGTTAAGGTGTTGGTGCCGGCTGTCATAAGACGGCAGTAGTTAAGCCATATCAGAGGCCTTGATGACTCGAGACAGTAAAGCTCGCGATTCGGACTAGGACTTGGCTCCCGTGGTGGAGTACGGCCTAATCTTCTTACGATGCAGGAAAAGACCCATCCCGCAGCAGTTGGGACATACGAGGGTTGTTATAGAAATGTTGCAAAATACTACTATGATCGCCACCGCCACCGCGAATGTTTTATTTCATTCAGTTGAAGTAGATAAAACATTGACAAATATGATCCGAAACATGAGCCTGTGAGACTGGCCGATTCCTGTACAAAAAACGTTTAAATTCAAAATTCGAACAGTCGTTCGTTAGAAATTGGAAATCAAAACTTCGATGAAAAAACAGTAAAGTTTAATCTTGCAAGAGGAAAACTTTTTCGTAAGGTTCTGTGAAAAAAAAAACTTCTGAAATTCGTTCCAATTTTGAAATTCCTATCGAATTAAGTGTAGGGGCCTTAAATCTTCTCCCTACCCCACCTCCTTCCTTAACGCGTTCATAATCTAGGAGCTTCGGCATTTTCCTACCATGAAAATAATTATTTTGTAATTCGTGAAAATTATTAACTATTTACGAGAAACCGCACGGAAATATTGATACTAAGAGATAGAATTTATTTTCAGCTTTCTCGTTCATGGAAAGTTTACCAGACTTTTCATTATGGCTGGCTTTTAAAGGTAGTTACAAAATTAATGAGCTTGAAAACAACAGTTCGTTAAGACCACTTATCGCAGCCCTCTGCCACATAAATTTTTAAAATATTAGTTCCATTAAAAACGCAGCGAAAGTTTCCTTCGTTCATTTTCGTTAATCGTCACAGGGAAATAATATTGAAAAAAAATGCCCCTTTATGGTTTTTGTGGGTTAATAAATACAATATGAGTTAAACGACCTAAATTTAATGAAGCATATTCTCTTGTCACGCTATATTGGCTTTCGTGACGCAATATTATGCAAGCTATTTTTTTAATTTCGAAATTAATCTTCCATAATTTATAAAAACTTTCAGACAGTCAGTCGAGCTGGTGAAAACTGATACCCCGTGCTATGTTTACCATGTTAATATGGTAAGACAAAATCAATATAAAAAATACACCAATCCCCAGATTCTGTTAACGCATTGTAGTAGCAGTAGTAGTAGTATTTGCATCTACTTAATGAGATGATTTATACAGCGTCTAGTGGTATCTTCACTCACACTAGATGGGTAAAGGGACCACTCCGACGCTGTAGTGCCTGGGACATGGTTTAATAGATGGTGTAGGCTTGCCCAGCACCTATACCATCCTGACAGCATAGTCGGCCTGGCCCACAGGAAAGACTAGTCAATACGTGCGGAGCCAACCAAGCCGCGGGTTTCCTCACGATGTTTTCCTTCACAGTTAGCGTGTGGTATTGCGACTACAACTTCGCAAATGTACGTAACTTTGAAATTAAACAAAGTCATTGGTACATGCCCGCACTCAGGATCGAACCTGGGGCTCTCGCTTGCCAGTCCATGGTTCTACCCACTGAGCTACCACCGCTTTTTAACGCATTGTAGTACAATAGCAATTGCACTAACGTGTCGATTTTATTTCTGCTTTTAGTCTAAGCCCGGACAAGTATCAAAGTTTTTAAGCACCAATGGCATAAAATAACACGTCACGTGACGTCCATTTATCTGTCATTGTAGTGAATCTGTCTGTTTGTACGTCGGCCCCCACTGGGAATGGAGCCCACGACCTCTGCCATGGTAATCAGACGGGATATCGCTAGACCAACGAGGGAGTCAAGCAGACAGGCAGAAATATCTGTGTAATTTCCATTTTATGTCCAATAAAGTGTTCTCTATCTATGTCTCTATTTCTACAGCATGATTTCCATTGCGTTTTCTATAAATATATTTAACACCAATAAAGTATGAGTAAATGGTTACAATCTCGATATCAAACCCTGTATGTGCCCACTGCTGGGGCGCAGGTCCCAGGTTAGGCCATACTCCACCACGGGGCCAAGTCCGGATCGGTGGAGGATTGTAATACAGTGGCGAGCCTTACAGTCATAAGTTGTCAAGCCGCCCATCTAAGTCTGGTTACAATCTGGTTACAATCTAAGTAGAAGTACGTTATTTAAATAGATAATTGAATAATTGGTACGACTATTACAGGTGTTTCCTATAAATTATAATTATTATTTCATGTTTCATGCATATTATTATTTTTATGTAGACTATATACGTCTTACGACATTCCTTCTCTTAGAAAGAGAGAGCCCTAGCCATTTGAAGCGCTGAGGTGGTTAAACACCTCAGATGAGTTTCAGATCTTCTCACGATGGTTTCCTTTATGTTTAGCGAGCGTTTACGCTATTGCCAGTGGTATTTTAAATTCCGTTCGTAACCATTCAAGCATTCTTAATACGAGTATCTACAAGTACCTACTACAGATTGTTTTTGTAGACAATATGACCATAAGTGCAGATCGTAAATTTTTATGGTTACCGTTTAATAGGTCGCACGCAAGGACCGAAACCACAAACTAAAAAATAGTAAAGTAGCATGATTATACTCTTTTAATGCACTAACCCGTGCTAAGGACAATTTTAAAAACCTATTTAGAGGCTAAAAATTCCACCTATGCCGGGACTCAAACCCGCGACCTCTGGCTAACCGTACCATAGGGTGTCCCCGTTTCGGAGCTGCAAGGGCCGATTGCGAGATACGCCTGGGAAGAGCGGTGAGGTGCGAGGCGTTCGCCGCCTTTATGGCTGACTCCGATAGTCGAGAAGCCTTCCTTGCCTTCGCCTTGGGGGTCGTGCGCGCGGCCTCAAGGGCGAATGGGGGCCGGTTTTAGCCCGGGCGAGCTAGATGGTGACTGTTTTTATTGATCTGACTTTTTATAATGTTTTATAATAATTCTAACTTTAAGTACCATTATTTTGTACCCCGGCGCCTTGCTTGTGACTACTCGTCGGAGTAGACAGAGAAAAGGCGCCGGGGTGAAAACGAACGAACCTGTTAATTTAAATTTTAAATTTAATGAATTTTCACATTGTTCTATTTAATTTTAACCGTTTTCTTTGTACATATTAATAATTTGTTTGTTTTAATTGTGTTTACTTGCTTGCCGGGGAAAAATCCGGAACTGTACGTTTTAATGTAAATTTTTTTTTTATTGTTTACACGTAATTTTTAAATTTTATCAGTTTCTATTATACTAATATCTAATACACTATTATACTCTGAATAATGTTGTAAATGAGCTAAAAATATGAAAAAAAAAGAAAATTAAAAAAAAAATAAGCAGCCAAAAAAAAAAATATTAATAAACAAAAATATTATACCAAAAGAGAAAAACATGACAAAAAAAATTGACCCATTAGGTTAAACCTACATTAGCATAAACTAGGATAATACAACAAATTAATACTAATTAAAAGTTTATATATAGTTAATAGAGACCAACAGTAGACCAATTTTACATAATAATTTTAATATACTACTTTTTAATCCACTGACTACAAGGTTGCCACGTATCAACGGTGGCAGTAACCTTAAAAAAAAAAAAGGGAAGGTCGTGGGTTCGAAACCCGTTATATACTTTGTTTTCGAAGTTATATACATTTATAAAGGTATAGTAGCAATGCCACTGGCCACTTGTTAAGGAAAACATCGTGAGGAAACCCAAGTATCCGAAGTATTAACAAACTCAGCGTTTGTTATAGGTACAATGGCCGAACTATGAGGCTAAGTGCGGAAATCTCAGGTCTAACTAACAGGTGTGAGTTTACGTTATGCTTTAACAAAATCTAATATACTAGCTGTACCGTGCTACCCGCGGTTTATCGATTTTCCCATGGGAATTAGATAGTTTTCCGCAGTAAAAACGTAGTCTATGTGTTAATTAGTCAAAACCAACAATTTAAAACGAAAACGACATAACAAACACTCGCACACACTTACATACACACACACACACACACTACGCACTTACATACACAGACATCCACATGCAGACAATAAAATGTATTATAAGACTGTAAGGCCGACTTGCGTGACATTTTGCTTAACTTAACTTTAAATAAAATTAACTAAACACGTTTACTCTGCTAAATTTCGTTAAACTAATCATAATTAGAATCGTCTTGCACAACACTTGGCATTCCGTTATTTAGCTAAATATAGTTAAGGACGAATGCGTGTCGGTAAAGCAGGCTTTGCGTTCCGTTTTACGTCTGAACTTATTTCCGCTAACTAAAATGAAGTTGGTTAGAGATTAAAATCTGCATGGAACGAAACATGTTACAAAAAGAAAACAAAACTTTCAAAATGTCATTCTGCGCAACATCTGTTCCTTTTATTTTTAAAAACCTATTTAGAGGCTAAAAATTTCTTCCATGCCGGGATTCGAACCCGCAACCTCTGGCTATCCGTACCAGCGCTCTACCAATTGAGCCAATGGGCGACTCACGGCATCAGTGAAATTTCGAACCTCTTAACAATATTCTCTGTATTACGTACAGGCAGCGACATCTGACTTAAGCAAATTGCATTACTTACAGCCCCGACCACCTACTTTGCAGTTAGGTTTTAACATCGGAACGATATCACTGTACCCCACATGATTACACTATTTTTATTATTAATGCACTAACCCGTGCTAAGAAACAAATTTAAAAACCTATTTAGAGGCTAAAAATTTCACCCATGCCGGGATTCGAACCCGCAACCTCTGGCTATCCGTACCAGCGCTCTACCAATTGAGCCAATGGGCGACTCTTAGCACGGGTTAGTGCATTAATAATAAAAATAGTGTAATCCTTTTATTTTGTTTGGTTCTTTGTTTGAAAATGTTGACATATTGACACTGAACAGCTGTGAAAGTAAGATGGCGCTAATTATGGTTAGCAGAGTTAAATAGCCAATCTCGGCTGTTTAAATATGACAGTCGCCTAAACATAATTAATAACAAAATGTTTGTTGTGCAAGTCGTTAATGGATCTCCTGGCATAGGTGTTGTACACTTAAAAGTAGATCTCAACCTTGTAAATTCCTTTTGAATTTTTTTTGTTTAAGAAATAATTTTATTTATTTATTTAAATCCAGGGTGTCAGATTACTCCATACTAAATTTTTTTTAAATCGCTCCAGATGTTGGATGATGGATGGATGGATGGATGGATGGATGGATGGATGGATGGATGGATGGATGGATGGATGGATGGATGGATGGATGGATGGATGGATGGATGGATGGATGGATGGACGGACGGACGGACGGATGGACGGACGGACGGACGGACGGACGGACGGACGGACGGACGGACGGACGGACGGACGGACGGACGGACGGACGGACCCAATTGAGCCAATGGGCGACTCACGGCATCAGTGAAATTTCGAACCCCTTTACACTATTCTCTGTATTACGTACAGGCTGCTAAAAGTTATGAATGTTTCGCAATTACTTTACAGTTTTTAACTATCGGCATTCTAAGGCCATTGATATAGACTTCGTTCGAATATCGTTCTTATGCCACAAGTCTTAGATTAGATTAGCACGGAATTTGGCACACTGACGGCCTAGCCGCTCAACTGTCAAGTCAGCAAGGCCAGATTGCGCCTTAATGAATGCTGGATTCTCCGAGTGTTCCTATGAAACAGGTGTTCTAAAATACATTTTACTCCGCGATTGTTCGTATGTAAAATTTATAAAAAAAAAACTATGAATAGAATATTTAAAAAAATAATTTTAATTATAAAATTATAAATATTACTTTTCTATGACAGGATGTTGAAAAGTAATAGGGCCGAGGGCATTAATTTTAAGATTTTTTGAATAAAAATATAGTTATAATTATAAAATTATATTACTTTTCAATGTTCTATCTATTTAAGGCCCGAGGACATTATATTTTAAGATTTTTGAACTAATCTACAACAAAAAATAACACGAGTATGAGCCTTAATTATAACTAAATATGTTTTATTTCAGCTGTACGGACTTTAAAATAATTATAATTATACCAAAATAATAATCACTAAATGTGTTAGTGACGTCGATCATCAAAATTGTATTAATTAGATTTGAATTTCTGTGATTTCACATATGCCTACATTTTCTCAACTATTAGCTCACGCTGAATGGTAAGCCCGGCCATAAGCGCCGCAATCGACAGCAACCCTTGTATGTCCCCACTGCTGGATCACGGGTCTCTTCCTGCATAGCAGGAAGGTTAGGCCATACTCCACCACGGTGGCCAAGTCCGGGTTGGTGGAGGTTGAGACAGTGGCGGGTCTTACTGTCAGAAGTTGGCAAGCCGCCCATAATGCCTCTGACATGGCTTAACGACTGCCATTACATGACAGCCGGGACCAACTGCTTAACGTGCCTTGCGAAGCACGGAAGCGCTCGGAAAAATGCCACTAGCGATATTCAGGGAACGGTCATCCATCCTGTACCTGAACGCGCCTGTTGTTACTTAACTTGAATGATTGATTCCAATCACTCTGTTCGACCAGGCCAGGAGCGCTTCAAGCGCCGCAATATTTTTATCTATTTCACAATATAACAGAATTTGAGCTCGCTGGATTGACAATATCCTTCGCATTCATAGCAAAGAGCAAATTCTGTCCCATATCACAGATTAGATAATTGTTATAGATGACAGATTAGATAATAGTTACTACCTATATTCAAGTACAATGCCTATATTCAAGTACAATCTATTCCAAATTTGCTTCAACAAATTCCCAAGACCCATTGTAAGGGCTGGTTCACACGGTACAGATATCTGGCCGGTATCGGGTACGGGTACACAATATCGGCAACTTCATAACGTTGTAAGTAGATGTGTGGTGCGCGATTGACCTCCTTACCCACGCTTGTTGCTTCATACGATACCACGCTTGGGACATATTGGGCTTTGAGTTTGTTCCCTTTAAGAAAAACATAACAATTTTTTTTATATACATCACACTACCATTACAGGCTTGCCTAATTCAATACTGCAGAAACATTAAATCATAGTATTGTAACGGGCTAGGGTTCTAGATCTGGAGGTAAAACGCCAATGACAACTTGTTAGGATTTATTCACGCAGGGTCTGGTCTGCAGGTGTTTACTAAAACGCCGCATGCGGCGACTATTCGATAGGCTTCTAGAAGGCTCTATTCTAGATGGTTCGGGATAGGACCGCGACACTATAATCTAACATATCGTAACCTCACGCCTGCATCTTAACAAGTTTCACCTCGTTGAAACTTGCCAGATCACTTTCGCTTCATCAACGTTCATTCATTAGTCATTGCATGCACGCACGCTGGTTCCGGGTACTTTTTACGTTTAAGAATATATAATCTGGTTTACTGGAAGAAATATCTCACAGAGATAAGCTCGCCTTTGTACAAGTTTTTCTAATTTTTTTTTGTGTGCAATAATTTGCATAAGTAGGTACTAATATAATAATAAATAATTTCCAAGCCAAAAAATCTCTTGTCTTGGACCCAAACTACGGTGCTAGGGTAAACAAGCACCGTTCCGCCCTTACTCCACCTTACACCCACATTCACAATAATTTTTGTTTTGTCAATCTTTCTTCCTTCATCCTCTCTACAGTCTAGTAATGCACTACCGAAAGTAAACGTGGTAGAAACATGTAGAAATAAATATACGTCGAAAACCTGAACCAGAATCGAGCAAGAGTCGCACACGCTCTCCTCACTACCCATCCAGGTCCATTAGCAAAAATACTCGAAAAGGGTACATTCCCTGGTCGAGTGGGACCAAAACCGGTGCGACCAACGCGTCTATAAAGCCCCACTTACACTGTTTTTTTATTGGATATTTTCGCGTAACGCGCCTCTGCATATCGTGTTTATGTTTGGTTAACATTGTTGTTATGAGCGCGGGTGAAAAACACACGCTGCTGGCAGATTAATAGACCATTTATCCATATTTGTGTCCACGGGCTCCGCGTTTCAGCGTCGTAGCAAAATATTGATGCACATTACAAATACATCAATTAAAACCAAGAATAACACGACGTAAGCAACATATTTACTACACTGCAACGCCAGGCCTTCTTTCGTATAGAGAGTACTAGCTTAATCATCACTTTCACTCGTCATGAATTGGCAATTTCACGTGTTAAGCTGCGTGAATCCTGAGTTTTTGAGATGTTGTATAAAGGTAGGAGCTAAAAGGCCTAAGTGGTTTGTTTTAAAACTAAAAATCTATTTCTCTTACGACAAGGCCAATTTACAAAACTACAGTTAAGAATTACACTATTTTTATTTTTAATGCACTAACCCGTGCTAAGGAACAAATTTAAAAACCTATTTAGAGGCTAAAAATTTCACCCATACCGGGATTCGAACCCGCAACCTCTGGCTATCCGTACCAGCGCTCTACCAATTGAGCCAATGGGCGACTCACGGCATCAGTGAAATTTCGAACCTCTTTACAATATTCTCTGTACTACGTACAGGCAGCGACATCTGACTTAAGCAAATTGCATTACTTACAGCCCCGACTACCTACTTTGCAGTTAGGTTTAACATCGGAACGATATCACTGTACCAACATGATTACACTATTTTTATTTTTAATGCACTAACCCGTGCTAAGGAACAAATTTAAAAACCTATTTAGAGGCTAAAAATTTGTTCCTTAGCACGGGTTAGTGCATTAAAAATAAAAATAGTGTAATCATGTTGGTACAGTGATATCGTTCCGATGTTAAACCTAACTGCAAAGTAGGTAGTCGGGGCTGTAAGTAATGCAATTTGCTTAAGTCAGATGTCGCTGCCTGTACGTAGTACAGAGAATATTGTAAAGAGGTTCGAAATTTCACTGATGCCGTGAGTCGCCCATTGGCTCAATTGGTAGAGCGCTGGTACGGATAGCCAGAGGTTGCGGGTTCGAATCCCGGTATGGGTGAAATTTTTAGCCTCTAAATAGGTTTTTAAATACAGTTAAGAAAATAAAACACAGCACAGAAACTATGTTTCCGGCTTACAACTGTCGATGTTATACACCGTAGGCGTGAAACAAACAAAAAATAAACTCACGCCTGTATCCCGCAGGGTAAGTAGACACAAACATATTCAGTCCAAGCAGATTCTCTCTGGAAGCATTCATATTTTAGCAGCTGCCTCATGTTAACTTTTATATTAGGTTCATAAGTCAAACGCAAAGATCTTGCAAACTAAATCTGTTTAATGTCAGACGTTTGATATGATATAATATCAATTCAGTAAAGGTGATAATGAATGTTGAACTAATGAAATTATTACACTATGGCAATCATTCATTCAACTTAGTCGAATTATACGAATTAACATTCTGTAGCCTGACCGCTACCACTAATCGTCGACTCGTGTCGTTCCGTCATAACTCGGGCCGACTCGGAAATCAAGCAGATCAGAATATTTGATCGACTCGGGCACTTCCGTCGTGAGTCGGGACGACTCGGGATTCAGCTTCTGGTACCCTTTAAAAACAATTGAAAGCTACGTAATACAAAGAATAGTGTAAAGAGGTTCGAAATTTCACTGATGCCGTGAGTCGCCCATTGGCTCAATTGGTAGAGCGCTGGCACGGATAGCCAGAGGTTGCGGATTCGAATCCCGGCATGGGTGAAATTTTTAGCCTCTAAATAGGTTTTTAAAATTAAAATCTAGTCAATAGATAGTTCCACTCAATTATCAGATTTAGTGTATAACTAGAACATGTGTGTGAACTAGTTTAAATTAGTTGACTTATAATTTCATTCATTCATTCGCACATAGCTCTTCTACAGTAATATCAATCAACATAACTAATCTCCTACAACCATTTACAGTGTCTTGGTGGTTGGGTGTGAATTTTTCAAATCTATGTTGGGTGCTAATTGAAGTGCCAGCATCTATGTATTCAATAAATATTTGAACTGCAACAAAAACCCGGCAAACAATGTCATTCGATCTTCTTCTTCAGGCTATATTAGTCCACTGCCATCATCATTCCCATAAGCGATCGATCAATCGATCAACCAGCAGTTATTTTAGTCAAAAGAATAAATAAATATGATGTGACACGTGGTCAGGAACATAACCAAAAAAGGCAGCAAATTAGTTCATATAGGTATTTGATTCGTAATAATTTATTTTTGCACCAGCAATTTTGCTGGCTAAATTTATCAACTTTATTAGGAACCTCAGTGCTTTGCAAGGCACGTTAAGCCGTTGGTGCCGGCTGTCATGTAATGACAGTCGTTAAGCCATGTCAGAGGCCTTATAGGCGGCTTGATAACTTCTGACAGGCCCGTCACTGCCTTACAATCCTCCACCTACCCGGACTTGGCCCCCGTGGTGAAGTATGGCCTAACTTTCCTGCTATGCAGGAAGAGACCCGTGCCCCAGCAGTGGGGACATAAAAGGGTTGATAACGAACCCTTTTTTAAAATTCGAAATTCTCTACTGCTCAATTTTATTATTTTGCTGTCTAACACACCTCGTAATTTCGACCAATAGCTAATTGATAATAAAACGACTTTGATACTGTGATCACTAGTTGTAACGATAGTTTTTTTTTGCCGCGTGCCGACTCAGTTCTGTCCGACCGTGCTGACGAATCAGCGAGTGTGAACACACCCTAACGCCATTACGGCTTATCCAGTGCTGCAACCAAATAGAAGAGCGGGTGATAGAGTGGTAATGGTGTGTGCAGACGTGGCGCGGAAAATGAGCTCTTGTGGGTCGAATGCAAGCGAGGGCGGAGTTAGATAGTCAGCCGAGTAAAGCAGATACTGGTAACATTATGATGACGACACAGTTTTATGTTTTTTTTTTATAGACTGTCTTTTCTTTGTTTGATACAATTGACTGCATAATAAAACCATAACAGCAATTTAAATAACATACAATAACATACAATGTGAAAAAAAATACGTAAAAAGGTAGACTTACTTCCCGTCCTTCCTTCTACCCTACCTTCAAACAATATTGTGACTCGGGGCTGCAAGTGATGCAAATTACTTCAGCCAGATATCGCTGCCTGTACGTAATACAGAGAATATTGTAAAGAGGTTAGAAATTTCACTGATGCCGGTGAGTCGCCCATTAGCTCAGTTGGAAAGAGCGGTGGCACGGATAGCCAGAGGTCACGGGTTCGAATCCCGGTATGGGTGGAATTTTTAGCCTCTAAATAGGTTTTTACAATTGATTTTGTTGAAGGAATGATTTTGTTAAAGTAATAATTTGTACCTTATACTTAATAATGTAAACTGGTATCAATGGAGGAAACTCGCGTCTAAGACACAGGCCCGGCCTAGTTTAGACGCTCGTGTTCACAATTTATCAAGCACATATTACGTGTACCTTGTTAAATGTATATGTAGATACATATGTAACTTTTGAAGTGTGCAAATAATTTTTTTTATGATTATTGTATTATTATTTCAACAATTTTTTTTCCAGATAACCTAAAATTTTTGGAATGTTGAAACAGAGAGCTTAATGTTTTCTTTGTCTTAGAAGTTTTAAGAGCTGTTGACGTGGTTTGAATAGACGAGTACTTCTGCTGTTTCTGTAACAATTTTCCAGTAAACGATAAAGAATATTCTTATCTTATCTGTGTCTATATCAGTGTCTATGTCTATAATAAATGTTTTTTCTTCTTTAATTTTATCTTACTTAGTATGTGTGTTTTGAGAATAAATAGCGGCCTAATATAATTTTACGTATTTAAAATAAATGTGTTTTCTCTAGTTCCTTTTGAGAATTTATGGCAATCCGCTTCGGACTTGATAGGTTTTTATTTTTAACTAGCTGACCCAGCGAACTTCGTACCGCCTAATTTTCATTCTTTAATTATTAGGGTTCCGTACCTCAAAAGGAAAAAACGGAACCCTTATAGGATCACTTTGTTGTCCGTCTGTCCGTCCGTCCGTCTGTCAAGACCCTTTTTCTCAGGAACGCGTGGAGGTATGAAGCTGAAATTTATATCAATTACTCAAGTCTACTGTCCCTTGAAGCTGTGAAAAAATCAAACTTCTAAGCCAACGCAATCAAAAGATACAGCCGTTTATGCCGCAAATTTTCGACACTTGCAAGGGAATCAAAACCTACAGGGTGCTTCCCGTGAACTCAGAATCTTGAAATTTGGTACGAAGCAACGTCTTATAGCATAGATAAAGGAAAAATTACGAAAACCATAAATTTTTAGTTACATCTCATAATATATATTTTTTTAATAATTTTAAACTTACTACCCATTTCCTCATAAACGCGTAGAGGTATTAAATTGAAATTCATACCAAATACTCAGGTCTATAATACAGGTTTGTACGGAACCCTCGGTGCGCGAGTCTGACTCGCACTTGGCCGGTTTTTTTTTTATTTATCTCTCCGTAAAAACCGTCCTCGTACTTCAAGGAATATTCTAAAAAAAGAATTAGCGAAATCGGTTCAGCTGCTCTCGAGATTTGCGCTTACCAACACATTCAGCGATTCATTTTTATATTATAGTTTTGCTGTTATTATGAATCATCATGTTCAGAATTTGCAAGAAAGATCATTAGTTTATGCTGCAAATTCTGAAGAGCAGTGGACGAATTAATTTAACAGAGGAGCATGTAGTGTTGTCATGGTAACGATGGTTCCACACATCTGCATCATTACTTTATTCTCTAATTCGGTGAGACAGAACTAAGGAATTGCGTACTTACGATAGTTCTAAGTTAAATTAAAGTTATCCGACTAAAAACTATTTCTCACGTTCTTTTTCGACGAATGAGTGATTTTCTTTTTATTGTTTTTAAATACTTTCCTAGTCGCTGGATAGATGGCGCTGAACTTGGTAGGTTACTGCGAGGTACGGAAAATAAGTTATATATATTTTTTTTATTATATCTCTTGGATTTTTGAGATCATAAAACGAAACTTACATTACGTAATTTGTCTTTTACATCACATGTTGAAATGAAATTACAAGGAAAAGAAAACGAAATAACAATATTTTGTCGATCAATGTTTATCAATCGTCTCAAATCGTAAGACACGGCTAGTAACGTAGTCAGTTCAGCGCCATCTACACACTCCTCGAGAACTACTTTTTTATACTCAAAAAGAATTGATATAAAACAAGTTTAAAAACCTATTTAGAGGCTAAAAATTTCACCCATGCCGGGATTCGAACCTATCGCCCATGCCAGCGCTCTACCAATTGAGCTCAATTGGTAGAGCGCTGGCACGGATAGCCAGAGGTTGCGGGTTCGAATCCCGGCATGGGTGAAATTTTTAGCCTCTAAATAGGTTTTTAAATTTGTTCCTTAGCACGGGTTAGTGCATTAAAAATAAAAATAGTCTAATAAAACAAGTTATCAAAAGGAGTAATTGCATGACGGTCCCACACATCCACATAATTACTTTATTCTCTAATTCGGTGTAGCAGAAAACGAATTACGTTAGTTCCAAATAAAATCAAGGTTATCGGACCAAAAACAATTTCTGATGATCTCATTCGGGAATTGACAAAAATCAAGCTATAAAAAAGATAGTTAGTAAGTTACACTTGCCATTTCCGTACTTAGTCTCATAGTTGTGCTATAACGTAAAAATCACTAATGTAATTTAACACTTCAGTAGGGTTTTCTCACGATGTTTTCCTTCACAATTAGCGAGTGATATTGCTACTATAAATTCACAAAAGAACATAAGTTACAAAATAAAGTCATTGTTGCATTCCGGGAATCGAACGCACGACCTCCAGATTGAGAAGCCGGCGTTCTACCGCTCCACTACCACCGCTAGACCTTCATAAAATAATAGCAGCACATCAACCTTCACGTTATTATTCCAAATTGTCCGTTACCTAAGCAGAATTCTCGCGAGTCAAGCTTGTTGTGCTGTCAACTGACACGTACCAATGTACTGTGATGTTGCAGCAGCAGTAACACTCGCTGATTAGCGAGGGAAAACATTATGAGGAAACCTGAAACTCAACGCTTGAAATTACCATGGGCACGCCTAGTAATAAAGCCCATACTCTCTCTTAGTGAGAAGTCCTGTGACCTGCAGTGGAGTATACAGGCTACAGGCATAAAAAATAAAACTTGCACAGAATTTCAGCTAAACCAAAAGTCAAAACAGTGCCTACGTACACACGAAACACACACACACACATACACACGCAGATACATATCGTTCGTTATCAACCCTTGTATGTCCCTACTGCTGGGGCACGGGTCTCTTCCTGCATCGCAGGAAGGTTAGGCCATACTCCACCACGGGGGCCAAGTCCGGGTTGGTGGAGGATTGTAAGACTGTGGCGGGCCTTACTGTCAGAAGTTATCAAGCCGCCCATAAGGCCTCTGACATGGCTTAACGACTGCCATTATATGACAGCCGGCACCAACGGCTTAACGTCCCTTGCGAAGCACGGAAGCGTTCGGAAAAATGCCACTAGCGGTAGTCACGGGACATATACATACAACTAATTCATACATACATAACCTCACGCCTGTATCCCAGAGGGGTAGGCAGAGACCAGGGACATTTTAAAGAATATTTTTATCTTGTCTTATCTTAGTTGCATGTAATATTTATATAAAACTAGCTGGCCCGGCGAACTTCGTACCGCTTAACAGTCGTTTCTTTAATTTTTTTAAATAGGTTCGAAACACGTTCGCACATAACCGCGTCACATCTTGAACACGAGGCTCGATTACGCTCGCTCTTATAATCGTAATCGGCCGTAACCGATTGTATAATGGCACGGAGAAAATAACACGCTGACATTGGCACACTGAGTGAAAGTACACCTTTAGATGGTGTCGTAAAACAGTCCTTAGCGCTCTGAAGATAGCGTTTAAAATAGAGAAGGAGTAACACCGTCTTACCGTCGCTCGAAATGCGGTCAGTGAGATAGAGGTTTTCGTTTTCCTTTTAGAAGTGACGTCATTTGATCGTCGGATGAAGTTAATTGCTAACCGACTGCGAAAATGTCGGTGTGTTTAAGTTTGTTTATTTTACCAAGAAGTGTTGAATAAGATTTGTGTATTTCATGAAAAATTCTGACATGTGGGTCTTGTGGGCGGCTTGACAACTTCTGACAGTATGACCCTCCACTGCCTTACAATCCTCCACCAACCTGGACTTGGACCCGTGGTGGAGTATGGCCTAACCTTCCAGCGATGTAAGAAGAGACCCGTGCCCCATCAGTGGGGGCATACAAGAGTTGTATCGAAGAAAAAATCTAAATAAGTTTTTTATCAAGTAGACACTGCTACGCAATAATAATTATATTATTGCGTAGCAGTGTCAGGGTTGGCGCCCTGTTGGCGTTATAATCTTAGGAGACTCATTGACATTTTCGCAGTCGGGTTTTTTATTTTTATAATATTTTTTTTATAGGGTAATCGGGTGGAAACGCGACATTTCGCATATTAATAGGTTCTATTTTAGTATCTCTGACATTAGCCTAGAAACTAATTTTAGATGATATGATAATAATTAGGCTGTCACCTCGGAAACTTTGTTGGTATTTAATGAGAGTTTAATAGAAGTAAAGTTATACAGGGCCGGGTTTCTGAATTGATAATTTCTCTAAGTAAATACTTAATTAACGTTCTGTCACGCTCTTTTCTGAGAAATTCGAAGGGACGGCACTACAGTTAACTATTTACTTAGCAAAATTCTCAATTCAGAAATTCGTTCATAGACTAAGGGTCAGTTTGTGAATTGAAAGTTTTGCAAAGTAGTTGGTTAATTGTAATGCTGTCTCTTCGAATTTTCCAAAAAAGAGCGTGACAGAACGTTACTTAAGTATTTACTGAGTGAAATTCTCAATTCAGACACTGGCCCATAGAAGTTACTGTTAGCAATAAGATTACTCATTATATATTTTCTTTGTAACTTTAACAAAAAAAATTAAGAGAAATTTATTTATAGAGTAAATCTAAAGTAGTATTCTAAAGAATATTGTTATATTATTTTATAGATTAACGCCCGATAAATAATTTGACAAAATACGCCTTTTATGACTCTGCCATTTATGACTCTGGCTGATTGTCCAGGGCCCGGGACAAGACTTAGAATTATTCGGAATATATTGTAGTCAATTATTAAATTAGAACAAAAATACTTCATGTTTCTGTTTCTGGTTCATGCGACACATGGTTCCTAGTGTGGGGCCAGAAGCAATATGCCTTTACATATGTGAATGTTATGTATCCATTTCAAACTCATTAAGACTAAGTGGATTTTCGATCAAGTTAACAGTCAGGTATTAATTATAAGGCTTAGTACATTCTCTCTTCCTTTTTCGTTTGTCTCTTTCTCTCTCTCTCTCACACACACACTCACACACCCACCCACCCATACCCACACTGTCACACTCACACTGTCACACTCACACTGACACACACACTGACACACTCACACTGTCACACTCATACTGTCACACTCACACTGTCACACTCACACTGACACACTTACACCCACACACTTTGTATCAAAAGTGCGAAGTTTCACCTGCTGTCTATTTGACTAAGTAAGTGAACGAAGCTCGGTTTCTTCCGCCATAACGCCTACTTCGATTCGTATACTTTCGTTCCTTTAGTCGGTCGGGACCCGGAGTTACCCGCATCACCGCCTTTGCGTAACGTCTCACTCAAATGCCAGGGAGCCGATTCTCGCCCATGCGAATTGAAAGCGTAGACGCAAAATATTCGAAGGCTTAGACATTTGTCGCATAAAAAAACATAAGATAACACGACAGATTCATTACACGTTTACTCGAATCCCGGCTGGGGAAAAAAGTCCAGGTCTTGGATGTTTACATGTTTGTGATGTCGTTGTTTCTGGTTCCCACGACACAGAATATCCTAGTGTGGGGCCAGTAGCAATGTATGTGCTTGTATGTAAATGTTATGTTATTTTCTCATTCGAATTCTTTATAGCATGGCGTTAAGAATAAAGATATTGGCTGTCACTCGTCTTTTTACGTACATACATAACCTCATGCCTGTATCCAGAGGGGTAGGCAGAGACCAGGGACTGCCACTTGCCACGATTCTGACAGATCACCTTCGCTTCATCAACGTTCATAAGTCGTTGCATGCACGCACGCCGGTTCCGGGTACTTTTTATCTTCCCCTTTACTAATACATCCCCTATTTGGTCGATGTATGTCCGCCTGGGACGTCCCTTACTCTTCTACTCACAGTCGCAATCTATATTTTTGTCTTTTTATGGAGAATTCAAGTCGTACGACTCAGAGTCGTATACGATTTATTTGCTTATGAAGTGAGAATCGGCTCTCAGGCCTCAATTACGTAACTTGCGGTATAGCCCGCCATAGTTTGTGTGGGAGACACCTTTGTCGTTTGATTGGCCTATTGGAAGTGAAGCTGTAGGTTAAATGAGGAACGGTTGATGGAAACAATCACGTGTTGACAAAGTGTATACACTACAGGCGATACGGGGCGTTTTCACACGTACATACAAAAACAAATTGAATATTAAAATAATGCCCGTCGATGTAAATTAACGATTAAATAAAATACCTCAGCGCTTGAAATTGTCAATCCGCGGTGGGCACGAGTGTTAATTGAGCCCATACGCTCTCTCTCTCTGAGAGAAGGCCTGTGCCCTGCAATGGGACGTTTATAGATTACATAAAAAAACGAAAGTACGCCTCAAAACACTACACTCCTTATTTCGCGGGCAGTCGTGTAAATCACATTACGTCATCACAATGACACTAATCACACTACGAGTATATTCATATTACAAAGGCGAAAGTTTGTGAGTGTGTATGTTTGTTTCTTATTCACGTCTAAACGGCGGGAGCGATTTTAATAACATTTGGTATGGAGTTAGCTGACACCCTGTATTATCATTATCACATAAGCTACGTTTCACTGCAGGAAAATATCTTATTCCCATGAGAAAATCGATTAACTGCGGGCCACAGCTAGTGTAGCCTTAATTCTTGTAGACTGGTGATTTCACATACTACTAAAAGAAGGTACAAAACGTATAGCAGTCTAGATTCCAGACGCTCTATTCTGTAACAATCAAGCAACCTATTGCGCGATATCGCTGCTGCCGTTTCCCAACGAGCCGTATTGTTGAGTTAACCTTGGCTCATCACGGCTTGTGGCGCAACTTTGACTTTTGTTACCAGAAAGGATCAAAGGTACTAGCAAGAACCTTAGTCGACGTAAGTAGGTAAGTTCAAAAAGCGAAGCTTCCTACATCCTGCTACTGCAACGTTGCCGAAACTTTGGGAATAAGGGTAATTTTGTTTTACCTAATAAAAAATCACGATTAGACCCGTCCAATGTATAACTATGTATGAGCGTCGCGAATCATTAAGAAATATTACCTAAACTAGCTGGTGCCCGCGACTTCGTCTGCGCTGGATTAGTATTTCGAGTTGCTTATATTAGCGTGGCGTAGAAAAGGACTAAAATTATGACATTAAAATTAGCTTATAAATAATTTTGGTGTGAATTTGAAAAATATGATACAATATCTTTATAAATTGTAACCTATGTGCTATTCTGATGTATAAGCTATATTATTGTAAAGTTTCATTAAAATCTATTCAGTAGTTTTTACGTGAAAGAGTGACAAACATCCATCCATACTTACAAACTTTCGCGTTTATAATATTAGTAGAATTAGTAGGACATTTAATTTTGTCTTGAACGATTACGTTTTGAGGGATTTTTCACGCTATCACATGGTGTGACTTTGGTAACCCAGTGGGTAGAACTCGGAAGCGAGAGATCTAGATTCAATTCCCACTGCGGGCTTGTACCTGCCTATAAGCATGTTTATTTTCAAAGTTACACAGACCTGAGAATTTATGTAGCAATACCGCTGAATACGCTGAAGAAAAACATCGCGAGAAAACCTGCGCCTTAGTTGGCTCCGCACGTATTGACTTGCCTTTCCTGTGGGCTAGGCCGACAGCTGTCAGGATGATATAGGTCACAATCACTCTTTTTGTGTTGTGTTATTGTAAGTAGTATTTTTTAGTGTGTATATTAATATTAGTTTGATTAAGTTTTAAGTACCTGGTTATGTGGTATAATTGCTACTCAACAATTCGGAAACTTGTTAACGCAATAGGGATCCCCTGTCATGTTAACCTAAGTTTATTGGCAAATAAATAAAAAAAATAAAAAAAAAAAAAAGGTGCTGGGCGAGCCTACTCCATCTAAAACAACCCTTCACCTTCTAGTGTGAGTGCACGTGTCACTGGACGTGGTATAAATCATCTCGTTACGTACATGCAACGACCACGTGGTGTGTAAATGATGTAACAGGTTTGTACGTTTTGCAAAGAACTAAGTTCTAGCCGATGCACTAATAATGCCATATCTGAATAGTTTATGCCAATGAAGACCAAAACTGAGAATGACACTATTCCTTTGACAGCTTGAATCGAATGCAAATCGGACGAGTAAACATAAATCCTGTCCGTTAACAAACTATATGGCTACTGATCAATTAAACACCATAGTCGGTACGGTACACGTTGAGAGCGCAAAAAAAGGAAACAAAAAAATGCTGGCCAGCAAAAAATGTCCGTACAAAGTTGGATATAGCAACAAGTTTGATTGGCATCTCGATCGTGTCACGAACAATGATTCTAAATTCAAAAGCAAAAAAGGATTTTATTCGCGAAACGAGATCTAATCGTCCGCCGGCCAGAGGTCAGCGTCCACCACAACATATTTTTTAATCTAACTGACTCAGCCATCAGATTAGTGAAAAATTCAAGGCTTTAGCCTGCTAGCGCATCAAACCTTACACATTAACACGTGGTATAATTTACTCTATCGATAAAATAGAATCAGATAAATAAACTAATAGGAATGGTACTGCCGATTAACGTTTTAAAGTTTGTATGAGCTCTCTCAAGTCGGGAAAATCTCGGATTTGATTTGATTTTGATATGAGTACCTAATATGACCGCCAAACTGTAGTGGAACTGGGTTGGCCACGTAAGCCTCATGCACCCGAATAGGTGAGCGAGACTTACCAGCAAGTGCGTACCGCGGTCATGGGAAACGAGGGTGGCTGAGAAGACGATGGCAGGATGATCTCGAGCAATCCTTGCCGGTGTGGTCAGAGGTGGCAAGTGACCGAAAATGTTGGTCCAAAAGAGCCTTTGCTCTGCAGTGGTACAGCCATGTTATGGAGCCTACATAAAAATGAGTATGATTTCATGAATGAATATTCACAGTTTTCCCAATCACACTCCTTGCTTCCTTTTTAATTCTAGTGAATTTTACACGTTCACTCTTGAAGTTTCTGCGCTGATCAACCCTTTGTATGTCCCCACTGCTGGGGCGCGGGTATCTTTCTAAATCACAGGAAGCTTAGGCCATACTCCAAAGTCCGGATTGGTGGAGGAGTGGCGTGCCTAACTGTCAGAAGTTATCAAGCCGGCCATAAGGCTTCTGACATGGCCTAACGACTGACACTACATGACAGCCAGCACCAACGGCTTAACACCTTGCAAAGCACGGAAGCGCTTGGAAAAAATGTCACTGGCGGTAGTGAAGACATGTTTACCCATCCAGCACTTGAATACTGAATAATTGGTTCCAATCACTTGGTTGCACTAGGCCACGAGCGCTTCTGCATTACCTGCATCAATTCTATGCTCTCTTTCTTCCTCAAAATCTGTATAACTAAGCAGTTAAGATTCCATGCTGGTTTTCTTCCAAATGGAAAAAAATATCAAGGCCGACCAACCGGCGCAGTTCAAATTCAAATTCGGAACATAAGAACAATCGTCAGCCGGAAAATCGTTACGAAATGCTATTGAAATTGGTTTATTTTTTTTTATGGCAGCCAGTATTGTTCTTTAATGTAACCGTCGGGTCATTGTTGAGTTTTTGCATACCTACGTTTTTTTTGTGACGGACGGAAAACTACTTTGGAAGTTTTATTATTTTGCTTTGGTAAGTAGGTATTTACTTAACATAGACAAAAATAGAGAAGGAAATCGCCATAGCTAAAGATATTTACAAAATCGGAATCGAAAAATTACAAGTTTTTTTTAAAAAAAAAGCAAACTATAAAAAAGTGTGCTTGAACCTTAAATCTGGAAAATCTGATCTGAGTCCTTAGTGCGAGTTTTTTAACTACTCGATCGCGTTAACGTAAACTCATATTTCTATGGCATCGAGGAAGCGCCACCTAGCGACAAGTATGGAAATTTAAATTGCTGAGTGCGAGTTGTTATGGTTTACTTGAGAAGTGAACATGTTTACCAACCAAAACACGAATAAACGCGAGTGCGAGTTGTACTGTGACAGCGTTTTGCCAGTCCGAACGGTTAACTTACTCATACTCACTACTCAATGCTCGATTAACGCGGTAGTAAAGTTATTCGATTGGATCTGTCAAACTCGCACTAAGCACTCTGGTACATATGTTTTCTTATTACCTTTTAAAAAAAAACACTTTTTGTATTTTCCGAAAATATTAATTCTCTATTTTTATTATTGGCAGGTTCAATGGCGTTCTGTTATCTGTTTTTTTGGTTGGTACTGTGTAAGTAGCGCCAAATACGCATAGTAGTATTTATAATTCACGTTAGGGAACTTGCAGCAAACCTAGATTGGAGAGACATTGTATTTATACCAAAGAAAACGTAGAAAACTCAGAAAAAAATATGAGTAGAAAATATGTTGCGTATTTTCTCAGGGCTCAAACGATGTTAAATGTTTGAATATGCGTGTTTTTGATTATGTTATTGAAAATTAAAAACCTTTAGAATCTAGTTTGTTCATTGATGTATTAATTACTAAAATTATCTAAAGGCGCATAAAAGCACTTTACAAGATTACTAAATTATTGAAAAAAGCATAAAAAAGCCGTTACCATCAAGTATCTTTACTTAAACGTTCCTCCTTGATAAAGTCATAGAGCCCGATTTGAATGGCACATTTTTATACTAGAATGACTTTAGAAAAGTTATATCATGAAAAGTAGCGGAGAAGAAAAAGCTCGATTATTTATCTTTTAACATGGCCTCTCCAATGAGACTAATAGTTATTTGTTATACAAGAGTGCAAAGTTGATTTTTAACCGCGTGTTCAATTTTGATGACCGAGCAAGCGAAGGATTGGGCGTTAGTGAGGGAATCAAAAGAGCACGAGGTGAAAAATCTTTGCACTCGAGTGCAACACGTAACTTTTCATTCCACCTCAGCGAGGAAATGACTAAATGCAAAAAAAAAAACGTTTACAATCACAAGATAGGTACACTTTTTTAATTCACAAACTTAGTGCACACGATGCTCTAAATTCAATTACTTTATCCTCTAGAGAATACGCTTTTCCACTCAGATATTGAAGATTAAAAATACTCTTTCCGAGATGGTGGGATGAAAAACATATTTTAGTGCAAGATCTCCATTCTTGTGGTTAACAAAATTCAAAACGAACGCTTATGTTCTCTCTCTCTCTCTCTCTTATGGCTAAACTCTGTTAAGTGCCAATAAAAACTATTATGTCGTTCCAATTGGTTCAGATAGTCACTTAAGGCCGGTATTACGCGAAATCGCAGTTCACTCATCGGTAGGTACCTACTAATACGTAGATTTGTTAACGTACTTTGCGTCGCTAAATATATTTTTATCCTCCAATTTTGTTGCCTTCACCAATCCGGACTTGATGTACGGAGATGGCCGTCGTTTAGCCAAGTCAGAGGCCTTAGGGCGGCTTGAAAATTTCTGACGGTAATACCAGCCACTAGACTTGCAAGCCTCCACCAATCCGGTCTTTGCCGCCGTAGTGGTATGACCTACACCTTCCTCAGGGAAGCGACCCGTGCCTCTCGGTGATTGTAATTGTCTTTATTCATGCCCAAATCTACTCTCAGAAAGACAGAGAGTATGGCCTTAATTACGTCTACGCGTGCCCACAAAAAATATATTGTCCCTTAATATTTAAGGACTATTTATTTTTTTATAATTACATAGACCTATTAATAAAATAATAAATACAAGACATAAATAAATAATATGTAAGAGATCTATTGTAATAGTTAAGAAAGTGCTCTTTAAATTTTGTCTTGAAGAGACCAACAGACGGACTCTCCCAGACCGTTCTACATTCGAATCTATTTACAATAGATATCTTTTATATTATTTGTTTGTTTCTTTATTGATTGTATTTATTATTTTTTAAATATTTCTATGTAATTATAGAAAAAATATATAGCAGCACGCACAGAAAAGAATTATCTAAGCACGCAGTTGATTTGCTAAACCATGTGAACGCGATTTAGTCAATCAACCGCGAGCGTTGACTCGTTTGCCAGTTCAACGATCAAGAGGCGTCACTTGTTTATTTCCTCAACTTGTTAGTAGTTCAAAGGCCAGAACCTATGCCATAACATTCTTAAAAAAACATTCTGAACGAAAATCTTGCCAAAAGCCTCTTTAACTGACTCGATATTACTTTAACTTGTGTCTGGCAAACAAATATTTTTTTATTATTGTGGAGAAAAACTAGGACTTACGAAGTAATCCTTTTCCTGTTAGATTTATGAAGATGAAGATACATCTAATATCTGCCCTTGAACCGTGAAACGTTCAAATGATGAAACGTGAAACATGAAAGTTCAATCCAGATGCATAGCACTAGGGTTGAAAGAACGTCCGTGGGTTTAACACAAATGATTGTGGCCACAAGAATTCACTTCTTCTCACTCGTTAAGTTTAATCACAACACATTTCAAATGTAATCAATAAATACAGATATTATTTGAAACGTCGTTTCGTCGTAAATGTTGATAAAATAAAATAAAATGTTTAATGTTTCTTCCTAGTGGAGAGCACTTTATGTAGTCTGTGGTGGACTCACAGACTACATAAAGATACTGTGTCATGGCCAGTGCGACCAATCACGGCTTTTTTTAGCAACACGTTCGGAAACCAACATAGGTTACTGAAGGAAAGCGGAAACATTCCAAAGAGTTTGAGTAGACATAGAAATAGAGACACATTACTATTGTACATAAATTACATGTGAAATGAAAATCAGAGTGAAAAGAGAGAGATAATTTAAATGAATACGACCTTTAAATTATATGTAGGTTTTGTATAAGTATAGTTTGGAGCCGGTGCCCAGTTACAAGACCAGAAATTCTGATCGATTCCGATCGTAGACGTTTGGAATTGATGAAAGCGAGAGCAATTTGTACGGCATTTGACAGTTAAAACTGTCAAATGCCATTCAAATTACTTTCGCAAGGGTCTGGATTCTGACAGGATTTGATCAGTGTGATAAACACATAGTTGGTCAATAGAACATAATTAGCCCGAAAAAATTTTTTTTTCGTTTCGCCTCTAATTGGCTGTCTATACAGCAATAGTAGCACGTCATTCCAATGGTATAACCCGAGCAAATTAAATAGGCATCTCTCGTGACAAAAGTCGCATCGCGCGAGTTGCCCAGTATTTGGTTTGGCTTTTCGTCATGCATTCAAGGATTAAGTATAATCATCGTATACTATCTATTCTCTATGCAATAATCAACGCCCGGATTGAAACACTGAAAACATTTTTGAGAAATCCACGTAAACAAAATCAAACTCTTTTAAAGTATAGCTTAAGCCGTGTACCCGGCCTGTGTTTTAACAAACAGAAAGGCTTCAAAACATGCACGTAAATGCACTGCATCCCGTCTCGGATTCGGTTGTCGAAACACCGATTAGGTGCAATGTTTTGTGTGTTGTTTAGTTGCAGGAGTCACAACTTGACAACGTGGACTTCATAATTAAGTCGTCTTTTTCAGTGAAAATATTAATTATTCGTGTGTCTCTGCAAGTGCATTTTTTCGGGTCCTATCTAAAATATCGAAGCTTGAAATAAAGCCGCAAAGTCTCGAAACAAAGTTGTCGGTAAATGGGCTTAGGTTTCACCAGAGGCGTGTGTCCAAAGGTCGCTGGACGCAAGGTCGTCCCCCTGACACCCCGGGGTGTCGTGTGGCCTAATTGAGACACCAGATATGGCCGGACTGAGTGCTAGGGTTACTCTCCCTAAGTCCATTTCGTTTGAACACGAAATAGATTTTTTAATACAGTTGCTCAAAAAGTGGCGTATTACAGGGACGTATAGCGTGCGGAATGGGGGCTATTACACACGCGTGCTTTTTTTTACCTTTACCACACTCGTGCCTTTTCTTTCCCAACTGTCAAAATAATGTCTATTAAAATGAAAAACCAACCATGAAGTTTTTACTAAAAAAATTCATAGAAGTTTTTATGAGCTACTTATTTGTTTCAATATCAGATTTAATGATTTGATTGAATGGGTTAAGTTAGGTTACATTTCATTTCATCTCATTAAATTTCATTTTCATTTCATATGAATAAAAAAAATCTACTGAAGACTTGGCTGCATGGGCATAGTTCCCTTGGCCTACTAGAATGGGTGAAGAAAAAAAATCTCTGCTTATATTTTTTTACGGTTGGCGCCATTTTCCAAATAATATTTCTTTATTAAATTGCTTATCTTTTTCGCAACTGTTTTAATAGTCTTTCAGTACACGTGCGGAACCGTTATTGCGTTGTCGGAACTCTTTGCAATGACAGCCTTTCCGCACTTGTAATGAAATATACTATTCTGCATGAATCGTGCAAAATGAAATTAATTTTGCATTAGAAAGTGATAATTACTTCGTCAATTTCCGCCAAAAATCCCACAAGCACCATGCGGTAAGTTAATGCAATGCCCATCCTACTTTTTCAAGCAGAAGCAAGACACGAACACACCACCAGCCAGATGTCGCTGCCTGTACGTAACACAGAGAATATTGTAAAGAGGTTCAAAATTTCACACGACTCACCGGCAGTCGTCCATTAGCTCAGTTGGAAAGAGCGCTGGCATGGATAGCCAGAGGTCGCGGGTCCAAATGTGGTCCGAAGGGTTTAATTTTTAGCCTCTTAATAGGTTTTTAAAAGTGTCCTTAGCACGGGTTAGTTAATTACTCGTAATTTATTGCATTGTTTATTGCTTTTGGTTATTGCCCGCTCTTAGTTTAAGAAATATCTGTGTAAATGTAATTTGTAAAAGTGTTCTCTATCTATCTATCTACACAACGGATAAGTAACATTTCATGTTATGATATCATGAAGCTCGTAATCTAGTTATATATATCTTTTAACGTGTGACGACAGCGGGAAAAAGTATTAACGAGGACCGAATCACATTAAACCAGATATATTCAAATACAACCATTCAGCATATCGTTTCGTAGTTTTATTTATTAAGAAGGACTAAGTACTTGCAAAATTGTGAGTGAAAAAGATTTTTTTTAAATATTATATTGAATTTTTGGGAGCATATTTTTTAAAAACCTATTTAGAGGCTAAAAATTCTACCCATGCCGGGATTCGAACCCGCGACCTCTGGCTATCCGTGCCAGCGTTCTATCCAACTGAGCTAATGGGCGACTCACCGGCATCAGTGAAATTCCGAACCTCTTTACACTATTCCCTGTATTACGTACGCGGGTTCGAATCCCGGCATGGGTGGAATTTTTAGCCTCTATATAGGTTTTTTAAAATTGTCCTTAGCACGGGTTAGTGCATTAAAAATAAAAATAGTATATCATATTTTTAAGTTTTAACTTAACTTGCGTGGCCGTGGCCTAGTCAAACCGAGTGATTGGAATCAGTCACTTGAGTTAAGCAACAACAGTCACGGTCAGGTGCAGGATGGGTGACTGTCCCGTGACTACCGCTAGTGGAATTTTTCCGAGCGCTTCTGAGCTTCGCAAGGAACGTTAAGCCGTTGGTGCCAGCATGTAATAGCAGTCGTTAAACCTTGTCAGAGGCTTTATGGGCGGCTTGATAACTTCTGACAGTAAGGCCTGCCACTGTCTTACAATCCTCCACTAAGCCGGACTTGGCCCCCGTAGTGGAGTATGGCCTAACCTTTCTGCGATGCAGGAAGAGACCCGTGCCCCAGCAGTGGGGACATAAAAGGGTTGATATCGAACTTAAATTGATGTAAAAGCACATGTAACAAAGTCGTTGGTAGCTGGATCGAGGTCACGGCTTCACCAGAAGCATGTGTTTTAAGGTCGTTGCACAAGGTCGTCCCTTGACACTCCAGGGTGTCGTCAGGCCTAATTGAAATATTAGGTCTGTACGAAGTGCTAGGGTTATTCTGCCTCGGTCAATTTCGTTTCACCACAAACTTCGACATTAGCAGACTAATTTTTGTGTAAAAAAAATATACATAAGCGCAAAAATATGTCAGAAAAAATAATAATATAATATGCACGCAAAAACACAAACTAAAATTAACTGTCGAGCAAACCGCCCCGAGACATACCCGAGCCAAAGGTTTCTATAACGCTTGCAGCGTTACCCCGCTGCACAGCGAGGGAGATCCTCTGCATCCCCGGAGCGATAGTCCATGCCACAGTTTCTCAGGCGACGCCCTAATTCCTTTATGAAGGCTCGTCCCTGGACTCCCCAAACCCTCGTAGTCTCAATGGCCAATTTTTGTGTTAAATTAACGTCAGTGCAGTCGAATCTTTTATTTACGTTGCAGAAACCGAGTAGAGTAAATATATACAATATGTATTTGCTATGCCGTTATCGGTAAAATTACACAGTGCAATATTTATTGTAAATTAAATCGGAACTTACAGTAGTTTAAGGTAATAACAGATTGAATTTAATTATTTGAAGTATTTGTTACAACAATTGCGACCCGGAAGAATATATTTGGATGCACCCTTGAGGTATCTTCTTCGTAAACAAAAACCGTAAACAAAACACTTTAAAAGAAGAGTTAAAGCATAACCGATCAAGAGGTGTAAGAGATCCCCTAGATCCCATGGAGGAGTAAAGGCACCAAAGAAGAAGAAGAAGAAAACATAAAGGCCTCTGAAATTGAATCAGCGTAACGTAGTATAGTCTGTTAGCTCTTAGAATATACCTCGGCTACTATCGGATGGAATCGGATATATTCGTGTAATAGAAATATCGGAACTAATATGACACTTAATTTTGAAATCGGAACTAATATGACACTCAATTTCAAAATCAGAACTCAATCATCTGTACGGAAACCGGCGAAAATTGGCGAAAACCGAAGCCTACTCTAGAGCCCCAGGTATATTCTAACAGCTAACAGACATTTTAGTGTTAGTAACCAAACGAAAGGACTCGATGGGAAATGCCGAAAGGCACACACCAAATTTTAATACACACGCGTTAGGCATTAATTAGCTAATGAAGACCTTTTGTTTCCGAATCGCCCACGAGTATTATGAGCCTTTGGGTCTTTAGTATGTGACACAGTGTAGCGACCGTAATATCGCTTCACTAATTTATTGGGCTTTTAAAACCCAATGAGTATGTTCTTGGAGGCCTCAGGGTTAAGCACAATGTCATAAGTTATTCTACAATCTGGAGCAATTTTGTCTTACCTGTTTAAGGCAGTCCATATATCATGTGATGTATTTTTCCAACTTTTCGACCCCCGCTTTCCCTTGATCATTGGTGGGGTTTAGAACCCTCAAATCCCTTGATACTTGGTGGGGTTTAGAACTCTCAAATCCCTTGATACATGGTGGGGTTTAGATCGCTCAAATCCTAAATCACGTATATTATTTGGGATCAAGTTATAAAAAAAAATATTGTTTTTAATTATAGGTATTTGTGTTGTACAATCTAAATTTTAATTTTTATTTATGTAGTCTATAAACGTCCCACTGCTGGGCACAGGCCTTTTCCATGATGGGCACGCGTGGTAATTAACCCCTTACTCTCCTGTATGGAGTTAAGCCGCTTTATGGATCGGCAATTTCAAGCGCTGATGAACACCTCATACACTCAGGTTTCCTCACGATGTTTTCCTTCACTGTTAGCGAGTCCTATAACTTCACATACATACATACATAGATACATACATAACCTCACGCCTGTATCCCAGAGGGGTAGGCAGAGACCAGGGATTGCCACTTGCCACGATCCTGACGGATCACCTTCGCTCTAACTTCACAAATGTGCATAACTTAGAATACGAAGTCATCGGTACATGCCAGCACCGGAAACCGAACCTATGTCCCTCGCTTTCGAGTTCATTATTCTACCCACTAGGCTACCGGCGCTCTTAATTACAATTAATAATTAGGAAAGAAATAATTGCCTTTTATTGGTCTCAGGACCAGTATAAATCCAATAAAAATGAGAACTGAGTTTCATAAGAAATGGGAAAATTGTGTAGCTCTCGGGTGTGTAGCGTACTTAATGAAAGTATGAAATTTAAATGTACAGAGGTTTATTTTAAACAAGGTCTAGATTGCTGTGGACAAAAAATCGACAAAAAAACTCCATAATCAGAATTTTCTATTTATCTACATTTTGGAAGACAAAGATGTCTGGTATTAAAATAATTTAAATAACCTATTTAGAGGCTAAAAATTACACCCATGCCGGGATTCGAACCAGCGACCTCGGGCTAACCGTGCCAGCGCTCTCCCCAACTGAGCTGATGGGCGACTACCGGCATCAGTGAAATTTCGAACCTCTTTACACTACTCTCTGTATTACGTACAGGCAGCGATATCTGGCTGAAGTAATTTGCATCAATTGCAGCCCCGAGTACCTAGTTTGCAAATTAATTAAAAAAAAAAATGTGAACGGGGACGATTAAGTCTAGTGTAATGTAACTCATTAGGAGAGGGCTTTGTCCAGCAGTGGACTAATATAGCCTGAAGAAGATGAAGAATTTAACTTTAAGTTGAAAATTCTGTTAATTAAGTTAAAATCTGTTTTAAAAAGAATAAATGTTGAGTTTCTTTATTCGTTTCTTCACATAGTCTATTAATTAAGAAACTAGTAGCCTTGACCTTCATTAAGTAAATACGAGTATTTGGATTTTATAGTGAACTAGCTGACCCAGCGAACTTTGTACCGCCTAACAGTCGAAACTTTATATTTTTTTTATTTTTCTCTCCATAAGAACCATCCTCGTATTTCAAGGAATATTCTAAAACAAGAATTACCAAAATTGGTTGAACTGCTCTCGAGATTTGCGCTTACCAACACATTCAGCGATTCCTTTTTATATTGTAGACCAGCTGACCCAGCGAACTTCGTACCGCCTAACAGTCGATTCTTTAATTTTTTTATTTTTCTCTCCATAAGAACTATCCTCGTACATCAAGGAATATTCTAAAAAAAGAATTAGCAATATCGGTTCAGTTGCTCTTGAGATTTGCGCTTACCAACCAAGGGATCCATTTTTATATTATAGAATAATAACATTCTTGACTTTGACTTTTCTGTAACGAGCTTTTAGATTTCTGTTTAGATAATCAGTGGTCTTGCGTAGATATGGAAAGACTACATAATGTATTTACATTTATAAGCGATGCGCATGGGTGTACTAGGTGGCTTGACCACTGCATCGTGACTGGCGACGCAAAGAGATCTGTTGCCGGAGTGCGAGTGTTACAGGACGTTGCGTGGTCCGATCATCTAGCGTTAGAAATATCATGCAACATTGAGGTTCTTACACCACAGCGTGTTTCAAACAAGTCAGCCTATAATAGAATTCAATGGGGCGAAAGAGATACTGAGCAAATAGACCTTTTTCACACTATATGCAATGAGAGACTTAAACGAGTGGACTTTCCCTCTGAACTCGCTGAGTGCTGTGATAATTTATGTAGTGATGTGAAGCATAGAAATACCATTGATAGGATGTATAGCGATATAATCTCTATATTAAGTGAAGCTGCTGCAAAGAGTTGTAAGAGGGGGCCCACCCGTAAAAGGAGACACGTTGTGGGGTGGAACAGGCATGTCTATGATGTTCACAAACAGGCCAGATTGCACTTCCAAATATGGATGGAACATGGAAGGCCTGCTTCCGGACCGCTGTACAATTCTATGAATGAGTCGAGACGCGTTTTTAGGGCTAAGCTTAGATGGTGTCAAAAAAATTCAGAAAAAATCAAATTAGATATATTAGCATCTCATCATGCTACTAAAGATTTTAAGCAATTTTGGAAAAAGACCTCTAAGCTCGGTCCACGACCATCTACGCCACTGAACGTTGAGGGTAAAGCTTGTAACCTGGACATAGCTAACTTGTTTAAAGACAGCTTCCAAGTTGACCCACCATCGCGGGTCCAGCCGGCGCTGACATCACCTTTGTCGGGGGACCAACTAAAGAATGCGACCCCTATTGGGTTCTCGGCTCGTGATGTGGCTCGGGTCATAAGTGGAATGACAAGGGGGAAGTCACCGGGGCATGACAGTATTAGTGTGGAACATTTGAAACATGCTGGTGTGCACCTGCCAAGGGTTTTAGCAATGTTCTACACTTTCTGTGTACGGCACTGTTACCTGCCGAAAGACTGTCTGCGAACGATTGTTGTGCCCATAGTCAAGGACAAAACGGGTGATAAATCCGATAAGTCCAACTACAGACCGATCTCACTGGCGACTACTGTGGCTAAGGTGCTGGACTGCTTGCTTGACCAACACCTCTCTAAACATTGTAAACTACGTGACGGGCAGTTCGGGTTTAGAGCCGGACTGTCAACAGAGACGGCAATTTTAAGTCTCAAGCAAACAGTCCAGTACTACACCAACAGGAAGACGCCGGTGTACGCTTGTTTTTTGGACTTATCCAAGGCTTTCGACCTCGTATCTTATGAGACGCTCTGGCATAAGCTGAGAACCGAAACCGAGCTTCCGGAACAGCTGATACAAGTGTTTGAATATTGGTACAGCAACCAGACAAATGTAGTAAGATGGTCCGGGGTGGACTCCGAGGAGTTCAGCCTGCGATGCGGTGTAAGACAAGGAGGTCTGACTTCCCCTCGTCTATTTAATGTATATATTAACAAGCTGATTGAGGGGCTTAGCAGTACCAAGATTGGTTGCTCCATAGATGGAACATGTATTAACAACATTAGCTACGCCGACGACATGGTGCTGCTGAGCCCTTCAATCAGTGGCTTGAGAAAGCTGATCACATCGTGTGAGGAATATGTAGACCAGCATGGGCTAAGATACAACTCAAAAAAGAGCGAGTTGATGGTGTTTCAGCCACGCAAACATAAAGTGGGCACAGTGCCCCCCGTTAGGGTAAATGGCGTGGAGTTGAAACGGGCACATCAATTTAAGTACCTAGGCCACTGGGTCACTGAAGACCTGTCAGACGACCTAGATGTTGGAAAGAGAACGGAGAGCGCTGGCTGTACGGGGGAACATGCTGGTCCGCAGGTTTGCCCGGTGTGGGGGAGAGGTAAAAGTGACCCTTTTCAAGGCCTATTGCCAATCCTTCTACACCTGCAGCCTGTGGGCTAGCTGTACCCGGCGGGCTCTCAGCGCTCTCCGCGTACAATACAACAACATCTTCAGGATGCTGCTGGGGCTGCCGCGGTACTGCAGTGCCTCAGGCATGTTTGCCGAGGCCCGCACGGACGGTTTTCATGCCATCATGCGCAAGCGGGTAGCATCCTTAATAGAGCGCGTCCGCGGCAGCGCCAGCGGTATCCTGCAGGTACTGGCTGACAGGCCAGATTGCCCTATGTGGCATCATTTTGAACAGATGCATGTGAATTAGTCAATCAATCGTTGATTGACTAATTTACATGCAGATTAGTTTACTTATAAATTAGGCTATAGTCAATTTACAATTTTATTTAAATTTTTAAGGCTAGGTCAAGTTATATGGATTTTGTATGGTCCGAAATAAACGATTTATATTTAATCCTTGGTGAGCAATACCCTTTCTACTGGCCTCCAACCACGTGCACAGGCAACACTTAATTGAAACTCAAATTGCATTAAGCCCCCAAAATCACGCAATTCACGCGGAGGCGGTACACGGAGCGCGTAATAAAATTGTACGACTGCAATAAAATTGTAATACGAATTCTTGTACGAAGCTGCATCAGCTCTTCCCCGCTGCGTCAAATTCATGTACGGCCCCAAATTGGCTGACAGGCAGTTTAAAAGACAAAACGGCTGACAGAAAACCCCCGGAATACATGAAGATGCGAGCGGAGTCCCTGGAGGGCGACCTTAATTGAGGGTTGGTTTTAAAAAGCGTTTACATAGCTCCTTGCTCCACATAGAGCCAGCGGTGCAGTGAAAGGTGCGTTGGACGTTTGGAAAAATTTCATGAGGGGAAATATTTTTTGAAGCTCAACAATATTCTTTTGAATATGTTTATAATATTAAAAAGTTTTTTTAATAAATGTTTTGTAAACTGTACATTGGCATGATATGTTATTGGTGTTTTAAGCAGATAAGGGACCAGTGATTTCTTTTTATTGTCTAAAATCCAGATTTTCTCATGATATCTACCCTTGTATGTCCTAACTGCTGGGGCACAGGTCTCTTCCTGCATCGCACGAAGATCAGTCCGTACTCCACCACTGGGCCTAGTCCGGGTTGGTTGAGTATTGTAAGGCAGTAGCGGGCCTTACTGTCCAACCGTCCACAACGCCTCTAACACGGTTTAACTATTACTTATAATTAACTCACAAGACATTTGTCCGGATATAAGTTTAATTGCGTTGGGGAAACTACGCCAAGTCTTCTCGTCATGCATATCGCAAAGTTTGAATACGAAAATTTTCAATCAGGGCGTCCTACCAGCTGTGATGACCTACGGAGCCGAGACATGGACACTCACGAAAGGGCTGGTCCATCAGTTCAAAGTCGCTCAGCGGGCTATGGAGAGAGCTATGCTTGGAGTTTCTCTGAAGGATAGGATTCGTAACGAATGCATCCGACAGAGAACCAAAGTTATCGACATAGCTCGGAGAATAAGCGAGCTGAAGTGGCAGTGGGCTGGCCATATCTCGCGAAGAACCGACAACCGTCGGATTAAACGTGTTCTTGAGTGGAGACTGCGACTAGCGAACGTAGTGTAGGACGCCCTCCGACCAGGTGGGATGACGATCTGCGACAAACTACCGGCAGATGCTGGATGCGGCAAGCTGAAGACGGGGCGCTATGGCGCTCATTAGGGGAGGGCTATGTCCAGCAGTGGACTACATAACATAGCCTGAAGAAGAAGAAGTTTAATTACCTCGTTATAGTCTCGAATGGGGAACGGGTTTCTTTTATTTGACTACTTTTTGGGAGAGAGAAGTCACCGCAGCAACAGAACGCTAGGCGTACAGCGAGGGAGGTAAACGGGGCACCACGTAGGTGGCAACCCTGAGACGGTAATTACATTCGGGCGTAACCTTGGAGCATTAATTGAGACACAAATCGCATTAAGCCAGCGCTCCTCAAATGTACCGCACTAACTGCGGCGCTCTGTCAGACACCTGTCATCCGCATACGTAATACTGTAAAGAAAAGCCGGAGCTATACGTACTATCAGCTAGAATAGACTATTTCACAGGTTTCTGAAGACCAACTCAAATTTTTCTTAGGTATTTATTATGGTAGGTATGTTTGCTGAGAAAAGATTTTTTCTAAATCTTTCGTGTATTTTTTTTTTACATTCATCACTTTTCAAACTTTTTCGCTGGCAGCTTCGTTGTGTTGATCTTAATTGGTCCCGCCCCCTGGGTTTTGTTTATTTTTGTCAACCTCAAAAAACCGTTTGTTTTACACTATTTTTATTTTTAATGCACTAACCCGTGCTAAGGAACAAATTTAAAAACCTATTTAGAGGCTAAAAATTTCACCCATGCCGGGATTCGAACCCGCAACCTCTGGCTATCCGTACCAGCGCTCTACCAATTGAGCCAATGGGCGACTCACGGCATCAGTGAAATTTCGAACCTCTTTACAATATTCTCTGTATTACGTACAGGCAGCGACATCTGACTTAAGCAAATTGCATTACTTACAGCCCCGACTACCTACTTTGCAGTTAGGTTTTAACATCGGAACGATATCACTGTACCCACATGATTACACTATTTTTATTTTTAATGCACTAACCCGTGCTAAGGAACAAATTTAAAAACCTATTTAGAGGCTAAAAATTTCACCCATGCCGGGATTCGAACCCGCAACCTCTGGCTAATACAGAGAATATTGTAAAGAGGTTCGAAATTTCACTGATGCCGTGAGTCGCCCATTGGCTCAATTGGTAGAGCGCTGGTACGGATAGCCAGAGGTTGCGGGTTCGAATCCCGGCATGGGTGAAATTTTTAGCCTCTAAATAGGTTTTTAAATTTGTTCCTTAGCACGGGTTAGTGCATTAAAAATAAAAATAGTGTAATCATGTGGGTACAGTGATATCGTTCCGATGTTAAAACCTAACTGCAAAGTAGGTAGTCGGGGCTGTAAGTAATGCAATTTGCTTAAGTCAGATGTCGCTGCCTGTACGTAATACAGAGAATATTGTAAAGAGGTTCGAAATTTCACTGATGCCGTGAGTCGCCCATTGGCTCAATTGGTAGAGCACTGGTACGTATAGCCAGAGGTTGCGGGTTCGAATCCCGGCATGGGTGAAATTTTTAGCCTCTAAATAGGTTTTTAAATTTGTTCCTTAGCACGGGTTAGTGCATTAAAAATAAAAATAGTGTAATCATGTGGGTACAGTGATATCGTTCCGATGTTAAAACCTAACTGCAAAGTAGGTAGTCGGGGCTGTAAGTAATGCAATTTGCTTAAGTCAGATGTCGCTGCCTGTACGTAATACAGAGAATATTGTAAAGAGGTTCGAAATTTCACTGATGCCGTGAGTCGCCCATTGGCTCAATTGGTAGAGCACTGGTACGTATAGCCAGAGGTTGCGGGTTCGAATCCCGGCATGGGTGAAATTTTTAGCCTCTAAATAGGTTTTTAAATTTGTTCCTTAGCACGGGTTAGTGCATTAAAAATAAAAATAGTGTAATCATGTGGGTACAGTGATATCGTTCCGATGTTAAAACCTAACTGCAAAGTAGGTAGTCGGGGCTGTAAGTAATGCAATTTGCTTAAGTCAGATGTCGCTGCCTGTACGTAATACAGAGAATATTGTAAAGAGGTTCGAAATTTCACTGATGCCGTGAGTCGCCCATTGGCTCAATTGGTAGAGCACTGGTACGGATAGCCAGAGGTTGCGGGTTCGAATCCCGGCATGGGTGAAATTTTTAGCCTCTAAATAGGTTTTTAAACCGTTTGTTTTATGAGCGAACACTCTTCGGGTGTGTCTAGGCGTTGCAGGGAAAACCAAACCTTGAGGTGATCCATCGCAAACCTAGCTGATGGTACATATCTTGTTTTTCTTCAGGCTATATTAGTCCACTGCTGGACATAGCCCTCCCCTAATGAGCGTGAGCCATAAACCCCACGCTGGGCATGCGGGTTGGGGATCGCGTATACTATTCGATTAATTGTCACTTTGGGACATTATAGCGCCTCGAAACGTGTACCTGTGACATCGTACTACCCACGCTGGATGTAACCTATAGGATACATCTAGCCCCAAATGTCCCAAAGTGACAATTAATCGAATAATAAATATATTTCATAATTTAATTTGATAATTTAAACGTAGACCAGTGGGTAGTACAATGGATTCAGAAGCAATATACCCAGATGATTACACTATTTTTATTTTTAATGCACTAACCCGTGCTAAGGAACAAATTTAAAAACCTATTTAGAGGCAAAAAATTCACCCATGCCGGGATTCGAACCCGCAACCTCTGGCTATCCGTACCAGCGCTCTACCAATTGAGCTAATGGGCGACTCACGGCATCAGTGAAATTTCGAACCTCTTTACAATATTCTCTGTATTACGTACAGGCAGCGACATCTGACTTAAGCAAATTGCATTACTTACAGCGCCGACTACCTACTTTGCAGTTAGGTTTAACATCGGAACGATATCACTGTACCCACATGATTACACTATTTTTATTTTTAATGCACTAACCCGTGCTAAGGAACAAATTTAAAAACCTATTTAGAGGCTAAAAATTTCACCCATGCCGGGATTCGAACCCGCAACCTCTGGCTATCCGTACTAGCGCTCTACCAATTGAGCCAATGGGCGACTCACGGCATCAGTGAAATTTCGAACCTCTTTACAATATTCTCTGTATTACGTACAGGCAGCGACATCTGACTTAAGCAAATTGCATTACTTACAGCCCCGACTACCTACTTTGCAGTTAGGTTTAACATCGGAACTATATCGCCGTACTCACATAATTATATTCTTTTTTTATTAGCACAATTTTTTTAAATCTGTCCTTGGCACGGGTTAGTGCATAAAAAATAAAAATAGTATAATTTAAAACGCCCGTCGCGACGGGCGTCGACATCTAGTCCCGGCGGCAATTAGAGCAGGCTCAAAAACAATCTGGTATAACAACTGGCCAGACAACAAGGCAGGTAACTTAGAATTACATTCATATAGGATTGTCCCTTTTTGTCCGGATCTAAAGAAGGAGGAGCGAAACATCATAGGCCCGGCAGTGGAATACAAACTCGGTTAACTAAAAAAAAGTTACGATGTTTTTTGTAATAATATTTTAACAATGTTAAACAGTACGTAATACAGAGAGTATTGTAAAGAGGTTCGAAATTTCACTGATGCCGGTGAGTCGCCCATTAGCTCTGTTGGGAGAGCGCTGGCACGGAACCCGCGACCCCGCCAGAGGTCGCGGCTTCGAGTCCCGGCATGGGTGGAATTTTTAGCCTCTAAATAGGTTTTTAAAATGTTAAATAGATGCGCCCGTGCCTATTCGAACCGAGTGATTGAATTCAATCACTTGAGTTAAGCAACAACAGGCGTGGTCAGGTGCAGAATAGGTGACCGTCCCGTGACAACCGCTAGTGACATTGTTTTCCGAGCGCTTCCGTGCTTCGCAAGGAACGTTAAGCCATTAGTGACGGCTGTCATTTAATGGCAGTCGTTAAGCCATGTCAGAGGCCTTATCGGCGGCTTGATAAATTCTGACAGGAAGAGCCGCCACTGTCTTTCTATCCTCCACCAAGCCGGACTTGGCCCCAGTGGTGGAGTATGGCCTAACCTTCTTGCGATGCAGGAAGAGACCCATGCCTCAGCAGTGGGGACATACAAGTGTAAGTATCGAAAAAAGTTGGCACACGATAGGGAAGAGTGCAACATTTTAGGAGAGGCCTTTGCTCAGTTGTGGATTACAAACTTGGTTGACTTACAAAAAAGACCTTGATGTTACTTCTCCAACAATTGTGGAAAATTTTCCGCAACGGTGGAAAAATTAAACAACAACCAACCGCTTTGCTGTCGCCGCAACCGACGACAAGTTTGATTACCTGGAACAAAAATGTAACGCATTTTATGTCTGTTCACTTCACTAACACCAACCACAATAGGCATCGTAAAATATGAAGAATATTATTTAAATACACCATACGAAGACCGGTTCGTTGTGTTCGTTTGTTGTTAGTTATTACACAAATTAGAGCGGTCGACGGAACGTGTCTGGGTGGGCGACTAAAACGCCCTTGTGAGCAGTTAGTCTCTAGATATTTCTAACCCATGTGGCATATTGAACGAGCCTTTGTACAAATATCTCTATCGTGAAATATGTTTTTACACTTACACTTAAAATTTCATCATTTATAGATTTTATCTTCTAATCAAACGCACTATTTGGGGGCATTGCGAAAAGTTACTATTGCGCATAGAAAATTGTGCAAAAAGAGATTATATCTTTCGCTTAAGGCCTTACTCTCTTTCTAATAAAGTTATGAAATCGCTCTAGGGAGCCGTTTTATATGTTTTTTTTGATAATTTGACAACGCACTTTTTCTAGGCTATTATATTATTAATTTGGTTTTATCTTTTACTTAGGAAAAATACAAAAAAATAAAATCACGAAAAATCAATAAATAGATAATTTCTTGGAATGCTCAGCTGTATGCAGTAAAAATGGCCATCTTTGTCACTTACACCATTTAGTATACATCCATTCTTCGGATAGTTGAAAATTTTTATAGTATTTAACCTATGGATAATTAAAATAAGTTATAAATTAAATAAAAGTACCATGAAAAAGTTGTCTTAGACGTAAATAAGGTATTAAATAAGTAAGATTCTTTAAAAAGTATCATTTTTAAAACATATTTTTTTTATCTATAGTGGCAGGGCGGACTGCCAGTAAGACTGTATTATACTATTTTTATTTTTAATGCACTAATCCGTGCTTAGGACAAATTTAAAAACCTATTTAGAGGCTAAAAATTTCACCCATGCCAGGATTCGAACCCGCAACCTCTGGCTATCCGTGCCAGCGCTCTACCAATTGAGCTAATGGGCGACTCACTGGCATCAGTGAAATTTCGAACCTCTTTCGATGTCGCTGCCTGTACGTAATACAGAGAATAGTGTAAAGAGGTTCGAAAATTCACTGATGCCGGTGAGTCGCCCATTGGCTCAATTGGTAGAGCGCTGGCACGGATAGCCAAAGGTTGCGGGTTCGAATCCCGGCATGGGTGAAATTTTTAGCCTCTAAATATGTTTTTAAGACTGTATTATTTACGGTCTCCAGGAAACACAATGATACGATTGAAACACTTTAACGCGTGTTTTCAGTACATAAATTAACAACTTCTGTTAACGAAGACTCGCTACATCGTATTTTGTACAACCTATAGATTTTACTTTGGATTTCTTGATAAAAAACCTTCCGAGCAGAACCGCTCCAGAAACCTTGTTGACGCCCAACCAGCTGCCATTGCTCAGCTAAATTAGTCGCCATCCATATTCATACGCAATGACGACGCCTCGGGGTCAACGACCTCGGATCATTACCGGCTCCGCTGTGCTGACAAATGCAGTTATAGGTCGATGTTGACAGACACTTGGTAAAGTAGTTTTCCAATTGCTATTAGCTACATTATCATGACTCAATGCTATTATTTGATGTACACTAGCGTTAGAACATGTTTATCAAAGAATATTATCGCAGGTTAGGCTTTGTGATGCGTAGTATGCATTGGGAGTAATAATTTTTAAGTTGAAAACTCAGTTAATTGATTATATTCTTTTTTATTTGCACTAAACTGTAGTAATAAAAAAAGAATATAATTATGTGAGTACGGCGATATAGTTCCGATGTAAACCCTAACTGCAAAGTAGGTACTCGGGGCTGCAAGTGATGCAAATTACTTCAGCCAGATTTCGCTGCCTGTACGTAATACAGAGAATATTGTTAAGAGGTTCGAAATTTCACTGATGCCGGTGAGTCTCCCATTAGCTCAGTTGGAAAGAGCCCTGGCACGGAAAGCCAGATGTCGCGGGTTCGAATCCCGGCATGAGTGGAATTTTTAGCCTCTAAATAGGTTTTTAAATTGTCCTTAGCACGGGTTAGTGCATTAAAAAAAATATGTTAATTGAGTTTAACATGTTTTGAAAAGAATAAATGTGGAGTTTCTTTGTTAGTTTCTTCACCACATAATCTATTAATTGCGAAACTAGCAATTTCGACGTTCATTAGGTGAATATTTTGTTTTAACAATGTATAAAAATAATTGAATTGAATAGTTTTCATTACAAAATCGCTCGTAGCCCCGGCTGCCTGAGTGATCTTAAACGATCTTGAATATTACGGAACATAGGGCGCGTTTAGTGCATGGATGGGTGACTGTCTATGACTAACGCTAGTAGCATTTTTTCGAGCGGTTCCCTGCTTTGCAAGGCACGTTAAGCAGTTGGTGCCGGCTGCCGTCGATAGATGGCAGTCGGTAAGCCAAGTCAGACGCCTTAGAGTGGATTGAAAACTTATGACACCAGCCTCTAGTCTTGCAAGCCTCCACCAATCCGGACTTGGCCCCCGTGTATGGCCTATACCTCCCTCAAGTAAGCCCGTGCCCCTCGGTGGGTACGTAATGGCTTGATGGTGAATTACAAGTTATGTCGGTAAATAAATTTAACAAACACTTATCTAGGGATAAACGGATAAATAGGTGATAGACGAGGTCGTCGACATATAATTTTGCAAGACGGTTTTGAATTTATACACTGGATAGAGCTTACGTAATATATGGATAAACAGATGTAGATAAAAAGATGGATATAGTGCTGTCATTAATATTTAAGACATTGAAAGCTGTGCTTTCAACGCCCCGGAGTATATATAACGTGCCGCTGTCTACTTAAGAGCCAAGACGGCTTGAAGACTATTTACCCTCTTTGCTGATATATTTCACCTGCGTGCCCCCGCGCAGCGCGCCGGCGAGTTACTCTGCAAATGTCACTCGCAAGCAACGCACGCTCGAATATTTTCCGTTATTCTTTTTTGTAAATTATCATATCTTTTTAATCATAAAGAAGTCTTCATTTATGTCAGCGACGACATTTAATAGCCTAGATTTAGAAGGCTACGAGGGCTGCTACTTATGTATGTGGAATAGAAAAAATAAACAAATGTATATGGCTAAATATGCTTTTATTGTTTTTCAAAGTATTCTCCACTATGATTGATGCACTTTTGCATTCGATGAAACTAATTTGTAAAACACTTTTTCCACTCTGATTGAGGTATCTCCAAAACGTGCCGTTTGAACGCATCTACGGCATCTTCACGGGTCGAAAATCGAGGACCTCGTAATTTATTCTTTACAATTGGGAATAAATAGAAATCATTGGGAGTTAAATCAGGGCTGTACGGTGGATGACCCATCAATTCAATTTTTTGACCATCCAAAAATGTAGTTGTTTCCTGAGATGTATGACAGCTGGCATTGTCATGGTGAAGTATGATTCTGCGTCGCTGGTTGTTTTGGCGTATTTCTTCAAATACTTCCGGCAAACAAATGGTCGTGTACTCCAAATTAACCATTCTGCGATTCTCTAGTGGTATTGTAGCCACATGGCCATTAATACCAAAAAAGCAGGCCACCATTTGCTTTACAGTGCTTTTTGCATGAGCCACTTTCGTAGGGATCGGCTCATTTTGAAACACCCAAACTGTTGATTGTTGTTTAGTTTCGGGATCGTACGCGTAGATCCAGGATTCGTCACCTGTGTAGATATTATAAACAGATTTTAAGTCACCTCCGTTGAATTTTTTTAAGGTTTTCTTGCACCATTCGACGTGAGCATCTTTTTGATCCTGAGTTAAGTTGTGCGGGATCCAAAGCGAACAAATTTTTTTTACAGACAAATATTAATGTAATATCCTATGAATGATCGTCATACATATGCCCAGAATAGCCTCTATCTCGCGATACGTAACATGGCGGTCTTGCATTATTAGTTTTCGCACAGCTTCAATATTTTTTGTCACAACCACCGATTTCGGGCGACCTCCTTTAACTTCGTCCGTGAGCTTACTGCGCCCGCGATTAAACTCACTAAACTAGTGACACACAGTCGTTTTTGATTGAGCTTTACCACCAAAAGTCGAAGTTAATTGATCTACGCACTGTTGTTGCGTTAAAACACGTCGAAAATCGTAATAAATCATAGCACGAATATTTTCACGAGCGAGTTCCATTTTTTCAGCGATATGACATTTTAAACCCAACAAAAACAACACACTAACGTATATAAGAGAAAAATATTAGCGGCCGGTATTTAAAAAAAGAACGAATTTGACCATGGAGGTCAGACATTGCGTTTAAAATTATTGGTATCCCAGATTCCGCATACATAAGTAGCAGCCTATGTATTAGATATATTGGCGCACGCCGGTAGTATTTGAGTTCGGTCGTAATTGTATATTATTAGTATGCTTTGTTCATATTTCACCGAAGCTTTCAGTTTAGTTTCCTGATTATCGATGCTTTTAGCTAATAAATGGATGATGCAAATTTCTATGCGCTAGACGATAATTTAATAGTAAATAAATATGAACGCTTTTAGAATGCAATAGCGCTGAAAATTGACTGCATCAAGTAGTTGATACTGGTAAGCACAAAAGTGTTTGTGTACACAATTCGCATCGCAAAATGTGTTCACAAGATAATTAGCAACTTAGTTTTTTATTTGGAAGCGCTCGTGGCCTAGTGATTGAAATCAATCACTTGGGTTGAGCAACAATCGGCACTAGCACTAGTGACGGCATTTCTACGGAGCGCTTTCGTGCTTCGCGGGGCAGGTTAAGCCTTTGGCAGTCGCTAAGCCATGTCAGCGGCCCTATTGGCGGCTTGATAACTTCTGACAGTAAGGCCCGCTACTGTCATACAATCCTCCACCAACCTGAGCTTGGCCGCCGTGGTGGAGTATGGCCTAACCTTCCTACGATGCAGGTAGAGACCCGTGCCTCTGTAGAGGGGACATACAAAGGGTTAAAATCAAGATTTAAATTTTTTTACCTTACCGGTTTCTGAGTTATTATTTTATTTATTTATTTCAAGCGTAAACGCCCATAAATTTGTTAGTATATAATTTAACCTATGTTAGTACAAAAACAACAAAACTTATTTCTACTATATACACTAAAGTTGCACAGTCTGTGAGCAGTTTTTGCTTTCATGAAGCTGCATTAGGTGTGCCCAGACTGCACAACCAGGCCTATCGGCAATTGCACGTAGGACGCTGTTAGCGCTACCACGTACTCGCTGCATCAGTGAAGCTGCCCGCTTACGGAGAATGGCATGAAAGCCGTCAGTGTGGGCTCCAGTAAACATCCCAGATGCACAACAGTGTTTCGGCAACCCTATCAGCATCCTAAATGCATTATTATATTGAACGCGAAGGGCGCTAAGCGATTTCTGCGTGTAGCTAGCCCACAGACTGCACGTGTAGAAGCTTTGACTAAATGCTTTAAAGAGCTTTATTATGCAATAATTTGCATTTGTATTACTAGCCCAAGTTTATTGGCTGATTAGATACATAGATAAGCATTGTCTTAGCCTCGAAATGCGTCAATGACGAGTACCCTAACTAAAACGAGGTAAACGTCTTTATACAATTTTTTTATATTTCTTTTAGTCTGTCCTATCATTTTCAAACCAAAATTTAAAAGTCACCTATTCTTTTGGATTTTCACTTTCTACTTCACATTTTGGCAAAACATTTTTATTAACAACTTTCAATCCCTTGCAAATGAGCCTTTTCCTGTTTATTGTATACCTCATAATCACTTTTACTACCTACAGTTTTAAAATAAACGGTGTTTTTGAAGTCATAATGAAAGATATTATACCCCGCGGTAGCTAATTGGGTACAATAATGTACCTGAAAGCTAGAGAATCAGGTTCGATTCTCAGTGCGGGCATTGTCCGTGAAGAAACCTGAGTGTCTGAGGTGTGAAAAGGCCTCAGCGCTTGAGATTGCCAATCCGCGGTGAGCGATATATATATATGTATATATATATATATATATATATACATATATATATATATATATATATATATATATATCGCTCACCGCGGATTGGCAATCTCAAGCGCTGAGGCCTTTTCACACCTCAGACACTCAGGTTTCTTCACAAAAAACTCATTAAAACAAGTTATGATTTTTATTTCAGTCATTTAGCTAGCACCCCTTGTATTATAATAATATATATATATATATTATTATAATACAAGGGGTGCTAGCTAAATGACTGAAATAAAAATCATAACTTGTTTTAATGAGTTTTTTAAAATAAAAAGTAAATATCATTAAGCTTAACCACAATGACAACCATTTTTAGAACCTACAGTCCAGTCTTTCCGTCGTAAGGTTGTCTGGAAGAAATTGATTTTAGCAATAAGGCCGCCAATTGTACTTTGTATCTTTACATGTTTTATAATATGTGCTCTGGTGTACAATAAAGAATATTCTTATCTTATCCAGAACCAGGATACTAAGAATTTTGATGTTTACTTTTTGAAAAAAAAAAAGGGATTTTGAATAAGTGAATTTTTATTCCATTGGTGGCGATATAGTTGGCACCCCAAAGCGACCACCGCCGAAATCGAAAGATCCCTCATAAAAAATGTGGTCCATCAATTCAGTAGCTTCTGAATTGATGGACCAGTTTGTACCAGTACCACGAATCGATCCTAAGTGAAGTGTTTTGTTTACTTTTCTATGTAAACCTAATTTGATTAATTTGTTAGGTATTTTACGTAACTTAGTTTTAAAGTGATAGTAAGTCTGCCAACAAACTATCATTTAGTTTGGCGGAAACGGTTGTTTGTAAGTTGCATGTACCTTGCAACACCTAATCCTATCCCAAATGTAGGGTGCTTAGCCAGCCAGGCGTTACAGTAACTAAAGAGATAATTCACTCCTCCGGATCCGGATGTTGGCAAGACGGTCAGCGATAAATCAATCCGGAGTCGACCGGTCCGGTGATCGAGGATCGGGAACGCATTGAGTGGGCGGGCTGGCTGCTACAAATTATATTACAGGGTTCTTCTTCAATAGGACAAAGGCTTGTGTCTCAAAATCAATGGGGAAACGTTTGTGGTTGACGGAATTGTGGCAATGCTGGTTTTAGTGCACACGCTTGTTTTAAAAGTGATATAGTTTTTTTTTTAAATATAATTATATGTTTTTTTGTTATATTTCATGTAGGAGTTTAGAAAAAATAAAGGTATTATAATAAAATAATTCTCTCAGTACGTAATACAAACAGTATTGTAAAGAGGTTCGAAATTTTACTGACACCGGTGAGTCGCCCATTAGCTCAGTTGGAAGAGCGCTGGTACGGATAGCCAGAGGTCGCTGGTTCGAATCTCGGCACGGGTAGAATTTGTAGCCTCTAAATAGGTTTTTAAATATAAAGTTTTATTTTATTTCTACAAGAAAAAAAATTGTTAACGATTCTGCGAAAATTGCCACTGAATGGGGTCCACGCGACGGATATCACAGACGCCGTCGGTCAAAGCGGAGATGACGGGACGATCTCTCAACCTTCTTCCCCGGATGGGAGATAACTGCTCAAGACAGGGAGGAGAGGAAGCTCATGGTCCTGAGGCCTTTGCCCAGCTGTGGGGCACAAATACGGTTGAATAAAAAAAAAAGTTAACGGCTACTTTCTACATCACTTTTTATCAATGAATTAATATATTTTTTCCATTTGGGGTTAGGAGGATAGAGACCAGGTTTTTTTCGACGCTAAAAATGACTGTTTTCAGGTTTTGTTCGGTCGGTTCGTTCGAAAATTAGGGGTTCCACTTATCAATAAGAATTAGCATTTAATTAGCTAGAGTACTTTATTTAGTACAAAGAAAAATTCGACATAGTATCAAAAAAAAATCGTCATAAAAAGCGGCACATAAAAATATGAAACTGTTATGCAGTTTTGCAGGAATCAACTTCTGTATTTTTAGTATTTTTATTTGAATAAACGTCTTTAATCAATGAAAATGACCGGGGAGGTAGACTTGGGACACTCTGGACCCAAAATATCCTATGAATCTAGAAGCAACCCCGGCTGCACCAGCTAGTTAGCCAAAGGTCGCGGGTTCGAGTCCCGGCATGGGCATGGTAAGGCCACCAATTGTACTTTGTATCTTTACATGTTTTATAATATGTGCTCTGGTGTACAATAAAGAATATTCTTATCTTATCTTATAAATATGTTTTTATTTTAAATATCTTTTATCTTCACACAATACATTTAACTAAACCGACTCAGGTAATTACTTGTCAAACTACTAACTACAGATCGATTTATTACAGAACCAACGGCCAAATAAACTGCGCCGCTAACGACCCAACGGCTCCAGAATTTCAATTCTGTAAATCGATCAAAGTCGACTAGAACTTTTTCGCGTCAGCATGCCAGAGTGTAGCCAGTAAGCGTCTATTAATAGTCCGATAATAGCAACACTCGAGCAATCGATCGAAATAGAACACCGAGTATTAATAGCTTTGGGCGTTATAAATAGCATGAACTGGGCTATTTACTGGCAGTAGATCGGCACCGGATTATACTAAGCGTTGTTTTAAAGAGTGATATTAGCAGAGCCAAGCTGGCTTGTCACTCTGAGATGTAATATAATATATCTCAAGATGTAAATCTTGAGATATAGTAAGTTATCGCTCGTCATACATATACGAGCGATAATTATGAGCGGTACGAGACCGGTTCACACTGTGCTATAGTAATATTATAGCTATAAAACTAAATGTATGCGACGCACGCATATTACGCTCACTAAATCCTGAACGCTACCAATCTCCTAACTATCAAATTTGTGGAATTCGACAGTTATACGCTAATGCGATAATCGTATATTATAATCGTTCTAACGCGCATAACTAGGCCACTGATGGATTGTTACACAGCACAGGGACCAATGCAATGATTCTGTATCTTTTAACGCATATATAACTATACGTGCGAAAGCGGAATGTTTAATTAGAATAGAATAGAATTTTATTTGTTCCAAAAATAATATCATACAAGTTGATTCTTAAATTAGAATTATGCTACGTACATTTTTCAAAAAGCAAATAGTAGCATCTGTTGCTAAACTAGGCGTGAACCTGTACTTCAGCAAACAGCGCCCCCATCCGGAAAAAAAACATACAGAATAGATCTAGCTACAAAAAAGTTTAGACCAAAACCTAACCTAACTGCAATGTAGGTAGTCGGGGCTGTAAGTGATGCAATTTGCTTAAGCCACATGTCGCTGCCTGTACGTAATAGAGAGAATAGTATAAAGAGGTTCGAAATTTCACTGATGCCGGTAAGTCGCCCATTGGCTCAATTGGTAGAGCGCTGGCACGGATAGCCAGAGGTTGCGGGTTTGAATCCCGACATGGGTGAAATTTTTAGCCTCTAAATAGGTTTTTAAGTTTAGACCAAATCAAAACAGTTTTTTATTAGATTAGCTCTGCCATATAGATATGAGGCATAATATGTGTCACACATAGTGGATATCACATTTCAGTGGATATCTGAGACATGACAGTGATTTTGAGACACATAGTTGTGCGAATTCCAATATATATTGTAGCTACTTGCTATAGTAGGTACTTGGTAGCTACAATATTTTGTTTTTGCACTCGTCAGAAGTTCCCAACCCGCATGCCCAGCATGGGGATTATGGGCATTACCCCCTATGATAGCACAACGTGGCGCTCTTTAGGGGAGGCCTGTGTATAGCAGTGGACTACTATAGCCTGACGACGACGACTCGTCAGAAGTTATCCGTTAATAAACTGTTAAGCAGCTGTCAGAAAAAAAACCACTGACAGCTGTTAACAGTAGTTTAGCCTCTAAATAGGTTTTTAAAGTAGTTTAACAGTTAAATAAATAACGTGCAATGAACCGGGCAATAAATCAACCCATTATGTCCCCACCGAGGGGCACGGGTCTCTTCCCTATGTATAGGCCATACTCCACCATGGGCGCCAAGTACGGATTGGTGGAGACTTGCGAGACTAGTAGCTGGTCTTACTGTCAGAATTTTTCAAGCCGCCCTAAGGCGTCTGACTTGGCTTGACGACTGCCATCGACTTGGCTTAACGGCAGCCGGCACCAACTGCTTAACGTGCCTTGCAAAGCACGGAACCACTCGTAAAAATGCCACTAGCGTTAGTTATAGACCGTCACCCATCCATGCACTGAACGCGCCCTATGTTGTTTTACCTTCGTGATCGTCTAAGATCACTCAGGCCGGGGCTACGAAGGATTCGGGAGTAAGTCACAAAAACAACTGCAGCGAAATAGCAGCATTAAAAGTTGCACGAATAAACATTTTTGAAAGTACTAAATCACACCTTTGGCCTTTGAGCCGGAAAAGTCTGGAAGTTTCAATATATTCAAAGTATTAACAATACACTCGCGAGTCGCGCTGCATGGCAGCAAAGTTACATAAGCTAAATTACTGAACAGAAGAACAAGTCCACTGTTTGTTACCTCTCGAGTAACCTGGAATCTGTTTAGTTAGATGGATAGAGAACATTTTATTGTATATAAAAATGGATATTACACAAATATTTCTTTACCTAAGAGTACGTAAGGTGGCCTTATCACTAAAAGGGATCTCTTCCAGACAACCTTTAGATGGTCTGGACTAATACATTAGAGAAGGAAATAATGCCCAGTTATCAGCCCAGCTCAGCAGGCTAGCTGCTAAAAAAGGTAAAGATGGTGCCCAGATATTATCCCAGTCCAGCAGACCACCAGCTAGAAAAGGTGAAAGCAGTAAACAGCTGACAGTCCAGCTCAGCAAGCCGCTGGATAGAAAAGGTAAACGTTGTGGCCTGCTATCAGCCCAGCTCAGCAGGATAGCTGCTAGAAAAGATAAAGATGGTGCCCAGCTGTCATCTCAGCCCAGCAGGCCAGCAGCTAGAAGAGTTGAAGGTATTTACCCGCACTGGACATTCTCAGACATTCCCATTTATGTCCAGTTTCTCAGCACTTGAACTGTTTGTTTTGATTCATTTTTTGTTCGTATCCTAGTAATTGCTTGCGCATTTTATCTTGTACGTACAGCACAAGGGCTGATAGCCATAACATTTTAAATTACAATTTAGTAAGCTGAATATACTAGACAATAGTATTTCTTAATGATTCGCGATACTAATACATAGTTACGAGTATATATTAAACGGGTCAAATCGCGATTATTTATTAGGTAAAACGTAACAACCCTATTTCCCGACGCTTCAGCAGCGTTACAGTTGCCGTGGTCTCGGGTAGACTGAAGTGGCGAATACATTCAATTATTCTGGGTAGTCACTTCTAATCTCTCGCAGATGGCCGACACATAATAAGGTAATATTTTTTATTGCAAATAGTATATTCGAAATATCATTACATGAAATTTGTTTGAAAGGCGAACTTAACAATAACAGAGATCTCTTCCAGCCAACGTTAGCATTGGGTGTTTAAATTAAGATAGCGGGAGGAATTAGGTTTCACCTAAAAAATAATCGCGATTAGACCCGTTTGAGTAAGTGAAGAAATAGACTATCGACTGAACTTCTGTGTAGTCTATATACTAGACTTTAAGTTGACTCCGTGAGATGGAAAAATCCTAGTGAGGAAGTGTTTGTAGATCTCATTTTTCCTTTGAATAAAATGGCGGAAAATGCTTTCCTTTCTCTGTGTGTTGAAAATTGAAATACGAGACTTATTTTTCAAGTAGCTGGTTTTAAATTGATATCTAACGAGATTGTGTCGCCAAAAGGCTTTTTGTCTAAAACTGCTTCTTTGGATGTAAGTGATAACTTATACTTACACACCACAAAAGTCGCGACTTTCCAGTACATTAATTTTAAAAACCTATTTATAGGCTAAAAATTCCACCCATGCCCGGATTCGAACCCGCGACCTCTGGCTATCCGTGCCAGCGCTCTTTCCAACTAAGCTAATGGGCGACTCACCGGCATCAGTGAAATTCGAACCTCTTTACAATATTCTCTGTATTAAGTACAGGCAGCGACATCTGGCTGAAGTAATTTGCATCACTTGCAGCCCCGAGCACCTACTTTGCAGTTAGGTTTCCATCGTAAATCACCAGCTCAGTTGGAAAGAACGCTGGCACGTATAGCCAGAGGTCGCGGGTTCGAATCCCGGCATGGGTGGAACTTTTAGCCTCTCAATAGGTTTTTAAAATTGTTCTTAGCACGGGTTAGAGCGTCAAAAGAGTATAGTACATTAATTGTCAAATTCTGACATTTTATCGACACAAGACGCGTGACTCGTGCCTTTGTACTAACAAGGCGGGATTTATTGTCTGTGATCCACAATAATTAACATGATTGAGATATTATACCGATACTTTTTGCGAAATCTGCTCTGCTTTCTAAAGTTATGTTTCTTTAGTCACTGGTTTTCATAAATATTAAATAAAAAAAAATAACTGTATTACTGTACAAGTGTGATGTATTAAAGACTAAGTTTAAAGTCGTTTTTCTATTTTTCTTTTCTAAAATGATCCTGATACTGTAACGATTTATTTTGATTTTAAGTTTGTTTATTTTATTTTGCGTTCTGAGTTTCATTAAAAAAATCTTTTGTGTACTTATACTCGTATACTAGACTGGTCTAATGGCGATTATTTAACTATACGTTTTACCTAGTAAATAATTACAATAAGATCCGTCTAATATATGACTATGTCTGAGCATCGCCAACTATTAAGAAATACTACAACTTTTTTGATTTGATTATGATAACCTTTTTGAAATGATTTAGTTTTCACTGATAGCTAGTGCACTAGGCGTCATGACGCCTATAGCGCATGGAGCCCCTTTACAAACAGAAACATATTTCGATCTCAAACCTTCCCCTAACGTTAAACACAAAGGGTTCAACGCCCTATCACTACGTGTGCGTGGTATCAATCACTGTTTTAATACTTAATGAACTGATTTAACCATCTACAGGGCGACATTGTATTCGATTGATATTCTTTAGTCTTTCTTCCGTGCTTCGCAAGGGTTAAGCGGTTGCTGGCGGCTGTCATGTAATGACAGTCGTTAAGTCATGTCAAAGGCCTTATGGGCGGCTTGATAACTTCTGACAGTAAGGCCCGCCACTGTCTTACAACCCTCCACCAACCCGGACTTGGCCCACGTGGTGGAGTATGACCTAGCCGTCCTGCGATGCAGGACGAGACCCATGCCTCAGCACATGGAACATACAAAGGGTTGATATCTGTGAACACTAGATGGGTGAAGCAGCACTCGGGCGTTGCATGGGACATTGGTTTTAGATGAAGTAGGCTTTCCCAGCACTTATACCATCCTGACAGATTAGTCAGCCTACCTCACAGAAAAGGCGAGGCGGAGTCAACAAAGCCGCAAGTTTCCTTACGATGTTTTCTTTCACAGTTGTCGTGTGGTATTGCTACAAACATTCTAACCATAATTTACTTACAAAAACTAGTGATGTCAAATAAAAAGTTGTAAAACTAAAGAAAGACTATGGGTCTATGCATTTAATTGTTCTTTTAATTGTTCGCGCAAATTTTAGGACAGACTATTGTAAATTTAAGATATTAGAAAACCAACCCGGACTCGGCCGCCGTGGTGGAACATAGCCTAACCTCTCTGCGATGCAGAAAGAAACTCGTGCCCCAGGAGTGGGCACATACAAGGGTTGATATCGATTAGAAAACATTCTTCATCGTCAGGGTACTTCCTAAACCTTTGAATTTGGATTCACAGTTTCGAGAGCAAGGTCATACATCATTAATATTTAAAAATCAATCAACCAGCCTGTACACATCAACTACTGGACATAACACTCCCTCACTCCCTCGCGCGCCACTTCGCTCTGTCCTCAGCCATCCTCATCCAGCCACTGCCAACAATCTGCCTCAAATCGTCGGTCCAGCGAACCGGTTGGCGTCATACGCTGCGTTTGCCAGTAATTTAGAAATATGACACATCACTATGGTTTTTAATAATGAAAAGAACATTATCGATATTTGTCAATCGAATTTCTAGTCAGCCTGTATATGCATTCGTGATAATGTGTTTAGTCACGACCCGGTGCGCACGGTGCGTGCACCGTGGAAAAGTTTATTGTATCTGATTGTGGTTTATTGATGTCACCAATGTACACCCAGTTTGTCATCATCAAGACAAACAATTTTTAATAAGAGACCAATAATTGAAGTGAAGCGCTCGTGGTCTAGTGGAACCGAGTGATTGGAATCAATCACTTGGATTAAGCAACAACAGGCGCGGTCAGGTACTGGAAAAAAAAAAACACGGATCTTGCATGTATAAATGTTTGTGATGTCGCTGTTTCTGATTCCCACGACACAGGGTATCCTAGTGTGGGGCCAAAAGCAATGTATGTGCCTGTATGTAAATGTAATGTCATGTCATGCCATGTCATGTCACGTCACGTCACGTCACGTCACGTCACGTCACGTCACGTCACGTCACGTCACGTCACGTCACTTCATGGCACGTCACGTCACGTTACGTCACGTCACGTCACGTCATGTCATGTCACGTCACGTCACGTCACGACAGGTCACGTCAGGTCACGACACGTCACGTCACGCCACGCCGTCACGTCAGGTCACGTCACGTCACGCCACGCCACGGCACGCCACGCCACGTCACGTCACGTCACGTCACGTCATGTTATGTTATTGGTGACTAGCTTTTAAGGCGCTACGCGGCATTGAATTTGAAGTATTTCCTTACTTCAAATTCAATGCTACGCGGTACTTACTAACGAGTAAGTACCTCCTTTAAATGAAAGTTACAGTGGGCGGGATTTCCAAAGCGGGACTTGAAACACGAACAGTCGACGGGAAATATTTCCCTGAAAATTGACAAGACAGAGGCGAATAAATAAAACAAGTAGGAGCGAGCGAACGGGTCAAAGGGCGCCCATTTTCATGTAAATGTCCAATTGTACGAAAAAGCACCTCTGGCGAAGATTTTATACTGCAGGTGCGTTACGCGTGGCAGTATTGCAACAGAGTGCAAGAAACTTTCGCCTTTACATCTACGTAATGAGATAAGATAAGATTATTCTTTATTGTACACCAGAGCACATATTGTATAAAACGTGTAAAATTGATGATACAGAGTAAATTGGCAACCTGAGATGATTTATACAGCGTCCAGTGTCATCTCCACTCATACTAGGTGGGTGAAAAGAACCAGATTTTTTATTAATTTGTCTAATGGATGTCAATAATAGTTCTCTTTCACTTCAGCTGATAATGGTATCAACCCTTGTATGTCCCACTGCGGGGCATGGGTCTCTTCCTGCACCGCAGGAAGGTTAGCTCATACTCCACCACGGGGGCCAAGTCCGGGTTGGTGGAGGAGGACCTTACTGTCAGAAGTTAACAAGCTGATCATAAGGCCCCTGACATGACTTAACTATTACGTGACAGCCGGCACCAACGTCTTAGCGTGAAGGAAAATGTCGTGAGGCAACCTGAGTGTCTAAGTTATTAACTACCTCATCATCAGCCCGGTAAACCCCACTGGTGGGTATAGGCCTCTTCATTTCCACGCCAACCAGCACGGTCTCGCGCTAGTCTCATCCACTGTTTGCCGGCCAGTTTACTTAGGTCATCTGACCATCTGGCTACTGGTCTGCCCACCGACCGTTCCCCCTCCCACGGCCACCATTCTGTCACTGCCTTCGTCCATTTGCCATCATTCCGCCTGGCAAAGTGTCCCGCCCACTTCCACCTGATTAACTACCTCAGTGCTTGAAATTTCCGATATACGGTGGACATAAGTGGTAACTTCTGAGAAAAGTCCCTGCAATCGGACGTATTCAGGCTACATAAAAAAAATAGTTTGTCTCATCCTGAGCCTACAAATCTCAAACATGAATAAGTAACGCATCTGAATTCCTATTAGACCTCTGTCTCGTGGCTCTTCAATCTTTGATGTAGAAGCAGGGAGGGATGTAGGGACAAACAAGCAACGAACAGAAACACGGTTAAGGATTTACATAAATTGAGTGGTATATTCTTTTTGTTGTACTAAGCCGTGCTAAGAACTATAAAAAACCTATTTAGGGGCTAAACTTCCATCCATACCGGGACTCGAACCCGCGACCTCTGGCTAACCGTGCCAGCGCTCTCCGAACTGAGCTAAAGGGCAAGTACCGGCGTCAGTGAAATTTCGAACCTCTTTACAATACTCTCTGTATTATTTACAAGCAGCACAACTGGCTGAAGTAATTTGCATCAATGGCAGCCCCGAGTACCCTTTGCAGTTAGGTTTCACATCGGAATGGTATCGCTGTACCCACATGATTACATTCTTTTTGTGTTTGACTGCCTTATACTCGTAAGTCTAGGCGGTATCACGTCTGATTAACAGGACGCATGTCGTGGGTGCGATTCCCACTGGGGACCACCGTATATCTGTACAATTGGAGTCAGTCTGGGTGTATTTGCATGTTTGTGATGTCCTTCCCTGGATACCGTAGCACCAGAGTATCCTAGTTTGATACCAACGCTTTTGTATTGTAATAATAGCCCATAATAACAATATTAGCCCATAGGCGGTTGAAACGGTTTAACGGTCACCAGTTTAACGGTTACATTGCGTCATCGGGGGGAGGGGCGGCCTAGCCTATAAATACGGAGCGTTTTTGCGGAGACGGTCACTTGCATTTGGGAGCCTGAGGATGTCTCGTGTTAGAGGCGAAACGCGTCGCGTATTTTCTCACACAAGTATTGGTGTTGGTGGTGGTGTGTTCGTGTTTTGCTTCTGCTTGAAAAAGTGGGAGGGAGGGCGGTGCATTAGCTAACCGCATGGTGCTTGTAGGATTTTTGGCGTAATTCAGCAAAGTAATTTTAACTTTTTAATGCTACCAACGCTTTGAATATGCAACATTACATGTATACGCCTTTTTCGCGAAAGCGGAATTATTACTACGCTCAGCCATATATGAGGCGTAAAATGTATCAGATTGTGGATAAAATGTATTTCAGTGAATATCTAATTTGCTACAGTAGTATTTTTTTTTTATTTTACAAAAACAAAAAACCTTATTCAATTACACAATTACGCCAAACTGCAAAGCAGTTTGTTGGCGAAGCGCTCTATCTCTGTATATAACTTAACTTATAACTTAACATAACTTATTTAATACGTATATTATTTGTATACATAAACTACATATTACGAGCCACGTAACTCCAGTAGACACATTCCAGTATGACAAATTCCAGTAACATAACATAACATTTACATACAAGCACATACATTAGTAGACACTTCCTTTTTGCACACAGATGTATACGTGAAAAGTTACATAATCAAGTCGCAGGATGAGTGATTGTATTGTGTGGAAGTTACTTACTTATTTAATTAAACTAAACTCATGCCTATATCCGGGACAAATAGGCCATGGCTCTCCACTCGGCCTATTAGCTGGTAGTTAGTTATTTATTTAAACTAAACTAATGCCTATATCCGGGACAAATACGCCATGGCTCTCCACTCGGCCTATTAGTTGGTAGTTAGTTATTTATTTAAACTAAACTCATGTCTATATCCGGGACAAATAGGCCATGGCTCTCCACTCGGTCTAATAAGTTTCGAGTGCAAACAAGTGTATTAGCTATTAGTAGTTTAATTTCGAACTATTTACGGGTAGAGCTTATGAAAGTTATAGTTTGTGAAGTGTACAAGCCTTTTATGTATTGAATAAATGCTACCCTCGTGTTCGTTTCAATGAGGGTTAAAGGGCTGGTAATAACCCTATTATAATGCGGTAAAACCTACATTGTGTTAGCAGGAAATACCTTAAAAAGACAGTTTTATTTCATGTAGTCTATACACGTAATACTGCAGTGTACAAGCTTTCTCTTAGATAGAGATAGTATGGGATAACGCCTGCCCCATGCGGATTGGCAATTTCGATTGCTGAAACAAAGTACAAAGTAAATACCTATTTAGAGGCTAAAACTTCCACCCATGCCGGGATTCGAACACGCGACCTCTGGCTATCCGTGCCAGAGGTCGCGGGCTGGAATCCCTCTCAATAGGTTTTTTAAAATTGTCCTTTGCACGGGTTAGTGCATTAAAGTTAATATAAAGTACAAAGTAGTTTATTTTATTTTAATTAAGATTTGAATGCACATAGTTCGTTTTTTTATTATTCCTCTATTATTATTGTAAAAAAAGGAAAAGCTGGGTTTCGAAAAAGACATTGAAACGTTGTATAACAATTGTATGTAAAGGCTAGTCATACAATCGTGCATGGGAAGGTTCGTATTTGCCTTGTCCGGACGAATATTCGATATTGATATCAACCCTTGTATATCCCCACTCCTGGGGCACGGGTGTCAATAAAGAAAAAGTGAATAGTTCTCTTTCACTTCAACTGATGTTGGTATCAACCCTTGTACATCCCCACTGCTGGGCATGGGCCTCTTCCTGCATCGCAGAAAGGTCGGGCTTGGGGCCAAGTCCGGGTTGGTAGAGGATTGTAAGACAGAGGCGAGCCTTACTGAAGTTATCAAGCCGTTATAAGCAGTTCTAACGCCTCTGACATCGCTTCACAACTGCCATTACATGACAGCCGGCACCAACGGCTGAGCGTGCCTTGCGAAGCACGGAAGCGCTCGGAAATATGGCCACTAGCGGGTAGTCACGGGAAGGTTAGCCATCCTGCACCAGACCGCGCCTGTTGTGGCTTAACTCAAGTGATTGATTCCAATCATTCTGTTCGACTACGTTACGAGCGTTTCAATGTACAAAGAGATTTTTTTAGATGGATATGGCGCATTTTCTTATTAGTAAAAAAATGTAGTTGACCTTCTGTTCCATCAAAGTGAGTGACGCGAGGGAGTAAAACCAAGGGTATTATTCGGCATAAAGGTGAGATAAAGTAAGATGTTTACTTGGAGGAGTTTCTAAGGATTCTTAGCTTCTGGGTCAAAAAGGAAAGTAAGTAATATTCGTATGCAAATTCACAGAAGGCAGGGTAGTGTTATTTATGTGTATGTAGGTGTGTTGGGGGCTTTCATCTGGCAGGTTCTTTATTTTGCATGCGTAAGTAGGTTAAAAATAGGCTGTGTAAAATAGACAGAGAGTCGTGTCAAGTCAGGGGCCTTAGGGCGCGTGTCGACGAGACGGTTTCTGCCCGGCACGGCGCCGGCCCGGCGTCGGGCCGGTACCAGTTATGTATAAAGCTCCATAGGGCGTTTTTCGACTCACCGGCCCGGCACCGGCACCGACGCCGGGGCCAGCGCCGTGTCAATGCCGGGGTAACAAAAATGTATGAAAATGTATGGCTCGCTTTTTCACTTACCGGCGCCGGCGCCGGCCCGGCGTAGAGTCCCGCCGGTGCCGGCGCCGTCGCCGGGGTAGCAAGCTTCCCACTCGGTGCCGGCCCGGCAAAACTGCATGTGTACTGTATATGAATTATAGCAATGTGCGTGTGTGAGTGTGCGGGGCGGGTAGAAGAGCGGAGCGAAGGGTAAGACTCGTATTTCGTATCGGCGTCGTAGGTGTAAAAGATATAACAAATATAGTCGACGGCTTGACGATACCTGTTATATTTACGCGTTGTACTTTACGTATCGTCGTGTTGAAGTCCGTGTCAGCACTGTATCACTCACCGAGCGTAAGCCGGCATCGACACCGGCACAGTGGAAAAACGAAACCCGGTACCGGTGCCTGTGCACGGCCATGCCGGTGCCGTGCCGGTGCCGGGCCGGTGAGTCGAAAAACGCCCAAACGCCCGGCACTAGCACCGGTGCACATGCACCGGTGCTAGTGCCGGTCCGGTTCGGAGCCGTGCCTGGCCGGGCCGGCGCCGTGCCGGGTAGAAACCGTGCTCGTCGACACGTGCCCTTAGGGCGGCTTGAAAAACTTCTGACAGTAAGACCAGCCAGCAGTCTTGCAAGCCTCCACCGATTGGTGGAGGCTTGCAAGACTGGTGGCTGGTTATATATTAAACGGGTCTAATCGCGATCAGGAATTAGAGCAATTACGTTTTGTCTTATAAATAATCGCGATAATACCCGCTGTGTGAGCATCGCGAGATATTGAGATAAAGCAAATGCTAAAAAAGTAAGCGCTCGTAGCCTAGGCGAACCGGGTGATTGGAATCAATCACTTGGATGACTACCGCTAGTGGTAGCCGGCACCAACGACTTAACGTGCCTTACAAAGCACGGAAACATTCGGAAAAAATGCCACTAGCGGTAGCCATGGAAGAACCTTCACCTAACCGCGCCTGTTCTTGAGTAACTCAAGTGATTGATTCCAATCACTCGGTTCGACCAGGCCACGAGCGCTTCTATTCTGTACATAAAAACTAACTTTGAAGATGAAATCCGATACGTCTTCTATATTAGCAATCTTCAGGAAAGCTAAACAAATAAGCGAGACAACTTTCATCGTAAACAAAACGGGAGAAAATACACATAATATTCCCGAATGTAAATAAGCCGGGAACATACGTGCTCTTCAGAACTTTCAATCTCGCGTTACATAGGTGGAATATAGCACGAAACACATTAGCAACATCTGTAGCTTTACTACACAAATCTGGGTAATGTGAGCCACGGCTTTGAATGTGTTTGGAACAGACTGTGCAAGGACTATCCTGATTTTTGCAAGTACCAAGTTTCTCTTCAAGACTCGCTATGCTTACACATAGTTATACATTAAGCTGGTCTAATCGCTATTATTTATATTGCCTAATAAATAATCGCAATTAGAACCGTTAGTTTATACTCTAGATTAGTTCCAGCGAGCCTGGCAACACGGTCCCGCCATTTTATCTTGTGTCAGCCACGTTTGATATATCCGTCACTGATTCCGTTATTTTTGCCCACCTGCCTGGACCCACACGGCTTAGGTGACCCGCCCAGTTCCACTTTTTTAGAAAAAAAAAACCATATATACCGTGTAATACCTCCCACCTGGCGAGACCGATAATCAGCTTTGCGGTTGCAGCCCCAACATCGACAATTTCGGTTCTGCAGTGCAGAATTGTCTTATGAATTTTGTCAGTCAGATATTGATTTTACGAAATCATATCATCATCATCAGCCATTCGACGCCCACAGCAGGACATAGGCCTCCGTCATGGTTTTCCAAGTTTCGCGGTCTTGTGCCATCCGCATCCAGCGACTCCCCGCCACCGTAACCAGGTAGTCAGACCACTTGGTGGAGGGCCTGTCCATATTTATTAATTATACTTTAAACCACCCGGCTGTGCCACTGCGTTGCCATTTAAGGAGGTTACTTGGTAGATAATGTTTAAAGGAGACGCGTGTGTACAATTCAATGTCTTCTATTGTACTTTCTACTTAAGAACTTCTTTTTCTTTGTCGTATTCTCATGACTGAGGGACGTGACTATGGGGCAGCTTCCGCCACCAGCTCGCTCCATTCGTTCCGATTATGCGCCAGATCTATGGTTGATTGTAGGGTATCTTCCGAAGCTTTTTTTATGGTGTCTATCCAACGCGTTGGTGCTCGTCCTCTGCTTCGTGTCCCGCTCATACGACCGGTGATAATAACATATTCCAGGTTAACTGGCCCGCGTCTTACGGTATGTCGGAAGGGCCTTAGGATGCGTTGGGTACAGATAGTGGAGAGCCTCGTCTTTATCTGAAGATATTTCTAGAATAGATACGTTTGTGCGGTGTTCGGTCCAAGATATACGAGGCACAAGAACTACACGAGTGCTATGTTGCTTTCAAAATAAACTACAGTTAATTGAAAAAAGACTTATTTCTCTGCACTTAAAAATTACAATGGGCTACCATTTTAAAATAAAATTCACCAAAGTGGCGCCTCCTAACCAACAAAAACTAAAACTATTTCTTTTGATCAACTATTTGAAATGAAAAATATTTATTCTGAACCTATTATTATTTTATCACATTACAACGAGTAGGAAACATAATGGGACTTGGAGATATTAACACACTACAGGGCTACTGTACATAGAAAGCGCTGAGGGTATGTACATACCTCAAACTGATAGGTGTTCGCCCACATTTCCTTACGTCTGTCAGTACCGGGGCACGGCACTTGCCTGGAATGATGAATGAGTGTTGCCAACTTAGCTGTTTTATTTATTTTTGTCCGAGTATTTTTCTGTTTACTCATCCAAGATCTCTACGCGCTTCGCGGAAAGCGTTCGCGCGATTCGTTTTTATTTGCGCGAGAAAACCGACATAATTTTCTGATGGATTTTACCGCGCTCGTTTAGATTTTATTTTGTGTTTTAATGTATCACTTAAGCGTTAGTCTTTTAGTACTCTTTGACGGCTATTAGGGCAATCTAAATCGACTGCGCTCACGTGGTCCAAGCGGCTTGTTGATCTGTCGGACAATAATTTTTTTTTTCTGTACGTCCGATTGATCGAACTTCTATGTTCTTGTAGTCCGAGCGATGAATGCAGAAAATTTTAGGTGGCTATTTGATCCTTAGGATAAAAGGCACAAAAAATGTTTTAACCGATGTCCAGCACAAACCTCAATACTTCTTAAGCCTTTCATTTTCCAACCACATTTTTAGTAGAAAAAATATTCCTAATGATGTAGAGATTACGTGGGCTTCAGGAGAGCTTAAGTAAGTTCACACTAGGCAGTAAGAACATCATGAGAAAACTTGTGTGTCTGAGGTGTCATACCTCAGCGCTTGAAATCGCCAATCCGCGTGCATGTAGGCCTGTAGTGGTAGATATAATATAGGCTACATAAAAATATATATATACAACAGTGTATCCAAACATTATGCCATTTGCTGCAGCGGGATTTACATGGACGTACGTAGCCACTGAAGCGCTGGTGGCCTAGTGGAACCGAGTGATTCGTATCAATTAGTTGGGTTAAGCACCAACAAGCACGGTCAGGTGCTGAATGGATGACCATCCCGTGACTACCGCAAGCGGCATTTTTCCGAGCACTTCCTTGTTTCGCAAGGCAATGGCAGTCGTTAAGCCATGTCAGAGGCCATATGGGCGGTTTGACAACTTATTTCAGTAAGGCCCGCCACTGCCTTATAATTCTCCACCAGCCCGGACTTGGCCCTCGTGGTGGAGTAGGTACGGCCTAACTTCCCTGCGATGCAGGAGACTCGTGCCCCAGCAGTGCGGACATACAAAGGGTTGATTGATATCATCACGTAGCCATCGCCACCGCCACCACATTGAAATGTTGCATCCTGCAGTGAAAGTATGCGCAGTAAAACACTTTTGTTTGAACAACTGGATTTTATGTAAAAGCTACGGCCGTACTATGACATACAAGTTAGCAGAAACCTTTGACATTTTTCAATTGGCTCATTGCTTACTTGTTTGCCTCCAATCGCCAGTAATTTGGCACGGGCTCAAAAAGTCGCGGTTCATTCACAAAGTCTCTCCTCTCTTGGCAATGGGTACAGCTGCTCTTGACTAGTGAAAAAGCGGTTTGCCGTTTTTAACTAAAGTGAATGAAAGATCTAATAGTGATATATATTCTTTATTGAAAACAGTAAATTCGAAAGATAATTACATAAAATTTAAAAACCTATTTAGAGGCTAAAAATTTCACCCATGCCGGGATTCGAACCCGCAACCTCTGGCTATCCGTGCCAGCGCTCTACCAATTGAGCCAATGGGCGACTCACGGCATCAGTGAAATTTCGAACCTCTTTACGCTATTCTCTGTATTACGTACAGGCAGCGACATCTGACTTAAGCAAATTGCATTACTTACAGCCCCGACTACCTACTTTGCAGTTAGGTTTAACATCGGAACGATATCACTGTACCCACATGATTATACTATTTTTTATTTTTAATGCACTAACCCGTGCAAAGTGCGTACATAAAATTTGTTTCAAAGGCGAACTTATCTCTAACAGAGATCTCTTCCAGCCAACCTTAGCATCGGGTGTTTAAATTAAGATAGCGGGAGGAAGGGAGAAATATTTATAACTAGGTATATAAATAAATAAATAGTGATATTTATATGAGCGAAGTATTTTTCAATGACTCGCGATGCTCATATATATATTTGTAATATATTAAACAGGTCAAATCGCTATAATTTAATAAGTAAAATGTAATTAATCAATACAAGGAAAAAGGGATACAAACATTATAGAAACAGTACATACGCACAATAAAAACAACACTATTAATAGGCTGAAAATAGGTATTAGTCAATGTATCTCCCAATGTTTATGTAAATTTATTATTTTAAAAACCTATTTAGAGGCTATTTTTTTTTAAATTGTCCTTAGCACGGGTTAGTGCATTAGTGCCATAGTATAAATTTATTATTGTATTTATTTTTTTCCCTACACTACCCTTTGCCAGCCCCTTCAACACCAAAGGTTTGCAGGTAAAGAATGCTTCTTGCACTAAGCACGCCTTGTACATTTACTCATGTAAATAGTGCAATAAAGAATTTAACTAATAATGTTTTCTATCCCAGAAAGATCATCTCTCTGGGATGGAAAAAAATGGAATCATTTATGTCAATGAACGATGCCCTCTTTCCTATTTAAAGGGATCAGTAATAAATTTAGATTGAAAAAAATGTACGTGAAATACAAAAAAAAATAATATGTTAAAAACTACATTAAGATAATTTTGTTATGTAAATTCTAATGTTATTCTGATTGTCAGCGAAAACCTGTTATTGGCTTTAAATCTAATTCTTCTTATTCTTTGTAAAAATGCCTCTTGTATAAGCTGATGGTTTTCCAATAAACAATAAAATAAAAAAATAAGAAAACAAACTAAAAACAAACATTCACAAAAAAAGGAGGGAAAGGTCACAGCAAAGGTCACGGCGGCGTGTCACTGCTGCTATAAATGTCAACTGACTCAGCAATATGCTGAAAGACGAGTCAGTCGTTGCCAGGTGCTACCGCGCGAGTGTCACAGACTGCGGCCCGGTACAACCGTGGGCAATACCTATAGATAGGTTGTATGTTAAATATAGATTTGTATAAGTGTAACGGTGCAAACCTCTTCACACCATTTATACTTCGTTTTCTTTAATCTATCATTTTCAAATATTTAAATTATGTACGTCACTCATTCTTCGATTTCCCTCATTTTTCACCACTACTACTTTACCCTTTGACCAGACCTGACTATTTTACCTGTTTCTCCGTTTTTTTTATCCAGTTTTCTGTTTTAAAGTTACTATAAATCTACAAATAAAACCACACTTGAAGTCGTTCCAGAGTTTATTTATTATTATAAAAGTTATAAAACGTTCTATAAGTATTTATTTTTAGGTCTCTGTATAAATTATTATTTAAAAATGTGTTGCTTGTATGTATTTCGCTGTAAATATTTTTTTTTATATCTGTGTATTTTATTATTTTTAAAATGTATGTACTGTATATCATAGGTAATTATAAGTAATTATATTCTCGCACTCTTGGTATATGGTATCAATATATTTTCGATTTAATTATTTATGTACATACACGTACCGAATATATTCTTCATGCAATTCTCTCCATCCAAAGGCTGTGTGGAAGAGATCACTCTTAGCGATAAGACCGCAATTGTAAAACATTACATTTTTAAAATCATGGTTGTATTCTTTTTCCCGGTCGTGCAATAAAGTGTTCTCTATCTATCTATAGATTAATACCTACTCTTTTAGAATAGTAAGTTTTATGTGTACAGTAAGACCAGCCACTAGTTTGCTAGCCTCCACCAATCTGCACTTAGTGGCGTGGCGGAGTATGGCCTATACCTTCCTCAGGGTAGAGACCCATGCCCCTCGGTCGGGACATAATGGGTTGATGATACGGAATGAAAAAGGTAATAGTGGTCTCTGTTCAGAGTGGTCCCTTCACCCATCTAGTGTGAGTGAAGGTACCACTGGACGCCGTATAAATCATCTCCTTACGTAGAAGCCAAGGGCAAAGTTAATTGCATTCACAAGGTATCATTCAAGAGGGTAAATGTGCCAATTCTAAAACGTTCTTATTTCAGGGTGAATGCGCCAATAAGTGACACCCAAGGTCGCAGCGTACGATTCTGTTTTTATTCTAACACAGTCTCCTTTGGCAATAACAAGATCGGGCGAAAGTACATAAATCCAATGCGGGAGAGTAATCGTCGTATGAATAAAGTCGTATGCTTTGCTGTAGACGTACAGAAAAGGTGGCTACTCTCAATGTTTTATTGGGTTTGAGAGCAATGAAAACTAAATATAAGGTAGGTAATTTCTTGTGTAATAAGAGAGAGAAGATACAAGTTATCATCATTTTCAGAGACGTATATGTTAGGAGCGTATATGTCTACGTATATCCTTAAACTCACATTTGTATCCATATGTAATTTAATATTGCACTACCTGCTAATCTTGTCTCCAAAACTTATGTTAGCTGGCAGATAATGCTAAGTAGCACTAAGCTCGCCTATATGCAAAATTTTTATGCCATAAAGATTTTTTTTAATAATATCCTGTCGTATCCCCGTTATATCTTTTATCGTCCCTATAAGTTCAAACTCTTTTATGTCAAAGTTGATTTCACAATTAAACTGTAAAGTGTGATTAGTTGCCGACTGTAGCCGAAAGGAATAATTTGAGAACATACCCTTTCCTTTGTGACTGTGGCATTTTTCAAAAATAAATTAATTTTTTTAAGCACATTTGTATTAATCGTAACTCCTGGCTCCTAAATACCACTTACTGTTACTATAGAGAAACCTTCGACATCACGAGGAAAATGTCAGTTCTTCCATCCATTTCGTTATATGACCTTCTACCAAAACTCATGAAAACTAGCAGTACCCGCGACTACGTCCGCGTGTGTAACAGATTAGTCCATAGCGTATGTCCATCCTGAAGGTCCATACTATATCAGTCAATCAATAAATCAATCAGCCTGTACTTAAAATGTGAAAATTACTTTGCTAAATTCCGCAAAATTCCCACAAGCACCATGCGGTTAGTTAATTTAGCAAAGTAATTTTCACATTTTAATGCTTTTATCTATTTCCACAAAGTAACGCCTCATTCCAAACAGCCTGTACTTTTTTGAACTAAAACTTTCGTAAGTACAACACATTGTAGACTTTCAGTCCGGATGCTCCTGGTTGGACTCGTCCGATATAACAACAACTGTAAGTAGATCCGGACTAAAAGTCTACAGCCTGTACTTGTCCACTGCTAGGCATAGGCCTCCCCCAACGCACGCCACTTCCTTCTGTCCTTGGTCATCCTCATCCAGCCACTGCAGGCTAAACTTAATACTGAAGAAATAATTTTTGAAATAATTCGTGTACTTTCGAAGACTGTCACCTACATACAAACCTAAGGTGATCTGAGTGCTTAGTGTGAGTTTGACAGATCCAATCGAATAACTTTACTACCGCGTTAATCGAGCATTGAGTAGTGAGTATGAGTAAGTTAACCGTTCGAACTGGCAAAACGCTGTCACAGTACAACTCGCACTCGCGTTGATTCGTGTTTTGGCTGGTAAGAGTGTTCACTTTTCTACGTAAACCATTACAACTCGCACTCGGCAATTTTAATTTCCATACTTGTCGCTAGGTGGCGCTTCCTCGATGCCATAGAAATATGAGTTTACGTTAACGCGATCGAGTAGTTAAAAAACTCGCACTAAGCACTCTGTCAGGATCGTGGCAAGTGGCAGTCCCTGGTCTCTGACTACCGCTCTGGGATACAGGTGTGAGGTTAGTTAGACCTGAGATTTCCGCACTTAGCCTCATAGTTGGGCCATTGTACGTAGCAAGCGCTGAGGTACACTAACACCTCAGACACTAGGGTTTCCTTACGATGTTTTCCTTCACCGTCAGCGAGTAGTATTGCTACTATGATTTCACAAATGTACATAACTTAGAAAACAAAGTCATGAGGTTATGTTATGTTATTTTATACAAACCTACTAACATATAAATAAGTAAGTAAGTAAATCATTTATTTCCAAGAAGACAATACAAATTATGAATAGACAGTGGAGGGTATTACAAAAATTGTTTCACGTTTACCGGCAGACCCCAAACTAGGCTAGGCCTGTATCTTGGGGACTTTAATAGTGTGCACAGTTTCCGTTTTACTTAGTCGTTGACAAATCTTAAGCGCAACAGCCCTTCTGGGAGATATTACTTTATACAGTCTGTTACCTTTTAGAATATACCTTAGGCTCTAGAGTAGGCTTCGGTTTTCGCCGAAAACATACGAGTGTAATACTACTTCCTGCTCTGCATAAGTGCATAAGAAGTGTAATATTAGTTCCGATTTCGAAATTAAGTGTCATATTAATTCCGATATTACTATTACACGAATAGGTATATCCGATTCTATCCGTTAGTAGCCGAGGTATATACTAAAAGCTATAGTCTGCAAAATATAGCTTGAGCTCCACGGCAGCTGTCACACTGACAGGGCTAGGAATGGGACAATGTCGACATCAAATGTCACTTAAAGCGTGTGTGATAACATGTATTGAATTTTCGAGAAGTTTGAAACATGAAATCAAACACGAGAAATATTATATTAGAGTAGAGGTGTATCGCAATATCCCTAAATCAGTTTCTGATTACAATTTTCCTTTTAACGCTCTTTTTATATGAAAACCCACTTTTTCTTAGAATTTTAGCCAATGATTGTAATTTGCCTCTTTAAGTGACGTTTCCAATTTTCTTAATGTGGGTAATTGTCCTCATGAGTAATATGCGTATTTGTGGTTGTGGATTGCGGCGGCGTCAAAACTATCAACCTCTGTGACGGAAGAAGTTTTTATTCTCTTTATTTGGCGATGAAAGTTTTTTAATCACTTTATCTTCAGGCATCTCGCTTGATGACTCTCCGTACTTTTCTTTGCTAATATGGACCACCCTAGATCGTCCAATACCACGAGCATCCGCAACTCTGTCACACCCTCGCTCTAATGGCAGAAGCGGACCACGGTTTTGGTTTCCGCGCGTGAAATATTCGCGCAAACGAATTACAAACTCAGAACCCAGAAGCATGGAGGTTCGGAGCAAAGTTGGAGAGACGTGCACACACGCTGTAGGTTATTGCCTTTTGTTAGATAGGTATTAATTAAATCAATGGTTTTCAAACAAATAAAGTTCAATTCCAAAAGTAAACCTGCAGTTTAGATCATCCATCACCAAATCATCGAAAGTTTGTAACTTACTGTTACTATAATGGTTAGACACCACTAACTGTGCAGTAAGTACGGAGTTTTCGCAGCACAAATATTCTACGAAAAAATTTAAAACTTCATGGACTCAATTTCGATGACAGCTGTCGCGGAGCTCAAGCTATATTTTACAGACTATAACAGACTGTACCTACATAAACTTACAAACTTTTCCACTTAATAATATTAGAGTAGAGTTCCATACTGAAGATGCAGTATTCTACACATGGAATTATGCGCGGTCAATGTCACGGGTAACAGCAGGTTAAATATACAAGACTGATCGTGGAATATTTAAATCTTATTAAGTCGTGTTTTTAACAAAGCGCATTGAAAATTTAAATCTTCGCTCCGCGGTTGTTGAATAATACAAGAATTGGCAACTTTTCAGGCAAATTTAATAATTTAACCTTGAGGGATCGTTATAGAGACATCGACCTGACCTGACCTCGGGCAAAGGTTGTGACACTGCAACGGTATTATTAAGGGGTTCCAAGCAGCAAAACTAGCGGCACCGTTGGAAAAATTAATATAAAGTAATTTTAGGTTTTGCCTATGTACTTATCGTGCATGTGTATAGCATTATTTTAAAAATGTATTCAATTATCCTTTATATAAGTATAATTTCTTTCTTTCTTAAGCACCACATATTATCAGTTTGATTCCGGATTCACTTACTTAAGCAAGTAAGTGAATCCGGGATTAAGTTAATCAACTTAATGTTTATTACCATATTTATTATATAATATAAACTGTTCTGTATTGTATAGAGTGTAGTCCGAAAATCACGCATAAACCTCCCAGGTTTTCGTGATTTTGGTTTGTTTAATTTCATTATACTTATGTGCCTTAAATGAAAAAAAAAAAAAAAAATTACATTGAATTTCCCCTTTTTCTCCCTGTTCTTTTTATATTTCTTCCACCTGCGGATGACTGAAAAATGCCTTAGTCATTAAGTACGTTGTTTAGTACAAAAAATACTATATAATAATATCTGTTTTTACGTAACATAACCTCACACCTGTATCCCAGAGGGGTATGCAGGTATGTTTATAAAAGATCGTTTTTGCAAACAAAGTCTGAAATCGTAAAAAATGTCTTCCGAGTACTTGTCGCGGACTCAACGCCTACGGTGTGCGGTCATTTGTTCCCCGGAAATATGGAGTGAAGCGTACGCTATGGAAGCAAATATTCTCAGATTACATTATTGTAATTTACATGACGTTGAAAAAAGAAAAGGCTATTTATAATAAAACACCGAACTTTTTTCCAGTTCGGTCTCTTGATGTCCTCGGTAACTTGAGGGACTTTTTGTACAGGTACTTTTAGTCCTTCGTGTGCATTATTCGATACAATTTATAAGAGATCTATATCGACGGCCAAAAAAGTACCCGGGGATAGTCCCTCGACTGCGCAGGCCTTAATCGTTAATAGTGATTTTTAGGACTCACGGCTGAATACCTGTCATCACACACCAGCAGCCCCTTGATTATGTAACTTTTCACATAGACATCTGTTTCGTCATCAAAAACGAGATATGTAATGGACTTTGTCGAGCAATTATGTGGCTCAATATGACTATCACGTGTCAGACATCCACTGAAATGCGGGATCCGCTATATGTGATACAAACTATACGCCTCATATCTATGCGGCAGAGCTAAGTAAACATTCCGCTTCGCATACATATAGATACGTGTAAAAACGGCTATTTGGAGATGCAGCTGGGCGTCCTAGAAATCACTATTAATATCATTGAGGGATTGTAAAGTTTTGTTAAGAAAACAAAAAGTCTGAAAATCTTGAAGTGGTTTTACGTAATAATTAAATTTAATGTTTTTTGCTTTGTTGATGTACAGTCGTCGTCAGTCTATACTAGTCCACTGCTGGACATAGCCCTCCTCTAATGAGCGCCATAGCGCCCTGTCTTCAGCTTGCCGCATCCAGCATCCGCCTGCAGTTTTTCGCAGATCGTCATCCTACCTAATCGGAGGGCGTCCTACACTACGTTCGCCGAGTCGCGGTCTCCACTCAAGGACACGTTTACTTCAACGGTTGTCGGTTCTTCGCGAGATATGGCTAGCCCACTGCCACTTCAGTTTGCTGATTCTCTGAGTTATATCGATAACTTTGGTTCTCTGTTGGATGCATTCGTACAGTCGACAGCCCAACAATAATAGTTTAGTTGCAAAGTCACCCTTAAAGTATCTGAATAGAGAGCACGTGTATGAAGGTTGAGTTGCTGTGGATTATAAAGTCAGGTTGGGTTACGTATTTTAAATAAATTGACAAATCCGGGAATTAAAAGGGTAGGCTGTGATCTGAAAACGGCTAAATTGTAGGCAAAATTGATTCATTTCAGTCCACGCAATAAATATCTTGACTGCAATAACACTTTGTTTACAACGAAATTGTGCTCGCTGTTTTGGCAAACAGAAAAATAGTATACAAAAGTTATTGTTATGAACGATTTTAATCTCTGCAAACTTGTAAATCAGTCTGAGTTTTGCTGCCATATTTCACTCTTAGAGAAAATAATGTGCCTGGCTTACTTTTGTTTGTAAAGCTTTGTAAATTAGGGAATAAATTATTACACACATACCTAATAACAATATTTGTTAATGATTCGCGATACTCATACATAGTTATATATTAAAGGGGTCAAATCGCGATTATTTATTAGGTAAAACGTAATTACCTTATTTCCCGATTTGTGATTTCACTGTCGATATCAACCCTTGTATGTCCCACTGCTGGGGCACGGGTCTCTTCCTACATCGCATCAAGGTTAGGCCATACTCCACCATCGGGGCCAAGTCCGGATTGGTGGAGGCTTGCAAGACTAGTGGTTGGGCTTCCTGACAGAAGTTTTCAAGCCGACCTAAGGCCTCTGGCTTGGCGTAACGACTGCCTTCTTTCGACGACAGCCGGCACCAACTGCTTAACGTGCCTTGCGAAGCACGGAACCGCTCGGAAAAATGGCACTAGCGTTAGTCATAGACGGTCACCCATCCATGCACTAAATGCTCGCTGTGTTGCTTAACCTTCATGATCGCTTAAGATCACTCAGGCAGCCGAGAGCTACGAGCGATTCGAGCGATAATTCTCATTATAACATTTCTTTACGTGTCAGTGTACCTTCAGTATGTTAGACGGGAACTTACAGCGACACTGCATAAAGAAGCGGACGCCCAGAACCTATCAAACCCTCACAAAGTATGATAAGAAACCGTAAAGTCGCCTTTTACCACGAATCGATCATTTCTCCACCGGAACACTTCGGTTCACGGGAGAGAAGTAAGTCTCTCTGACGTCGGGAACCTAGAAACTTCGTCGGCGCGGGCGTCTCAAGTATAAAAATTCAGGCACAAAAGCGGATTCCATCTGCCAGATGATATTTTTGTGAGGCTCGCCGGGAAAGGGTTCGTCCCAAGAAATGCTTTTATATTATTCGTACACGCTGAAATATTATTATTTATACCTTTGTACATCAACCTGGTAACAAAAATTAAGTGCAACTTTGAAGAAAAACTTTTTGAAAACACAAAAAAAATTAAGTACCCGGAACCGGCTGGATCGGGCCGGATCGTGGCAAGTGGCAATCCCTGGTCTCTGCCTACCCCTCTGGGATACAGACACGAGGTTATGTATGTATGTACAAAAAAAATTGTAGTAATAATAAAAAACATGTGATTTCCTTTTATTAACCGACTGTGCCAGAAGGTGGGTTATGGTTTTAGAGTGTATGTATGTATGGATGTATGTATGTATGTATGTATGTATGTATGTATGTATGTATGTATGTATGTATGTATGTATGTATGTATGTATGTATGTATGTATGTATGTATGTATGTATGTATGTATGTATGTATGTATGTATGTATGTATGTATGTATGTATGTATGTATGTATGTATGTATGTATGTATGTATGTATGTATGTATGTATGTATGTATGTATGTATGTATGTATGTATGTATGTATGTATGTATGTATGTATGTATGTATGTATGTATGTATGTATGTATGTATGTATGTATGTATGTATGTATGTATGTATGTATGTATGTATGTATGTATGTATGTATGTATGTATGTATGTATGTATGTATGTATGTATGTATGTATGTATGTATGTATGTATGTATCTGCGACTGGGAACTGACTATTGACAGTGGCGTGCATGTGCTCTCAGAGTGATTGGTATATTTCAGCGGAGAATGTGTGTCCACACTCACTACACACTCACTGCACGTCAGCACCCATCCGACGTAATTGTATGACCGCAGGTAGTCAGGCCATGAGTTCGTCTCCATGAGTTCGTCTCCTTTAGCATAAATAAAATGAAGTTTATTTGCAAAATAGAATAGTATTTAAAAAATATTACAGAGACATGTTCACTGCGCTTTTCTATCGAGCTTTGAGCTCTGATCTGCGTTACTCTTCAAAATGAATCAATAAAGAACAACCCGGAGGGAGCCCGTCGAGAGTAGATGGAAGGATCTAATATGGCGTTATCGTCTAACGCCACGCGAACTTTTTCACCGCTAAAGTACAATCCCCGCGTCGAGGCCACCCTAGAGTAGCTCTTATCACGAACGCCATAAGTGCAGGTATCGATCAAAATGTCAGTCTTTGATGCCCCGGAAAATACAAAGGGCCCGCAGAGGCGCGGTTTATGAAGAAATAATTTACGCGCCAAATCCCTTCGCTTCAGGAACAAATTATTTTATCGTCATGTGAAGTGACGTCAGATGACTGTATGGTTTACTAGGAGCAGCTCTGTCAGCGAATTTTCTCAGTGTCAGTTTCACTTACGAATCAGACGAATCTGTCTCAAACGAAAATAGGTGTAAATTAAATCGGTTTTTCGGATGCAAAAAGAGTCCACAATATACCAATGACTCTATAGACTTTACGGATTTTCCAGTTTATTTTGTACACGCATATAGACAACGCTGCTCAGACTCTCCAATTTTTCTGAAATACATCTCATACAGATAGTTAGAATATTTTCGGGGCTTAAACGCGTAGTAATTTATTGCTATTTTACCTCGACATTTCGACGACGTTACAGTCATCGTGGTCACGAGAAGACTGATAGCTGGCACCCGTTCGCATCTTCGGCTGATGAGGTTTCAGACTACCCTCAAACAGCCATCACAAAGCACTATTAGGGTTGTGAAACTACGCAAATAAAATAGCAACAAATTACTGCGCGATTAAACCCCGAAAATATTCTATTGTGTACAAGTCGCGAAAGTTTAAAATACGTTATCTCATACAGATATAAGCCTGCCTTTGTACATGTGGTAGTACTTACGTTAAGTCCTGTTTAATGTTTTTTGTGCAACAAAGTATAAATCAAATCGACTCTGAAACGCCTAGCTGGGTCTAGATTCTGTTCATACATAGTAGTAGGTATAACGACGACTGTATGAACGAGCGATGTAATTTTATTGCGGCTTTAAGTCTACACGCGCATACGCATAGAACCTTCTTAGCGTCTGTATTGAGCACATGTCAACTCTGCGCGCCCACTACAAACTCAGCCATTCCTGCATGGCGCAAGCAAAATTTTTCACATTACACACTATAAATATGACTTCCGACAAACAATATCGCCCTGTGCGCCCTCCTCGGCCTCGAGGGGGGTCGCTCCCGATGTGGGTTTAGGGGTCTCTAGGACCAAAACCAGTCCCAAGGTGGTGTTTAGTGGGTAGGCGCACTTATTGTGAGTCCCACATTGGCAGCACGGCCGGGTCCGTGCTGTTATGCATGAGCATTCACCACCTCCCTCCCCCGTGTCCTCCGGAGGGTGCCCTTTATAGGGTTAAAAAAAAAAAAAACAATATCGCCCTCCTCGGCCTCGAGGGGGGACCCCCCCCCTCAGGAAGGAGCTACCAATGAAACTCCAGACTTGTGTGGAATCAATTACTCTACTAATAATAGGTTACTTTTCGTGCGAAGAACCCTGTAATTACCGCAGTACTGGCAACCCTGGCAGGATATCACGTATTGTCCGTCCTTAGAAAAAAAAAGGTGGCAAAGAAATGGCCCATAGTTTCGCATCCGTAGTGGATGATATTCATTTATTTAATGAGGCCTATGAGGAAAGTGAATGTGGACGGCGGAAACATAATGTTTTGGGATCTCACTCACTGCTGGATAACGAAAATATAACTCTTTACAGGGTGTAATAAAGGTATTTTTTTCTAACCTAAAATAGGGGAATTTTGTTAAAACAAACAACATTCGAGAAAGGCTACTTAATTGCAAAAAATATATATTTAGCTGTTCCATACGTTTTAGTTTTTTCATAGAATTCTTAATGAAACGTATGCACGTATGCAAGAGCGGTGGTAGCGGAGTGGTGTAGAAGGCCGGCTTCTCAATCGGCAGGTCGTGGGTTAGAACCCCTATGTACCAATGACTTTGTTTTCTAAGTTATGTACATTTGTGAAATGATAGTAGCAATACTACTCGCTGACGGTGAAGGAAAACATCGTAAGGAAACCTTAGTGTCTGAGTAGTGTGTTAGCGTACCTCAGCGCTTGATGGCCCAACTATGAGGCTAAGTGCGGAAATCTCACGTCTAACTAACTAACGTATGCACGTAAAAATTGAGGAAAACGCGAAAGAAACTTTTGGGACTCTTCAATCCATCTTTTGTCCCAGTTCGGCATTGATATAGTACCAATTTTAAAAAATAGACACAATAGAAAAGGCTATGAAAGAAGTAAGAGAATTAGATAAGGTTGATTGGCTGGTCGGCAAAACTAAATCTGTGTTTAACCGTTTAAAGGTGTTAACATTTATATACAAACATTACTTTACGACATCACAGAAATATTCATGAATGCTCGACTCACATTCAATTTGTCGTAATAAAATATACTAGCAGAACCCGCGACTTCGTTCGCGAGGTAAACGGATTAGTGCTTAGCCAGCCAATGGAGACCTAAATATTGGTGAAATCATGTTTCAAATCGGATTTAATAAGTAGTTTTGGAGTTCACCCCCTAGATAGAAATATATAAACCGTCGTCTGGTCCGCGGTCGCCCTGGCGACCGCGGACCAGACGACGGATCGTGGGCTGACCCTTCACCAGATAGTCTGACTACCTGGAGATCTATTTTCACTCGTATGAAATTGTATCGTCGAAGGCGACATATATCACACTCGTCTTCTAAGTCGCATGATCTCGTTTTTCCCTATTTTTGAATCGTTTACCTGAAGGGTTGCCAGTATGTACCAATGACTTTGTTTTCTAAGTTATGTACATTTGTGAAATGATAGTAGCAATACTACTCGCTGACGGTGAAGGAAAACATCGTAAGGAAACCTTAGTGTCTGAGTAGTGTGTTAGCGTACCTCAGCGCTTGATGGCCCAACTATGAGGCTAAGTGCGGAAATCTCACGTCTAACTAACTAACGTATGCACGTAAAAATTGAGGAAAACGCGAAAGAAACTTTTGGGACTCTTCAATCCATCTTTTGTCCCAGTTCGGCATTGATATAGTACCAATTTTAAAAAATAGACACAATAGAAAAGGCTATGAAAGAAGTAAGAGAATTAGAAAAGGTTGATTGGCTGGTCGGCAAAACTAAATCTGTGTTTAACCGTTTAAAGGTGTTAACATTTATATACAAACATTACTTTACGACATCACAGAAATATTCATGAATGCTCGACTCACATTCAATTTGTCGTAATAAAATATACTAGCAGAACCCGCGACTTCGTTCGCGAGGTAAACGGATTAGTGCTTAGCCAGCCAATGGAGACCTAAATATTGGTGAAATCATGTTTCAAATCGGATTTAATAAGTAGTTTTGGAGTTCACCCCCTAGATAGAAATATATAAACCGTCGTCTGGTCCGCGGTCGCCCTGGCGACCGCGGACCAGACGACGGATCGTGGGCTGACCCTTCACCAGATAGTCTGACTACCTGGAGATCTATTTTCACTCGTATGAAATTGTATCGTCGAAGGCGACATATATCACACTCGTCTTCTAAGTCGCATGATCTCGTTTTTCCCTATTTTTGAATCGTTTACCTGAAGGGTTGCCAGTACAATTTGAAATATTGTATTTTATCCGTTCCACACAGAAATTACAAAAACCGGAAACTACCGTAACGGACACGGAACGTCAAATATTTAGTTTTATTGGCTGTTTAGATGAAAAATCTTTGCCTTTAGTTGCAAAACAAACAAAACACTGTCATAGATCGTACATAATAACACTTTGGTTTGTTTTTGTTCGAAAATGTTTGAAACAAAAAATAAATTCGGCATAAAAGCACAAACTCCTCGATTTGAAACTCGTATGACGAACGAGAATCAGTAGAAATCGAGCGCTCGCGAGACGAGTGATTCAAAAATAGATCTCCTGGTTACGGTGGCGGGTGGTCACTGGAAGCGGACGGCTCTAGACCGTGAAGCATGGAAAACCATGAGGGCTACCTATGCCCTGTAGGGTCGAATGACTGATGATGATGATGTGATGTAAGTCCAGCACTTAAAGTATCCTCCCAGATAAGTCGACATCAATCAGTAAATCAGCCCGTATTATATTAGATAGATATATAGATAGAGAACACTTTAATGCACAACCAGAAAAAGAATACAACCATGATTTCTGAAATGTTATACAATTGGCGGTCTTATCGCCAAGAGTGATCTCTTCCAGCCAACCTTACTACTACTGGTGCCCTTCCTCGGCCGTCCTCATCCAGTCCTATCATAAGAGTCGTAATAAAATACTATCATCATCATTTCGTTTGGAAAGAACCACGGGTTCACTCACGATATTGCAACGAACTAACGGTGCCGTTGAAAAGGTGTAAAAAAACATTTTTATATTTTTAAAAACCTATTTAGACGCTAAAAAATCCACTCATGCCGAGACTCGAACCCGCGACTTCTGGCTAACCGTGCCAGCGCTCTCCCAACTGAGCTAATGGGCGACTCATCGGCATCAGTGAAATTTCGAACCTACAATACTCTCTGTATTACGCACGGCAGCAAAATCTGTGAATTTAAATAGGTTTATAAAATTGTCCTTAGCACGGGTTAGTGCATTAAAAAGAATAATAATCATTATTTCTACATGTTTTTGGTTTGTATTTCGCCGGTGCATTTAAACAGTCAAGTAAACATTGTTTTCCGTCTACAAATAAACAACAAATTTTGTTGTTTATTTGTTTAACCCCGCCCGGGTGCTCAGGCAATCGTTAGTCGCGGATAAACAACTCTGTGTGTGCCCATGCATAATATTTTTGTTTGAGCTGCAATAGTTACTTTGGGCTGTTGCAGTTTCAAAACAACTGTCAGGCTGAGACGCAGGCGACGCAGCACAGCGTAGCGCAGATTTAGTAAAGCCTGGAACGTCATTGAGCTATGTACGCTGCGGCGCAGACATGTGTCTGCCCTGCTGCCTGCATAGAGTTATTTTTTTTTTGTTTTAATTATTATTTTATTATTATTCACCCATCTAGTGTGAGTGAAGATACCACTGGACGCTGCATAAATCATCTCATTAAGTAGATGCAAAAAGGCCAATATATATATATATTATTATTGTTATTGCCTTGACATTATTTTAATTTCATTCTTTTTGACGAAGCTTTATGTGAATGATGATTATGTTTGTACTGATTTTTTTTAATTTCTATGTAAAAAAAAATGTTATGTTGTGTTAAATGTAATAATCCTTTACTTCGAAATAAATCAATTGTACAGTAATAGTTATATTAAAAAACCTATTTAGAGGCTAAAAATTTCACCCATGCCGGCATTCGAACCCGCAACCTCTGGCTATCCGTACCAGCGCTCTACCAATTGAGCCAATGGGCGACTCACGGCATCAGTGAAATTTCGAACCTCTTTACAATATTCTCTGTATTACGTACAGGCAGCGACATCTGACTTAAGCAAATTGCATTACTTACAGCCCCGACTACCTACTTTGCAGTTAGGTTTAACATCGGAACGATATCACTGTACCCACATGATTACACTATTTTTATTTTTAATGCACTAACCCGTGCTAAGGAACAAATTTAAAAACCTATTTAGAGGCTAATAAATTTGTTCCTTAGCACGGGTTAGTGCATTAAAAATAAAAATAGTGTAATCATGTGGGTACAGTGATATCGTTCCGATGTTAAACCTAACTGCAAAGTAGGTAGTCGGGGCTGTAAGTAATGCAATTTGCTTAAGTCAGATGTCACTGCCTGTACGTAATACAGAGAATATTGTAAAGAGGTTCGAAATTTCACTGATGCCGTGAGTCGCCCATTGGCTCAATTGGTAGAGGGCTGGTACGGATAACCAGAGGTTGCGGGTTCGAATCCCGGCATGGGTGAAATTTTTAGCCTCTAAATAGGTTTTTAAATTTGTTCCTTAGCACGGGTTAGTGCATTAAAAATAAAAATAGTGTAATAGTTATATTAGTACGTATTAGTTAGCAAGGTGAGAAACGTGAGCTGACTCACTTTTACTGTATTCTTCGTGGAGGAAACACAGGCCGGCCACATAAATACATGTAATACATGACATACATACATACATGACATGATATACATAAATACATACACGGAAATACAAGCCACACGGAGGGGAAGTAAATTGAATATTAATTGTAAATATAACTGAAAGAAGACATTATTTTAATTTAAAAAACAATTTAAACTGCATTCATACATTGGGCGCATAGGCTCCATTACTTTTTTTTACACAAGGGTTGATATCGATACTCATAAAATAAAGATACACAGTTTCTCCTCCTCACTTTCGTGAAACGAGTAACTCAATACATTCGTTTCTCGCTGCACGAACCGTAGAAAAGGATGAATATAAGAAAATCGAACCAAACTCATCTCCAACTTACTGATTGAGTTCTTAAAAGCACCCAATGGAGTCCGTTGAATACCCTTCGTGCCGGCAAACGTACCTGCAAAGACAAAAAGCAAAGTTAACGTTTCGCTTCATCACAAAAAGTGGAGAATCCTAGCCAAGTGCGAGTAGGAGCGCGCCTTGAGGGTTCCGCACAAAAGTTAAGCCCCTTCCTGTCTTTGACAGAAGGCCTCTCGATATCAACCCTTTTTATGTCCCCATTTTTGGGGCACGGGTCTCTTCCTGTATCGCAGGAAGTTTAGGCCATACTCCACCACGGGGGCCAAGTTCGGGTTGGTGGAGGATTGTAAGACAGTGGCGGGCCTTACTGTCAGAAGTTATCAAGCCGCCCATAAGGCCTCCGACATGGCTTAACGACTGCCATTACATGACAGCCGGCACCAACGGTTTAGCGTGCCTTGCGAAGCACGGAAGCGCTTGGAAAAAATGCCACTAGCGGTAGTCACGGGACGGTCACTCATCAGTACCTGACCGCGCCTGTTGTTGCTTAACCCATGTGATTGGTTCCAATCACTCGGTTCCGCTAGTCCACGAGCGCTTTGAAGGCCTGTGCTCTCATTTAATTAATTAAAAAAATAGTAACAAACATTTCACAGAATATTACAAATGAAATAATATGTCCAAAGGTAAACTTATCTCTGTAAGAGATTTCTTCCAGCAAACCTTACAAAATAGGAAAAGCAGTAAAAAACGGGTCTATAAATGCAGAAAATTTGTGTGGTAACACCAAAAATTTTGGTGTTATTTACGTATGTAAGCCTTTGGCGTATCTATTCTATTTTACCTCTATAAGTACTTTTTTTTAAATAAAACACACACACACACACACATTTAAATACGTAGGCTCAAGCCTATTTGAGTCTACCAGTAGAAAGTCTATCGTACATTGTATTCATAAGAATAAATATTGCAACGGTTTTGTTTCTAAATTTTGTCTGAAGTACAGAACCCAAGAAATAATAAAAAAAATCTTCAATTTTCTTACAGAACGCTTCCAATTCATAGTTGGGATCAAAACGCAGTATTTCAGAGCTGAAAGAAAAATTTATCGAAGATTCCTATTTGTTACATTCAGTCCCCGGGGAAAGAACTGTATTTCTTTTGCCTGAAGGCGTCTTGAAAATACTAATAACAAAGTTTTTACACCTGTAGACGTTTATTTCACAGCGTCCAGTTGAAAAGTCGTTTTGCTCTGGTTTCATTTGATCAATTGCTTCCTTTGAAAGCAGCAAAGAATTCAGCAACGGAGTAATGTTCAGAAAATCATTTTAGAGTTTTTAACTCCACTCCGTGGACAATAAAGAAAAAATAGGATCGCAAACAAGTGAAAAGGTTTAAGGCCGGGTTTCTAGAGCGCACTTCTTCTTCAGGATATATTAGTCTTTTGCTCTACATAGCCCTCCCCCAATGAGCGCAAGGTTGTGCCATCATTGGAGATAATGCCCATGATCCCCACGCGGTATGCGGGTTGGGGATCACAGTTTGGTGGACTTGTACTGCAGGGGGCGCTGCTGCCCACTCCCCGGTGGATTAAGAGCGCACTTGTAATGGACTTATTGCGCTGCGCGACAGAAAAGTTGGTGGAAAATAGTCCTGATTGAAATGGCAGAAATGCCCATCTAATTTGACGACCAGAGTTACTAACACATTCAGTGTTAAAAAATTTGGTATATTTTTTAACATAAAAAACTTAGTATTTTTCTTTCACGCCCTATGTTTTTTTTTGTAATTTTTTTATTTATTTCATATTTATGTACCGTTTATGTATGTGAATGAACTATAAAAGTATCTTGTCTAATATTGTTTAGTTGCGCTGACTCTACATCATCGATTCTTTCCATCAATGGTTGTCTGGAAGAATTTACTTTTAGTAAAGTGGCCGCCACTTTTACTGTACTGTTATTTTTTAAGTCTCTTACGTGCAACCTGGTGTACATGCAATAAAAAACATTCTATCTCTCTATATGACTCAAATAAATCTATATTTAGTTCTAATTTAGACTGTGATACATGATACTTGATTAAAAGTTTATCTCGCGCCCAGTCTTACCGTTGGTCTAGCGGTAAGACTGGGCGCATGCTGAGACGCAGGCGACGCAGCACAGCGCAGCACAGTTCAGTACAGGGCAGGGCAGTTGAGGTAGGCATAGGCCCTACCGTATGCTGCGACGCAACTATTTGCTTCATTCCTTGGCAATTCTCACCCATAATAACCCTTTCAATGTCTTTTTTGAATAGTTTGGATGATTTCAATCATATTAACAAGGTTCACAGCGAACTTATTCAATTAAATGTTCTGTCATTGCGACAAAATTGTTATATACGTACAAAGGTGAGCTTATCTCTGTAGAAGATTTCTTCCAGCAAACCTTGGAGAGTCGGAGCAGCAGTAAAAAACGGGGTTGTATACGTGTACAAAATAACCTATGTAGACTGCAAAAACCCTTAAAATAACGTAAGCAGAAATAATACACTACATAGACTAAATACATGTTAATATAAAAAAATAAAATACATAGTAATAAATAAATATATAGCTCAAAGTTATGATAGAAATAAATAGTTTATAGTCAGCGTGCAATAAGAGACAAAAAAAGATTATTCCAAGAAGAACTACAGTACATACGAGATTAAAGTAAAATTTCTTATGTACTTCGAGACCGATGTAGGTACATAAAAGCGATTTTCCTAGACAAGCAATTTTCTCTATCGACGGCTACTCGCTATTGAAAACATCAATTAAATACGAAACAATTACATAAAAGTGTAGCAAGATTGTTTACAGACTACTACACGTGTATAAAGAGAATTCTTGAGAATAAAACCGTGTTTAATGTTAACGTTTTGTAAACATCTCGGTAGCAATAATAATAGTCTTTTCCACTTACTCTAGTCTACGACTATATAGTTTGCTGTTACAATAATAAATCAGTTTTTCCAAAGAAAAATTTCTTGGCGCTCGTGGCCTAGGCAAAACGAGATTGATTGGAATCAATCACTTGAGTTAAGCAACAACAGGCGCGGTAAGGTGCTGGATGGGTGACCGTCGCGTGACTATCGCTAGTGGCATTTTTCCGAGCGCTTCCGTGTTTCGCAAGGCACGTTAAGCCGTTGGTGCCGGCTGTCATGTACTGTCAGTCGTTAAGCCATGTCAGAGGCCTCATGGGCGGCTTAATAACTTCTGACTAACAATCCTGTCTGTCTGCCCCGCCACTGTCTTACAATCCTCCACCAACCCGGACTTGGTTCCCGTGTTGAAGTATGGCCTAACCTCCCTGCGATGCAGCAAGAGACCCGTGCCCCAGCAGTGGGGGCATACATGGGTTGATAACAAAGTGCGAGGCGAAATTGCGTACGAAGGGTTCCGTTTTTATATGTAGGCTATAAAAATCCCACTGTAGGGCACAGGCCTTCTCTCAGAGAGAGAGAGAGAGAGAGAGTATGGGCTAAATTACCACGCGTGCCCACCGCGGATTGGCAATTTCGAGCGCTGAGGTATTTGAACATCACGCACGCAGGTTTCCCCACGATGTTTTCCTTAACCGTTAGCGAGTAGTATTGCTACTATAACTTCACAAATCTACATAACTTAGAAAACAAAGTCATTGGTACACGCCCGCACTGGGAATCAAACCTAGGTCTTTCGCTTCCGAGTCCATTGTTCATTGTTCTGGGCTACCACCGGTCTATTATTATAAATATAACTATTTATTTTTTAAGTAAATATACAACTAAATATTCTGTGAATATTAAAAACCTATTTAGAGGCTAAAAATTCCACCCATGCCGGTATTGGAACCCGCGACCTCAGCACTCTTTCCGACTGAGCTAATGGGCGACTCACCGCTTCCATTAGCTCAGTTGGAAAGAGCGCTGGCACGGATAGCCAAGGGTCGCGGGTTCTAGTCCCGGCGTGGGTGGAATTTTTAGCCTCTAAATAAGTTTTTAAAATTGTCCTTAGCACGGGTTAGTGCATTAAAAATAATATAATTCTGTAAACATCTCGAGCGTCTTCCTGTTGCCGTTATAAATATTGACGAAAAAAAAATACGTTTTTTTTATATGGGAGCCCTACTTAAATATTTATTTTATTTATTAATCTTTAACACGAGCTAAATATTCTGTTATCATCTCAAACGTTTAACTATTACCATTACCAATATCGAGCAAAACGCTTGAAGTTGCAAATCCGCGGTGGGTACGCTTGGTAATTAAGCACTTACCCTCACTCTTTCTCTCTGAGAGAAGCTGAGAGATGTGCCCTGTAGTGGAACGTTTTTAGGCTACATATTCCTATCTTATCTTACTATTTCCGCTAGCCAGAATAAAATAAGCATAAATATGATTAGTATTTCTTCTGAACTAAAAAAGATGCCAAGTAAACGAAACAAGAACGGCCCTTAATATATTAATAGAAAGCGGTGGGGGGCGATACTCAGAAGTGCACGGTTTCATGGACATTGGGTCGTTCACCGTCTGCTAAATCGAGCCCTGGAGTCGAGCCACTGCGCCACTGTTGAGTAAGGGTCATATTCATATTCATACAACTCATACATAACAGGCGGACGCTATATAACACTGTCATAAGAGAGGTCCCGGGTTCGATCCCCGGCTGGGGACAAAAAAAAAAGCCGCAGGTCTTGGATGTTTACATGTTTCTGATATCTCTGTTTCTGGTACCCACGACACAGGGTATCCTAGTGTGGGGCCAGAAGGAGTGTATGTGCCGGTATGTAATTTTTATGTTATGTTATATATAGATGTATAGAGACCGGACAACTATTCGTTTCTCGCTTTCACAATAATGTCGTCTTCTTCTTATAGTTTTTTTTTCGTTGTCGTTTTTTTTTGCAGCCATATACGTCCCTCTGCAGATCAGAAGCCTTCTCTCTCAGAGAGAGATTAATATTTCAGTATTATTTCAAAAAAACCTATTTAGAGGCCAAAAATTCCACCCATGCCGGGATTCGAACCCGCGACCTCTGGCTATCCGCGGGTTCGAATCCCGGAATGGGTGGAATTTTTAGCCTCTAAATAGGTTTTTAAAATTATCCTTAGAACGGGTTAGTGCATTAAAAAGAATATAATAATTATACTATTTTAATTTTTAATGCACTAACCTGTGCTAAGGACAAATTTAAAAACCTATTTAGAGGCTACAAATTTCACCCATGCCGGGATTCGAACCCACAACCTCTGGCTATCCGTGCCCCCGCTCTCTCAATTGAGCTCAATTGGTAGAGCGCTGGCTTTTTAAAATTTTTAGCCTCTAAATAGGTTTTTAAAGAGTAATATAATATTTCATTATGTTATGTATGTCATTAAATTGAAAACAAATATTTTCCATGCGTGTTTACGATACATATTTTATACACGTATAAAATATGTATTTCTTACTGTCTTCAATTGTTTATGAATGTAAGAATAAAAAAAGCAATAAGGTGCCTTAGGACACTCGGCTCTTCCAGTAGCACGTCTAGGCAGTATAAACCACATAGTTTTTACGCTTCAAAGTAATATTTTACTTGTAGCAAAAATTTAAATAGGATAACTTTTAGTATATATGTGCGTAAATGTATGTATGTGTACGTCTGTGGATTTGTGAGATGAACGTCACTTTCGCGATTCGTCACATGCGACTTACACCACCTTAGCGAGAAGCCACAAGAGATATAGGTGGCTTTCGTTATTCGTCACATTACCACGTAGTCGCATACTGCATTGGTCACGGTATGAAATTGAGACATTCGTATTAACCCACATTCTTAGTTCAGTGCAGTACAGTCAGGAATAAAACTCTCTTTCCATCGTAAGGTTATCTGGAAGAAGTTGCTTTTAGCAATAAGGCCGCCACTTGTACTATGTACATTCGTAATTATTTTGTACTTGTTGTTTTTCCAGTGTACAATAAAGAATATTCTTATCTTATCTTATCTCCTCGTTATACCACTAATTCGTCAACCACATAAACCCTCGTCGTAACGAGAAACTCAGACTTTGTCGTCGTACCACTGTTGGCATGAATTGGTGGTACTACACTGTCTGTGTCGTACGCACTACACACCACTACAGTGTAGTGCGTGCGTGCGTGTGTATGTGTGTGTACGTATGTGTGTCTGTGTGAGCGGGTGTTTGTTTGTGCATTTTTCTCCAAAATTATCTAGATTTTGAAATGGAAACCTAGTTGGACTTGTTACGTTCATTAAGCCGCGGTTTCTGCGCTATTTTGAATAAAACCTTTTCATTTCATATTATAACGTTGTATAGCTTTTATTAATAATAAAAACTGGAACGACTTCAGGTGTGGTTTTATTTGTAAATTAGTAAAACAGAAAACTGGATAAAATCGAAGAAGCAGGTAAAAAGTCAGATCTGGTCAAAGGGTAAAGTAGTAGCGATGAAAAATGAGGGAAATCGAAGAATGTGTGACGTAATTTAAATATTTGAAAATGATAGATAGAAAAAGAAATAAAAATGGTGTGAAGAGGTTTGCACCGTTACAATATTAAGACACTTGCCAACTATAGCACCACTGACTCGATTTCGTCATAACTACACCACCCAGAATTTCACTCTCTCCTGCGCACATCACAACAACGCGATTTATCCCAGCCAGTGCAAGTTCACGGCCTCAAAACAGAGATAAAAAACGCCGGAGCCAAAATAAACCAACCACCGGCGCACGCGCCGCGCTATTTATTGACCGGTTTTGCTAATCGCCGGGCGGGATGTTAGGGTGAACATACACAGTGTGATTCTAAGAATCAACTGAAACTTAGGGCGAGATAAATAGTCGTTGCTTAGCCCAAGTCCGTACTCAAGCTTCCCTAAGCATTACTTCAGGCTAACTTAGCTAAGTATCAAAGTAGACGTTTTCTTAGCTAAGCATGTTCTTAGGCCAATGCTAAGAATTAGTCCGGGTTTCGCGACTTAGAGAGTGCCAAAGTACTGTCTATGATAGACAAATCGATTCTTAAGCAGGTGCTTTCGCTAAGACTCGTTCTTAGAAGCGACTATTTATCTCGCCCTTACACTCTGGGCTTAGCATCTACGTAATGAGATGGTTGGATGTCTCTTCCACTCTTCCATAGAAATAAGCATAAAATTTTTATTTTCCTATCCGGGCTTTACTTTCATAGCGCCACTATTGTAGCACTAGTGGCCTAGTTGAACCGAGTGATTGGAATCAATCGCTTGGGTTAAGCAAGAACAGACGCTGTCATTTGCACAGTTGAATTTTGTATGAAATTTTTTGAAACGCTTGTGACCTAATGGAACCGAGTGATTGGAATCAACCACTTGGGTAAGACAACAGCAGGCGCGGTCAGGTGCTGGATGGGTGACCATCCCGTGACCACCGCTAGTGGCATTACTTCCGAGCGCCTCCGTGCTTCGCAAGGCACGCTAAGGCCCCACTTGCGTCAGCCTAGCTTAGCTGATTTAACTCGAGTTACCCGGTTCAATCGATCATTTCGAAGGCAAATTAATCGATTTAACCGGTTAACTCGAGTTAAATCAGCTAACCCGAGTTGAAGCAAGTGGGCCTAAGCCGTTGGCGCTGGCTGTTAATGGCAATGGCAGTAATGGTAGTCGTCAAGCCATGTCAGGGGCCTTATGGGCGGCTTGGTAACTTCCGACAGAAAAGCCCGCCACAGTCTTACAATCCTCCAACAACCCGGATTTGACCCCCGTGGTGGAGTATGGCATAACCTTCCTGCGATTATGTTTAAAAGACATAAATGAAGGTTCGAACGTGCTTAAAATTGGGAATGAAGTTATCAAAATGAGATTATAGTCTTGAGAACTGTTTGTATGAAAAGACTCTGTTCAGTTGTAAGCACGATCAAACCTCGATTTGTGTAAGTACTCTAACCTTCATTGCGATCCGGCAATGTCCGTTGTCCTAGTTCTAAACTAGGATATGCTGTGCTATGATAACTAGGCAAGAACATCGGAAACGTTAACGAATAAATGACTACTAAAAAGCGATGTAAGTCTGGCTAAGAATAGGATATACTTAATCCAGCTCCAAAATAAACACTCACTAGTTTCATCTGCAATGCACAACACATTGAAGGCCTCTGACCCTACCACAATAAAAATCACACGAAACCGCCCGGGATAAAATTATCGTGTCGACGCACTCCATCGAAACGCAGGCCAAAACAACGCCAAAATGCTACCGGGTAAGGCACAAAATCGCACAGAAATCTATCCGGGACGCAATCCTTTAAACCAAGATCGCCATTGAAGTCACTTCCATCCAATCTACGGAACGCATTAACCGACTTAAAAGCCCGAACGAATATGGTGTCTGGAATCAATTGTAACAGAATCCAATTTGCCATAACGCCCTCCGTAGCACGTAGACCGCTAAACGGAGCAAGCACGAACGACCTTTGTTCGAAATTGCATTCTTTAAATATCAACCTATTCACGTGCGCCTTAACGTTCACATTCATTCGCCCATGCCCTCCTACCTCGACCAAAACGTCTCAACTCCCTGGTCAACTTCATAGGATATTACACCTTAACTTCACGTCAATAAACATGATTGTGGTCTGCGTCGTTTGGTGGTCGGGAGACATGACATTGCATTCCTTAGTAGAGCGATGCGTCGCGATGACAACGACCAGACAAGGGCAGTGTGAACGTAGAGTTAGCGACAGTTGTAGATGCCTCTTTTCATGGGATACTATCTCTTACTGTGCTGGATTTAGGGGCTCTTCTGGTGTAGCTGTTGGTAGGCCGAATGCGCGGCCACTTTGCAACCGGTTGAACCCGTGTGAATGTACCCTTAATGCATATTTGGCGCGTTGTATGATCGGCATTCTCATTTTGCTAGTACCTAGTGATTTATGCAGTGGGCGTGTGATTTTATATTCCTAGGTGTTATAGGAGAAATCGAGATCGTACTTTAGATAGATAAATAGAGAACCCTTTCTTCATCTTCTTCAGGCTCTATTAGTCCACTGCTGGACATAGCCCTCTCCTAATGAGCGCAAGGTTGTGCCATCATTGAAGGGTAATGCCCATAATCCCCACGCTGGGCATGCGGGTTGGAGATCGCAGTTTGGTGGAATTGTACTGCAGGTGGCGCTGCTGCCCACCCCCCGGTTTGAGAACCCTTTATTGTACTTTATTGTACAAGATAATGGAAATTACACAGATATTTCTTAACCTAAGAGTACAGACGGCGGCTTTATCACTAAAAGTGATCTCTTCCTGACAACCTTTGGATGGGACTAATATATTGGAGAATTTATTTACTTAGCTTCGCTTTCAATCAAGATTCAGAGGAGCTCTCGCTAACTGTGAAGGAAGACACCGTAAGGAAACCCGCTGGATAAATCGTATCATTAAGTAGATAAGAGTTATTAAGTCTTTAAGTTTCGTTATCAACCCTTATATGTCCCCACTGCTGGGGCACGGGTCTCTTCCTGCATCGCAGGAAGGTTAGGCCATACTCGACCACGGGGGCCAAGTTCGGGTTGGTGGAGGATTGTGAGACAGTGGCGGGCCTCACTGTCAGAAGTTATCAAGCCGCCCATAAGGCCTCTGACATGGTTTAAGCCGCCGATAAGGCCTCTACACGACTCTAACGACTGCCATTACACGACAGCCGGCACCAACGGCTTAACGTGCCTTGCGAAGCACGGAAGCGCTCGGAAAAATGCCACTAGTGGTAGTCGCGGGACGGTTACCATTCCTGCACCTGACCGTGCCTGTTGTTGCTTAACTCAAGTGATTGAATCCAATCACTCGGTTCGACTAGGCCACGACCGCTTCGTGTGCAATAAATAACAATAATAATACGTTCACAAGCCAGTTGACGTTAGCTAACAACAATGGTATGCCGCCTTGCATACCAATGCTTGTACTAATAGTAGATGGGCTTGTTCTAGACATACCACGGACGCATCAACTATGTCTTCACCTAACTAGCTGAATCACCAGGAATGGCAGGAATTCTCCAGCCGCGGCTCGAATAACGTTCCTACCTCCTCGACGCTTCGCTCACTCAACTCAAGCACGCTTATTACGCCCTCAGACTCAGTTGCCCACATATTTCGTCCCGTCAATTTGAACCTTAAAACGAGGGGCATAAGAACTGCTCACTGGAGGTACCAGTGCTGGATTGCAGGAGATATCATCGAGGACAAACCAGCCTAATTAGTCTGGTGGCCTCAGTGTTTATACAATTAGTTTGTACGGTGAAGTCGCCAGTAGTGGCATGAGGTTTAAGTCCCGTATGGCAGCTGGCCAGGGTCTGAGTGGATTTCGTATGCGCCGCCAAGTTTGGAGTGAAATATTTGAATTAAACTTAGTGGATAGTGGGAATTAAGTAGAGGCATTTTTCTTTGAAATTGTGTGCTCGTGACGGGGACGCTAGCTGACTTCGCACCAGTGAATAACGTCTTGAAGATCATGATACATCCTACTCAGACTATTCGCTTGTCTTATTTTTTAAGGAATGCCAAAGAGGCTACAAATTACACAAATAGTCTGTTAGCTTTTAGAATATACCTCGGCTACTATCGGATAGAATCGGATATACGAGTATTCGTGTAATATAAATATCGGAACTAATATGACACTTAATTTCGAAATCAGAACTCGGTCTTCAGTAGGAAAACCGGCGAAAATTTGCGAATACCGAAGCCTACTCTAGATCCCGAGGTACGAGTATATTCTTAAGGCCGGCGCAGATGAGGCCTTAATATAATATGAAAAACACTACCGCTAGTGGCATTTTTCCGAGCGTTTCCGTGATCACAAGGCACGTTAAGCCGTCGGTGCCGGCTGTTATGTAATGGCAGTCGTTAAGCCATGTCAGAGGCCCTATAGGTCGCTTGATAACTTCTGACAGTGAGACCCGCCACTGTCTTACAACCCTTCACCTACCCGGACTTGGCCCCCGTGGTGGAGTATGGCGTAACATTCCTGCGATGCAGGAAGTGAGCCGTTCCCTAGAAGTGGGGACAAAAAGGGTTGATACCGTACTGTAATGTGTATATTTCTATCAAATTGAACCTCTGGGCAATTTACGACAAGTCGGCTTTGTTCCAGTACCGGGCTAGTTCCGAGCGCCCTCACAAAGGGAGTTAAATTCGATTATCGGTTTCAGCATCGTGTGTGCCTCCCTCAAACCAATACCAAACCAATAGGTACAGTGACGAGCACAAACATGTATGGTCTTCAGTACTTTGTCAAAGTCGATAATAGCCGATTTCTCATACAACAGGCTCTCGATATCAACCCATGCATGTATTTGCCGCGAAATGTCAAATTCACCAGTAGGTCAGCTGGAGACATAGTGATGGGGTAGTTCCTTTCTTTTCAGACCGATTAAGTATCGATATTATTGAGGCATTTATAATCGTTCGTCCAGACTTCCAAAATTACTAGAACCAATTATTGTAAGACTAGGTATCTACTCTTATCGTCGACTATTGCCCGCGACTCCATCTGCGTAGACTTCAGCTTGCGTTGCTAAGGAAGCTTTTATTTTAGTAGAAGGATTTTGTCTTATTAAATCAGGCCTAGCTTCGATCATGTATTTCAAAAAAAATCTAATAAAGATAAAGAAAAATACGAAAGAAAAATGGATCAAAATACAGAGGGTATAACTGATTTCCTCTCAAATAAAGTACCATTTATTCCATCTATTTTACAAAGAAGTGTTTCCAGATGCTAAAGTGGGGGAAAAAATATTTCCGTGGGCAGTTCCTACTTTGAAAATACCAGTAATAACGAGTTTCATAAAGGTTGAGGTATCAGTATACTTAAAATCACGATAAAATTTTACATGGTTTAGAATATTCAATTATCACTTTATTCTAATCTTCATTTCATATGGACGACGCATAACTCTCCAAAAGAAAGTGTTTCTAAAGAAACAAATCAGGTGATGTGGTTGTGGTACTAAATCATAGTCTTATATGGTATGTCGGTACTTGCTTATATGTCATATCGGCAAGTGCAGCGTTGGACGACAAGATGGAGAGAAGATCTCAGCCTAGTCGAAGGAAGACGCTGGATGTAAGCCGCTTTCAACTGGTCTTTTTGGAAATCCATGGAGGAGGCCTATGTCCAGCAGTGGATATCTTGTGGCTGAATGATGACGATAATGAAAATATTCTCTGTAGGATTTCAGTCGGATGCTGATTTTATTTTTTAATCTATGTATGTTTCGAAAGTTTCATTGAATTTTGTTTTGATAAGCTTACAAAAGTTCTTCCTATTTACTGTATTTTTAATTAGGAAGTTACTTTATTTACAGGCCCATGATACATTTCAATCACAGCCATAAACATATTCTTCACTTAATCCTTATAATTCAAGCGTGGCTACTAATTTCCAATATATCACTGTTACTCGGACAAGTGGCAATTTCTTCAGAAAAATGGTTGTTTTTCGAGTTTATACATGTGTTTATTCTATTTTTTATATAGCTGGGTGAATTATTTTCAGAGAATGAGAAAGTAATTGCTATTGTATTCTTAAAAAGTCAGCACTTCATTCTTTCACCCAACAAAAACTGCTGTTAATTTACAGTCCTAAAAGAGTTACCAATATTTAAAGCCAATTTGTAAATGGTAATGTAAGTGCATTTCACGTTACATTGGGATTCATATACTAAATAAAATACAAAGAAATATCCAAGATCCAGGTACAAATACGTCCCTGACCGTGGACATGCTCTTCACACAAATATTAGTTCTTTCCATTACCAGGATTTAAACCCAGAAGACCTAGCTTTCCGGACAGAGTCACTACCAAGTATGCTTCAGTGGTGTTCTGTCCAACAAATTTAACATATCGTATTAGTATACAGTACAGGGGTCATCATCATTATCAAAATAATCAAATTCTATATCAGTAGAAAGCCAAGTTTGCGTCTTTATCATATACTGAAGCCACAAATACTGTCAAAAAGACACGTATTTAATAAATATTTACATTTCACAGGACAGTAAATTAAAATAGGATTATTTGTTTTAATAAAATTGTTTTTGTAAATTTAACATGCTCTGTTTTTTGTATCATCCAAACACGAAGTTTACTGTTAATAAATGAATAACCTCTCATCGGATAATTTTATCGATAGATGTATTATTTGATACACGTGTTCCATCCCTAAGGAGTTCGCCGACGCTGTTGTTTACGTGTACGAGTGTATTCGTACAATTGTTTTTCATAGTGTGCGAACCAATTAAAGGATTAGAACGCTAGTAAATGACTGCACAGACGTGTGCGTGAACCTTATATTTACAATATTGTGCATGTAATGAAAACGCACACATATTCAAAAGTGGCGACAGCGGTACCGGACTTATTTCGCGGCTAGGGCATATCTCCTTCTTTCTATGATCTGAGATGGAAACGCTCGGAAAAAATCCACTAGCGGTAGTCACGGCACGATCACCCATCCTGCACCTGACCGCGCCAGTTGTTACTCAAATCAAGTGATTGATTCCAATCAATTGCTTCCTGTACGTAATAGAGAGAGTATTGTAAAGAGGTTCGAAATTTCACTGATGTTGGTAGTTGCCCATTGGCTCAGTTGGAGGGCTGGCACGGTTAACCAGAGGTCGCGGGTTCTAGTCCCGGCGTGGGTGGGTTATTTAGATTTTTGGGGATTTTTGTTTTGGAGTTTTTTGTTTTGGAGATTTTTGTCCATTTTTTTTCCAAAATGATCTAGATTTTGAAATGGACGCCTAGTTTAGATTGTAACGTTCATTACTTTGAATAAAACCTTTTCATTTCATTTAGCCTCTAAAGTAGGTTTTTAGAATTGTCCTTAGCACGGGTTAGTGCATTAAAAAGAATATATCCAATAAATCGGTTCGACTAGGCCACAAGCGCTTCGCTAGAAGAGGTTTTAATGTATGTAGAAGGTTCTAACGTGTTTACATGTTAGTGCATGCGACTGTATACATAGGATAGTGAGGTGTGTTCAATCAGAACGCTCGGTGGAGCCTAATTGCGATGCGGCTACGTAATGTTCGCAGGGATTGAGGGCGCACTTGCGTTATCGACCCCACATTTGACAGGTCTTCGGTTCGAGTGCCGGCTTATAGCTAACAATGACTTTGTTAGACAGTGGATGGGCTCTTCCGCCGGCTTGGAAACCGGTTCTACGAAAGTGCAGTGATAGTGAATATCGAAATCGACACTGCAAGAACGAAGATATCGTGAGCTGTGTCTGTGTCATCATGCCTAGTGACATTGACGGCGGGAAAGCAGTAGGCGCTGCGGCGCAAGCCAGCCGGAATCCCCCGCAGCCAGTGTCGGCACCCGCCCCACCTATCTCGGCGCGGCCGCGCCGCGCGCTTGCCCGTTATGTGAGACGAGCAACCGACGACGCGAGCTCCGTCTCTGCTCACCATGATTAAGCTCTGCGAATCGGAGCGAAACCTGGTCGGACTTTTCCGATATAACAACACCCGTAAGTAAATCCGGACTAAAAGTCTACAATGTCTTTGTTCTCCTAGGCCCACTTGCGTCAGCCCGGCTTAGCTTATCTAACTCGAGTTAACCCGTTAAATCGATAATTTTCCAAACGCAATGATCGAGTTAATCGGTTAACTCGAGTTAAATTGAGCTAACCCGAGCTGACGCAAGTGGGCCTAAGTCACATTTGTGAAGTTGCAGAAGCGTATAGGAAAACTTCGTCTACTGCTCGTGGTAACCTTAGAAAATACTAGGAAAGTATTTATTAATTTAAAGGTAAAATATATGTATATTAAAGGGGTCTAATCGCGATTATTTATTAGGTAAAACGTAATTCGTGAGGGAAATCTAGTGTCTGAGGTATTTACATAGCTTAATCCTTGCTTTAACAACATTGATTAGTCGCTGCGTCCACGCATGTGGATTTTGGATACTTTCCATTGATGACTAACCAGCTTTATTTATTCGTCCCAATTAAGGTAATTACGTTTTGGGTTATAAATAATCGCGATAAGACCCGTTTAATAAATATCAAAATCTGTAGGCCTAATTTAAGAAAATACGATTAATCTAAAGCACTTCTCAGAGGCATTTTACTTATGTAACGTTTACGTTGGCAGTTAGGTTTTATCTAATAAAATAAATGATTCCGATTAGGCCCGACTGAAAACTTTACCACAGATAATTTAAACAGCTTTTTAGGAGTTTCTTAAGAGACGTGGCGTTCTTTTACAAAGTAGAACTGTGTTTTAAAACTTAAAATCAGTGGTAATTAGATAATCACTCTTATACAAACACACACAACATAAACACACTGAGTCACTAAATCTTTTTAAAATTATTGTAAATAAAAGCTAAGAGACCTATGTAAATGTATATTTAGAGTGTTGGTACCTACAGTCTATTATTTCTTACTTGTCTAATTTAGTAAACAAGATTCTAACATTAAAATTGAGATAAGATGCCTAAACTAGACATTTTCTGGCAAATTCATGAACTATGTTTATAAAATTGGCAGCGTGTTATCTAAAAGAGTGTTCCAGGTTACTTCATATGTGGAAATATGGCAGTTTTGAACTACAAAGTCACAGTTTAAGGGTAGAATCTTGTTTACTAAATTGGACAAGTAAGAATAAATAGTGGACGACACAGGTTATGCCTAGTGTGGGTGCTACTGTATATTGTAATGTAAATTGTCTTCGGTTCAATAAAGTTTTTTTTTATTAGTAATACCGTTAGGATCAACGCGATTGCCCCGTTTGGCAGGTAAGAGCCAGACAATGGAATACAACGAGCGGCCACGGCTGATCCGAGATCAGACTATTAATATGCAAAATGCATCGACGGATCTCTCTGCAGGGTCTCAGGAATCATCCAGTCCTTAAAGCGTTCGTGGCCCAATGGAACTGAGTGATTGGATTAATTACTGGGGTTAAGCAACAACAAGCACGGTCAGGTGCTGGATGGGTGACCATCTCGTGACTACCACTAGTGGCATTTATTTCAAGCGCTTCCAAGGTTTGCAAAGCATGTTAAGCTATAGGTGCCCGCTGTCATGCAATGACTGTCGTTGAGTCATGATGACTCGGTTTGATAACTTCTGACAGTAAGATAATAGATAATAAGATAATTTATTCAAGCAAAAAGTTTACAATTATGTTTACAAAATAGTTTTTTTATTAACGGCTGATTGATTGACTGATGATTAACGGCTTGTTAGTGTAGGTACCAGAAACAGGGTGTAAGTAATCTAAAGTTTGTGGACTTACATATAGGTAGGTCAAATCCACAATGGTACTCTCCATTGATTGCTGCTATGTACCTTTAGATAATAAACAGACACAATGGAGGTGTTATACCATTGAAGCAATGAAGTGTGTATGTTGCAGTAAGATACGAGTATTGACATCAGTTTTATTTGACTGCTTCGTTGGGCCTTTAAGGCGCTAGGCTACCAAGGCAGAGGTCGTGGTTTCGATCCCCACCGGGGGCCCCCGTATAGTACATGTCTGGGCGTATTATAAAAGACAAAAAGTACCCACAACCGTGAAATGGCCAATCCGCGGTGGGCACGCGTGTTAATTAAGTCCATACTCTCTTTCTGAGAGAAAGCCTGTGCCCCGCAGTGGGAATTTTATAGGCTAGATCACCTTCGCTTCATCAACGTTCATAAGTCGTTGTATGCACGCACGCCTGAGAACATTCAAGTGATTAATTTAAAAACTTACTGGTTCCAATTTTAAATTTAAGTTTAATTTAATTTATTTTTATTATTATTATCACAATAGTGATCTATTGTATGTGTTAATTTATTTTATGCCACACCTGGCAATAAAGTGGCTTTTTCCGCACGCTGCGCGTACGGTAAAAGCTGCTTTCTGGCCAAGTGTAGACATAAAAAGATGTACACTACACGCGAGGTAATAAAGAAAGCTCTCGATCGCATATTTACGTCCCTCGCTTGCAGCTCGGGCCGCAAACTTCTGCGATCTCGGCCTTTCTTTGTATTACCACCCTAGTTGTGTAATGTACTATTATGCCACACCTGGCAATAAAGTGGCTTTTTCCGCACGCTGCGCGTACGGAAAAAGCCGCTTTCTGGCCAAGTGTAGACATAAAAAGATGTACACAACACGGGAGGTACTCGTAATAAAGAAAGCTCTCGATCGCATATTTACGTCCCTCGCTTGCAGCTCGGCCCGCCAACTTCTGCGATCTCGGCCTTTCTTTGTATTACCACCCTAGTTGTGTAGTGTACTATTAATCAATATGTGTAATGTGATGTAATGTCTGAAATAAATATATTGAATTGAATTGAATTAAGCACATATTCTCTCTCTCTCTCTCTCTCTGAGAAAGGGCTTGTAACTTAGGCTGTAGCCTAACAGGGTCCCACTGCAGGGCACAGGCCTTCTCTTAGAGGGAGAGAGAGAGAGAGATAGAGAGAGAGATAGATAGATAGATAGATAGAGAGGGTACGGGTTTAACACTCAGTCATTGATATGAAAATGAAAAAATATTTATTAACAGAAATTGCTGCAAAGACTTACATTCTTGTGTGAAGTGTGAACTGAGTATTTGATATAAAACTAGTTGTAATTCGGTGGATAAATTACGTATCAGGAATGTGATAGTTATACGGTTTGTTATAGTTTTACTGCGATATTTATAAATAGACTCGCAGGAGATACATCGTACCTATAAATGGTCAATGGAGGAAAATTACAGGTGAGGTTATTATGTTATGCAATGCTTGTTGAGTGCTTGAAGGGGAGTCACAGCATTTATTCACAGATGTTTCATTCGTTACTGGCTACGCAATACGCTATACATTTTAAAAATACATTTTAATAGTATTTTTTTGCGTTTCGATGTTACAAAAAAATATTTTGTTTCATTTCAACAGTCCATGTTCAACGAGATTAGAAATTAAGTTAAATCTTTATCGATATGTTTTATTTTAATTAATTTTACTTTATTTTAATTTGAAGGAACGTTTTTTTATGATATTAAGACAAAAATATTTTTTATTTTACACTGGAAAAATAAACAATAAATACATTTTTAATATATTTTTAAATACCAGTCAGACCGGGGGAGGAACTGAAGAGTTAAAAAAAAACTTCAATGTGTCAATGTTCAATTGAGACACATAACAAAACAGTATCAAATAAATAATATAGTTTATCACAAACCGATCTTCAAATTTCGCCCCATTAACTACCTACATTTTAATGGACTTGAGGCTTCATCCGGTTCATTAATATGCAGGTAGTTGGACACTCAAAATAAAGCAGTAGATAGACATAACATAACCTCACGCCTGTATTACAGAGGGGTAGGCAGAGACCACTTGCCACGATCCTGACAAACCACCTTCGCTTCCTCAACGTTCATTTGTCGTTGCATGCACGCTCATCGGCAAAGTAGTATTTAGTTAAATAGACATCAGGTTAACTCCATTTAACCACAGTTAAAAGTTAATGCTGGTAGCATTTAGTTCGCCTTTGTACTTTTTAATTTGTATTAATAGTGCTATAAAGAATTTTAATAATAATAACAAACATAACTTATGTAACGAAATCTTCGAATTTCGTCCTTGAAGCTTCAAGTCCGTTAATTGGCCGCCATGTTGGCAGTCAGGCTTGCGCGGCACTTCCCGCCATCCGGCCCGGAAGGAAGTGAGGCGCTGAACTTGCGCGAACAGGCTGGCCAACTGTCCGAGCGGCATTACCAACGTGCCGCAAGGAAACTGTGTTGTGTTGGAAGTCGAGGATTAATTTAGGTTATGGTTGTCGTCGTGTAGACGTGACATCTCGGTTATTGAGATGGTTGGATATAGGTAGTATACAAATTGTTGCTATCAGCGAGACTTACCTCAGATTTTTCGTTACGTTAAAAGTGTCCCTCTAGCAACGATTTCCATACAAACGAAGTTTGTTTTCTTTTTATGAATGACATGCTGGATTGCACTAAAACTTTGCCATTACCAAGCCACCCATAAGGCCTTTGACATGACTTAACGACTGACATTACATGAGAGCCGGCATCAACGGCTTAACGTGCCTTGCGAAGCACGGAAGCGCTCCGATAAAATGCCACTAGCGGTAGTCACGGGACGGTCACCCATCCAGCACCTGACCGCGCCTGTTGTTGCTTAACTCAAGTGATTGAAAACCTATTTATAAGCTAAAATTTCCGCCCATGCCGGGGCTCGCGACCTCTGGCTAACCGTACCGTGGCATGGGCGAAATTTTTAGCCTCTAAATAGGTTTTTAAAATTGTCCTCTGCACGGGTTAGTGCAATAAAAGGAATATACAAATTCAAAAAAGAAAAGCAAAAATACATTTCTTTTCTTTTTCATATGGATGTGTTTATGTTATTTTCATGTGTGTGTATCTGTGGCCCTATAAATACGTAAATGATTTCTTTCTTTCTCATAATAAAATTTCATGAAATTCCATGGTATTAAATCGACTTTCTTATCGGCTTGATAACTTGTGACAGTAAGGCCCGCCACTGTCTTACAATCCTCCACCAACCCGGACTTGACCCCGTGGTGGAGTATGGATTAACCTTCGTGCGATGCAGGAAGAGACCCGTGCCCCAGCAATCGTATCATAATACAGAAAACTAAAAACACACACACAACGCACCCAGTGCCATCTCTTTCTCATAACGTGACACATTAGCCCAATTCGAATTACCGCGTGTGATAAATTAGGTAATGATAATAATAGTTTAGGTAAGAAGCAGACAATGACAGGCGTTAACGATAATGACCGTAGATTTACGGTTATGACTACTACACAAGGAATTAACGGAGTAGAACGATTAGAGGCGCACGCATCACGCCTACATGTGTATTTACCACACATACTCGTATAAGATACATACAGAGTCTACAGGATTCCTGCCTCGTTAGTCTAGCGGTATCACGTCTGATTATCGAGCAGGATAATCGTATGAAATGAAAATGTTTTATTCAAAGTAGCGCAGAAACAGCGGCTTAAGGAACGTTACAAGTCAAACTAGGTGTACATTTCAAAATCTAGATCATTTTGGAGAAAAACTTGACAAAAAACTTCAGACGTGGTCTTTTCCAAGTCCTTAATTAACAGAGTTTACAGATTTTATACAAACGTCATGCATTTTACATGCTTTAATTTCAGACATCATTGTCATCTAAATAATTCTTTATATTATATTAACCTTTTGGCACAAAGTATATTTTACACATTTTTTGAACGGCGTTTCAGTCAAGCTTAATATATCTTCAGGGATTTTATTATAGAAACGTATACAATACCCCATGAAGGATTTACTAACCTTTGTCAGCCTAAATCTTGAGATTAAAAGTTTATGTTCATTTCTAGTATTTACATTGTATTGGCTACCTGCAGTTTTAAAGTAGCTAATATTTTTCCTGGCCTACATAACAATTTCATAGATATACTGGCTGGCAACTGTCAGGATGTTTTTTCTTTAAAAAAATTTCTTATCGGGTTCGGATATGGGTTCGATTCTCACTAGGGGGCCGCCGTATATTTGTGTCCATGGCGTCAGTCTGGGTTTTCGTGTTTGTGATGGCTTTGCCTGGTTACCATAGCACAGGATATCCTAGTTTGGTACCAGGACAAATGATTGTGTTGTGCGTGGTATCGAGTTAAAATTTGAACTATATACTCAGGATAACAGTCCTTTGAAGAGTATAAATAAAACTTTTAACTTAAAGTGAAAAAGATACATGATGATGATGATGATATAGATATATTCTGACACTCAATTATAATCTATAGGGTATACTTTCCGTGGACTAGAAGATTTGGCAAGTAATATCGTGTTCTACTACCAATATAGAGAAAAACTATACATACATTTGTGATGAAATGATAATAAGAAAATGTTTGAACTCCAAGACAAGCTCGGAAAAAACTTCAAGACTCTTGAACTATTTATAATAAATATGTACTTACAATTTCCTAAAAAACTCTAAGTGGGCAAGTTCTGATCCTGTTTGGCCAGTTTTGTATACAATAAACTTAAAAAGAAAACCCAGCCTGGTCTACTGTACTAGATGAGATCAAAAAATAATTTTACCATCCAGTGCTACAGAATTAGGCTATCCATTTTTTCAGACAGGATTCTCAGGATGCTGTCCTAATGCTAAAGGCCAAGCCGTAACGACATATTGTTTAAACTGGCCCTGAGGAGTGTTTTAAAGGGATCGTCTTTAAAAATAACGCCGTTAGTTTTGATACAGAAAAATATTTTTTCAAGTTGTGGAAGGGTCTATCCTTGTGAAAACGACATTTTAACAAACGACCAAAATGGTGGCTAAAAAATGTCACGCTTACAAAGCTAAAACAGCTGGTTTTGTAGTGGTTAAGCCAGACAAGGGCATTGCAAACATCGAAAAACACCTAGGCTGACGCTATTTGTACAAATTTATGTACTGCGCCCAGCGGGAATCCACGGCACATGGCTTTGACAAGCGACTAACGAGAACCAAAATACAAACACATTGTATAAACCTCATTTAGAGGCTAAAAATTCCACCCATGCCGGGATTCGAACCCGCGACCTCAGGCTATCCGTGCCAGTGCTCTTTCCAACAAAGCTAATAGGCAATTTGCATCATGCAATTTACTTCAGCCAGATGTCGCTGCCTGTACGTAATACAGAGAATGTTGTAAAGAGGTTCGAAATTTCACTGATGACGCCGGTGAGTCGCCCATTAGCTCAGTTGGAAAGAGCGCTGGCACGGATAGCCAGAGGGCGCGGGTTCGAATTCTGACATGGGTGGAATTTTTAGCCCTAAATAGGGTATATAAAATTGGCCTTAGCACGGGTTAGTGCATTAAAAATAATATAACAAACACATTGCAAAATATTTTATTATAGGTATAATGTAGAAAACCTGCTCTCAACATTCCGAAGGTATAGCTCCCGACTGAAAACCCGCCGGAGGCTCACGACGACCCGGAAGACCGTCCCAGACGTGGAAGAGATCCGTTCTCCCTGAGACGAAGGCGAAGAGAAAAATTTGGCTGGAGCTTCCATCCCTAGCCATGAACAGAGATAAATAGAAAGCCCTTGTGTCAGCCCCAGACTCCATGGAGGAGTAAAGGTACCGAAGAAGAAGATAATTTTGTCAGTATAGGTGCTGGTCAAGTCTCTCTTCTCTTCACTCTCTTCTTCAGGCTATATTATGTAGTCCACTGCTGGACATAACCCTCCCCTAATGAGCGCCATAGCGCCCTGTCTTCAGCTGGTCAAGCCTACTCCATATAAAAAACAATGCCCCAGGTACTGCAGCGTCCGAGTGATCCCTTCACCTATCTAGTGTGGGTAAAGGTGCCACTGGACGCTGTAAAAATCATCTCATTACGTAGATGCTCGAGAAATCGCTAAATGCTCTTTTCTGTATACAATAATTGGTATCACTAAAAATTATGCTAATGAATGCATTGGCTGCCTGCAAGTAATACAGAGAGTATTGTAAAGAGGTTCGAAATTTCACTGATGCCGAAACTTGCCCATTAGCTCAGTTGGGAGAGCGCTGGCACGGTTAGCCAGAGGTCGCGGGTTCGAGTCCCGGCATGGGTGGGATTATCAGCCTCTAAATAGGTTTTTAAAAATGGTCCTTAGCACGGGTTAGTGCAACAAAAAGAATATGAATTCATATTTGTAACAGTAAACTGGAGTGAGATTATAACACTTTGCATCAATTAAAACTAAATACTCAGAGTTAACACATTTTAGTAAAGCGGTGGTTCTCAAGTGTACATAAATGAGGGACTATTCTCCGGCTAGTGGCGTTTTTTTACATAATGCACGTAGGTTTTCGCCCGCTGATAGAATATGTAACTAGTTTAATGTTGTGCCTATATGAATAAAAATGTACTAGAATCCTTCGAGTCAGGTGTATCACGGGTTAGCACGGGTTAGTGCATTAAAAAAAAGAGTATAATCAGGTGTATCATTTAATATATTTAGATCATTAATCATTGATCATTAATGATCGGTCTTTTTACCTCACATTTGATTTGCCTCACAATGAAGCAATACGGGTATAACAATAAATGATTTATTGTATTGTATTAACATAGTTATAAGACTATTACTAACACAAATATTATAATTAAAATTAACTGAAATAAACCAATTGAATTTAATTTTGTCATACTTAAGTAAGCTAATTTATATTTTTAACTATTTTTGGAGCTTTTAAGGCTAAACTCATAAGACAGCATAGGACTATTCATAAGTATATTAGAGTCCTTTTAGTTTAATCATAATTAAAGGAAGGGATACATTTCGTTCGCATATTTTTTTCTTCCTAATTTTCTTTCTCATAATGAATGTCACATATTTTGTTTTTTCATAATGTCCGTGTACAATAAATAATATTTTCCATAACTTTTTGCAAAACCAATTTGTAGCAGAAGATATTTAATTTGTTTTCATTAATTAATGATAGTTAATCGCACACAAAAATTTCACAGGAAATAAGAAATAACATAATTACACTATTTTTATTTTTAATGCACTAACCCGTGCTAAGGAACAAATTTAAAAACCTATTTAGAGGCTAAAAATTTCACCCATGCCGGGATTCGAACCCGCAACCTCTGGCTATCCGTACCAGCGCTCTACCAATTGTGCCAATGGGCGACTCACGGCATCAGTGAAATTTCGAACCTCTTTACAATATTCTCTGTATTACGTACAGGCAGCGACATCTGATTAAGCAAATTGCATTACTTACAGCCCCGACTACCTACTTTGCAGTTCGGTTTAACATCGGAACGATATCACTGTACCCACATGATTACACTATTTTTATTTTTAATGCACTAACCCGTGCTAAGGAACAAATTTAAAAACCTATTTAGAGGCTAAAATTTTCACCCATGCCGGGATTCGAACCCGCAACCTCTGGCTATCCGTACCAGCGCTCTACCAATTGAGCCAATGGGCGACTCACGGCATCAGTGAAATTTCGAACCTCTTTACAATATTCTCTGTATTACGTACAGGCAGCGACATCTGACTTAAGCAAATTGCATTACTTACAGCCCCGACTACCTACTTTGCAGTTAGGTTTAACATCGGAACGATATCACTGTACCCACATGATTACACTATTTTTATTTTTAATGCACTAACCCGTGCTAAGGAACAAATTTAAAAACCTATTTAGAGGCTAAAAATTTCACCCATGCCGGGATTCGAACCCGCATCCTCTGGCTATCCGTACCAGCGCTCTACCAATTGAGCCAATGGGCGACTCACGGCATCAGTGAAATTTCGAACCTCTTTACAATATTCTCTGTATTACGTACAGGCAGCGACATCTGACTTAAGCAAATTGCATTACTTACAGCCCCGACTACCTACTTTGCAGTTAGGTTTAACATCGGAACGATATCACTGTACCCACATGATTACACTATTTTTATTTTTAATGCACTAACCCGTGCTAAGGAACAAATTTAAAAACCTATTTAGAGGCTAAATTTTGAAATTTTTAAAAAGTGAAATTTTTAGCCTCTAAATAGGTTTTTAAAAGAAATAACATATGCAAAGACGAGCTTATCTCTGTAAGAGATGTGTCAATGGAAACCTTTTAAAAGCCACATAAACAGACACGTTGAAAAAAAATAGGTTTTTACAAGATTATATGTTTTATTTTTTATAATGGTACCAAATAAACGTGTCTATTTCTATTTCTATAAGTGCCAATTAAAATTGAAAGAGAATGCTCTCTCTTCACATACCACGGGTAGATCTGCCGCGAATAGCTAAAGCCAACACTCGAGTGTTTTGCTAACAATTTGTTGTGTTACGCTAAAAGGATAGTACATTTGACCTCTACAATAGAATACATATCCAGACAGAAGTTTCATATTTTCTGCCGTTTTTGAAACCATCAAAATATGTCAATATTTTGCAGTTGATTCCTCGACTTGAGTGAGAAACTTGCTCGATTGGAGGAAATTTCGCCGTCGTCAGAGTGCTTAGTGCGAGTTTGACAGATCCAATCGAATACTTTACTACCGCGGTAATCGAGCATTGAGTTGTGAGTATGAGTAAGTTAACCGTTCGAACTGGCAAAACGCTGTCACAGTACAACTCGCACTCGCGTTTATTCGTGTTTTTGCTGGTAAACGTGTTCACTTCTCAACGTAAACCATTACAACTCGCACTCAGCAATTTTAATTTCCATATTTGTCGCTAGGTGGCGCTCCCTCGATGCCAAAGAAATATGAGTTTACGTTAACGCGATCAAGTAGTTAAAAAACTCGCACTAAGCACTCTGGCTATACTTGTCCACTGCTGGACATAGCTCTCCCCTAAAGAGCGCTAAAGAGCGCCCCGTTGTGCTATCATAGGGGGTAATGGACAAAATCCCCTTGCTGGGCATGCGGGATCGCAGTTCCGTGGAATTGTACTGCAGGGGGCGCTGCTGCACACCCCTCCAGGAGGAAATTTAATACGTTTTAAAATTGATTTTTCTCGGTTTAGTAAAAGTGCAGTGGAGGAAAACTTCGAGGAACGTCTTAGAATACGGGTGTTAGAGTTGCAAGCATATTTTCCCCTTGCTTCTATACCAAGAAACGGCTTGCATTTACTCCGAATATGTCTAAGCGTATAGAAACGTTCGAAATGTGGGGGTCTTACGGTACGTTCGATACGCAAGCCGAAGATCAGGCCCAGTGCCGTGTCTTAGGATTCGAGATGTGGATTACAGGGCGTCCTACGGTACGTACGATATGCGAGCCGAAGATCGGGCTCAGTGCCGTGTCTTAGGACTGGAGATGTGGATTACATGGCGTCCTACAGTACGTACGATATGCGAGCCGAAGATCGGGCTCAGTTTCGTGTCATAGGAGAGGCCTATGTGGACTGACACTGGCTGATTATAACGATCATGATAATAGATGCGTAACAAGTGAAGTCCTTCAACTAACTTATCGTCCAAGGCAAGATTCCAGAAGGACGGTAACCAAAGATATCACGGCTATGCAACTTCTTCTTCTCCTTTTTCTTGAGGCTATATTATGTAGTCCACTGGTGGACATAACCCTCCAAGCCACTTACGGTAGTTCCAATAGAGTGCCAGTTCCTTGTTTGTGTTGGCAGGTCTTGACATACCGATGGACGGGCAATAAAATTCTCTAAAAAAAATCAGTTTTTTTCTCTTGTTAGTGTTAGTATTATTGTACAACCCTAACCAAGAATAATCTTGAAACTAAGAAACAAAGCTTTGTGACTTCTGTTACTAAAAACCTAGCATAGCTTCGAGTCTACGTTCATTCAAGCTTTTATGTTTGCTCCTGTACTATGTTAACTGGCGCTAAGTAAGTCCAGTGAAGGTTAGCGCGGATATAAAGTACCTAACAAGAGTTTATTGTGGCCACTACACATTGGGTGGGTCGCTACTTTGTAGCGGGGTCATAGAAATGTTTTTAGGGTTCTGAAGAGTACACGAACAGTGGCATCAGTATCCTGTTTCTAAGGGCGGCTTGCGCCAAGTGAGCTTGTCTGATCAAGTCACTTGATAAAAGAATGAAAAGCTTATAGTATAATATCAGTTTTATTTTAGCAATATAATATCTGATAGTTAGGTTAGGGATAGCTAGCTCCGCAAATTGCATGGTGTCGGACTATATTTACAAAGTATTTTTTTTTAAATGGGTAGAATTTTTTGCCTCTAAAGAGGTTTATAAAATTGTCCTTAGCACGGGTTAGTGCAACAAAAAGAATAAAGTCTTTTTTTACGGTAAGCCGTTGATGCGTCATCTGTCATGTAATGGCATTCGTTAAGCCATGTCAGAGGCGTTATCTTGATAACTTCTGCAGGTAATATATTAAATGGGTCTAATTGCGCTTATTTATTAGGCAAAACGTAGTTACCTTATTTACCGACGTCGGGAAATAAGGTAACTACGTCTTAGGTAATAAATAAGCGCGATAAGACCCATTTAATATATAAATAACTATGTATGAGTATCGCGAATCATTAAGAAATACTTCTGCAGGTAAGGCACTGTCTTAACAGGCATGTGTCTTACACCAATCCGGACTTGGCCCCCGTGGTGGAGTATGGCTTGATAAACAGTTGATAGATTTTTGGCAATATCTCATACAAAAATAGAGTTTTGGCAATATCGGCTACTTTTCAACGTTATTCAAAATTCAAAATAATTTATTTGTTAAATATGGGTAAGTATATAAAACAGATGTAATGTACAGCAGAAGATTGTGCTCCATATTTTGCCTTACAGCATACAAATTATAAAAAAATATAATGTCAAGTTAGCATGCAATGTCAATTCTATAGTACAATTCTATATTACAGTATGTCAATCTCGAAGTAATTATTTAAAATATGTCAAGAAACTAATTAACACAATATACTTATTTAAAAACCTATTTAGAGGCTAAAAATTTCACCCATGCCGGGATTCGAACCCGCAACCTCTGGCTATCCGTACCAGATAGCCAGAGGTTGCGGGTTCGAATCCCGGTGTGGGTGAAATTTTTAGCCTCTAAATAGGTTTTTAAATTTGTTCCTTAGCACGCGTTAGTGCATTAAAAATAAAAGTAGTGTAACAATATACTTATTACAAAAAAATAAATTCATTAAAAGTCAATTACATAATTCATTGAGTTTATAAATACATTTGTCAATAAGATATTCCGTTAGTTTTTTTTTGAATAAACAGCAATTCAAATTTCTAATTGTCTTTGGCAATTTGTTATAAACTAAAGGTGCCATGTATATGACACTTTTGTGCATGAGTGCTGTATTCGATCGTGGTAATTTTACCTTATCATTATCTCGTCTATTTCTTAACTCTGGTCTTTCAAATAATTCAGGATTGTTTTTTACAAAAAGGGCTAACTCTAAAATATACATTGAAGGAAACGTCAAGATTTTATACCTTTTAAAGTAAGGTTTACAGCTAATGTCATTTGCCAACATAAACATACGTCTGATGCATTTTTTTTGTGCTTTATCTTTTTGTAAGGCATTAAGCTAAAGAAGAAATTGGTTCTTGAAACCCTTAAATTACTCGAGAACCTGCAGGGACATGCAGCGAGATGTGTCATATTTAAACAAGGTCTAACAACCTCATACATAAATAGATTTTTGACAATAGCGGCTACTTTTCAGCGATATTTGTTTCTAAGGCTTTAAGCTAGGGAATGGCTCGTAGCTCCGGCTGCCTGAGTGATCTTAAAAAACGATCACGAAGGTTATGCAACACAGTTCAGTGCATGAATGTATAAACCGTCTATGACTAACGCTAGTTCCATTTTTCGGAGTGATTCCGTGCTTCGCAAGCCACGTAGAGCAGTTGGTGCCGGCTGCCGTCGATAGATGGCAGTCGTTAAGCGAAGTCAGAGGCCCTAGAGCGGCTTGAAAACTTCCGACAGTAGGACCAGCCATTAGTCTTGCAAGACTCCACCAATCCTGTCTTAGCCCCCGTGGTGGAGTATGGCCTATACCTTGCTCCGGGAGGAGACCCGTGCCCCTCGGTGGGGACATAATGGGTTGATGATGACGAAGCTTAAGTAGAAATCGGTTCTTCCCTTTAATTTCACGGGAACCCTTCACGAGGGGCATGCAGTGAGACGTGTCATATTTAAACTAGGTCTTACAACCTAATATTATTGGCCATTGCATTTACATAACGAGATAATTTATATTTATTATTATTATTTTGTCTATAATTGATTGACCTGACAGATTGCATAATTGTGATATTGACATGTAATATTTTCTTTTTGACATTTGTAAATTTGATTGTCATTTCTAAATTGGATTGTTATTATGGTACGGAGTCTTGACTTGTAATGAATATTACCAATAAATGAAGTCTATGTCTATGTCTATAAAGCGTCCAGTGATACCTTCACTAATGTGAATTACTCATGAAGGAAGCACTCGGAGGCTCCAGAGCCTGGGACATTATTTTCTAGATAATGTAGGCCTGCCCAGCACCTTTACCATCATGACAACTCACGGTGACGGAAAACTACACGAGGAAAACCGCAGTTGATTGGCAGTGGTAGTGGTATTGACAACCTAATACATAAATAGATTTTTGGCAATAGCGAGCTCGTATCAGCGATATATTTTTTGGAAGCCTTAAAGTTAAAGAAGAAAGCGGTTCTTCAAACCCTTTAATTTCAAGAGAACCCTTTGATCGGTAAGAGCAATTTACCAATACATTTCATTATCAGCTCACTTCAATCGAACCCTTTGTTCATCCGCGTGACCTAAAATCAGTCTCGAAGCAATAACAGAGAGATTCTCTGTTAAGATCAACAAAGTCGAAGTCAATTTTTTACTTAGTTATACGTTTAAACCATTATCATGGATTTATTAAGGTTTTCAAAAAATATACCATATTAGAAAGACTTTGGAATACTATTGAAATAGTAATGACACTTTAAAAGTATTAGAGCTTTTACTAATAATTTGTGCGCTGTTTGTTCTTTCTTTGTTTATTTGTCTTGTGTTCTTATCTTATTTCATTTTTTATTTTGTATATTAATTTATCTGAAATAAAATATTATTATTATTGAAAAATTACTTTTTAATACTTAATAAAATTACGCTTTTTTGTTCCAAATATGGAACCACATGCACTTAGGTATAATATTTATTTGCGTTCCGAATGCGGAATTTCATGCAGTGCAGGACATGCACGACAATTAACCTACATAAAATTGTTTGGAACACTTGTATTTTAACCAGTTATATAACTGATAATTGCTTGTTGATCGCAAACCATCATGATGAACGGACTGATAATTATAAATTTGTATTGAGACGTAATTTATTTCCTCGCATTTTGTTTAAATGTAGCGCTAAGAGTATTTTTGTAAGTGTTCTTAATCTGGAAACATGATGTATTTATTTATTTTCTTTTCGGGAAACTTGCAGCTTACATAGAAATGAACAGTTCTTAGTGTAACTAAAAACTACAAATAAGTTTCCGCATATGGTAAAGTTACTTAGTTCTAAGTAAAAACATTGTTAATATCAAATGAGTTATACGCGAAAGGGTTAACAACTCTAATCGCGATTATTTTAGGTATGGAATTTATGTGATTGAGTACAATATCGTCTTGGAGAATCAATGTTTTGGAGAAGAGATTGACAAAAGTCTCCTTTTATGTCTGAACCCAAGAGAGTAAAAATTTTAGAGCTAAAGCTTTCGTTAGCACTACACGTTATTAACTTCAATTCGGATTAACTTCATTCATGGTCGAAAGAGTCCGACCAGGTTTCCCTCTGATTCGCAGAGCTTAGCTTAATCATAGTGAGTAGAGAAGGAGCTCGCGTCGTTGGTTGCTAATCCGCAAATTGCAAATCCGGTAATCGGGATTTAAGGCAATGGAGTTTCAATTCTTATTCTTAAACCTTGTACTGACTTTTAAACTGGCTGATTCCAGAAAAAGAAATAATAATAATAATTATTACAGACATCTTTATCATTTGAATAATTATGACTATTAGAACGCAGACAGATAAAGAGGACTCTACCCACTGTAAGCAGTTTTATCTACAAATTCTTGGCTATACGTAGTTGTATATTAAACGCATCTGATCGCGATTATTTACTATGTAAAACGTGTTGAAAACATGTGCTGTAACAAATTTCGCGACCTCTGTGGCGTAGCGGTAGCGTGTCTGCCTACCATGCAAGAGGTCCCGGGTTCGAATCCCGGCTGGGTACAAAAAAAAACCCAGGTCTTGGATATACTATTTTTATTTTTAATGCACTAACCCGTGCTAAGGGCCAATTTAAAAACCTATTTAGAGGCTAAAAATTTCACCCATGCCGGGATTCGAACCCGCAACCTCTGGCTATCCGTGCCAGCGCTCTACCAATTGAGCCAGGTCTTGGATGTTTACATGTTTGTGATGTCGTTGTTTCTGGTTCCCACGACACAGGGTATCCTAGTGTGGGGCCAGAAGCAATGTATGTGCTTGTATGTAAATGTTGTTATGTTATTATGTTATTTACTGTACTCGCCACTTCAGTCTACCATGACCACGGAAACTGCAACGCTGCCGAAAATCGGTTATTACTTTTTATTTAATAAATCATCGCGATTAGACCCATTTAATATATAACTATACATATATGAGTATCGAATCATTAACAAATACTATTATTCTTGCCCGTTGTTGGCCTAGCAGCTCAAGTCTATTCTCCGCCAATTTAATCAAAATTTCGACAAATCCTGACCCTTGTTTTGATAACCATCTCTTACGTGCGAGTTAATCTTCTATCGAACCAAAATATCTCACTTTTGAAGGGCGGGGGTTTCATTAAACTGCAAAACAAACGTCGGGCGAATTCTCTTTAATCAATTAAGCGTAAAAATCCGCCTTGAGATGGAGGCGATTCCTCCAAGTACCAATCTTCTGAAGGACACGAATAGAGACAAGTGGTATAGGTATTGAGCGATGGCGTTTTTTGGCAGCGGATCGAGGAAGTTAGCCCGGTACTGCAAGAAAATCAATTGACCTATTGGTAAACTAAGTAATTTTAAGAGCACTTAAACCGAGACTTAATTCGACGAGGCGTCGACAAGTTTCGACGGTAGGCGTCAACACGTTTCGACGGCCGAAATGTCGAAACTTGCCGTCGCGCCTTTAGCAATAGCCAACATGTCGGCGTCGACTATCCGCGCCAGCGCGTCGACAGCTGCCGTCGAAACGCGTCGACGGCTGCCGTCGAAACACGTCGACGCCTGTCATCGGAGACTGTCATTGGCTGCAGTTGGCTAACGTGCTGCCTGTATATAAGCTAACTTACTCGATATATCAATAGGCATGTGATTTTCTTTAGCGACCGTGCATAAGCGCCCGTAAAGTATTTAGTCGGTTCTAACAGCGAAAGACAGGTCCAGATGGAGAGTACTCTACATCCTTAAACTCATCCTCGTCACAGTGGCAACCTAATGTTTGCAGCGGATTGGATTAGTATACTATTGGTATTCAATAAATAGAAGAAAGAAAATATTTATAAATTGAAACAAAATGAACACATAAGAAATAACACAGTAATGGGAAAGATGAACTTCAATTAGAAAGTAAAAAAAACAGTAAAATCTTCTTACAAATTATTGTGCCTCCGTGGCAAGAAAAAAAGGTCACCAACTCAGCATGCATTGCTGGTGTGTGCTGTGAATAACACATCACCAGCATAACTGATTTTCAGTTGGGACCGTTTTTTTTTTGTTCCCGTTCGTTATCCATTTATCCGTTCGAACGATTAAATGTGCGTAATAAAGGGTTTTATCAGTATTTATTAATATTACGGTCCCACTGATCGCTGTTGAGGCGAACACCTTAGACACTCAGGTTTTCTCACGATGTTTTCCTTCACAGTTAGCTTCATAAGCGACCTTAACGAGCCGTTTTCAGCACAAATTCACAAATCAATGAATAGATGGCGCTTACAGCCGTGGCCATACAAGAACAGGGACACGTCTGTCAAATTTTGCTCAGCGCAGAATTTTGACAGCCGTATTTTGTTTCTTCTATGGCCACGCCTGTAAGCGCCATCTGTGTATTGATTTGTGAACTTGTGCTGAAAACGACTTATTCTCACTGGATCCCGGTATAGGGTGGTAGCGTGGTGTTCGGGCCATCTATCTCCCTCCAAAATGGTTGAGACTGATGATGGCTGACCACTGCGTTGTGCTCGTGAACGAGTGCTGTTCGTGTGTCTGGCCGCAGCACTTATGTTTTCCCCTATTATTGTGAGACATTTTACTGATGCTTTGGCATTTAGGGTTGTTAATGGCAACCATGAAATCTTATTAGGTTTACATATGGCAACTGATGTATTTGGTTATAAGATGATTTGAGAAAAGATGGTCAGAGTGGAGTTTTTTTTTCCGCTGCCTTTTTCTCCACTACAATACGGCCCGAAGGCAACGGCTTACATTTTACATTGACATTCAGCAAACAGAGTGTGAATTCATTAAGTTAAAATAAATTTATTTTAATTTGTATGTATACAGATTATACTATTTTTATTTGTAATGCACTAACCCGTGCTAAGGACAAATTAAAAAAACCTATTTAGAAGCTAAAAATTTCACCCATGCCGGGATTCGAACCCGCAACCTCTGGCTATCCGTGCCAGCGCTCTACCAATTGAGCCAATGGGCGACTCACCGGCTTCAGTGAAATTTCGAACCTCTTTACACTATTATCTGTATTACGTACAGGCAGCGACATCTGGCTTAAGCAAATTGCATCACTTACAGCCCCGACCACCTACTTTGCAGTTAGGTTTTACATCGGAACGATATCACTGTACCCACATGATTATACTATTTTTATTTTTAATGCACTAACCCGTGCTAAGGACAAATTTAAAAACCTATTTAGAGGCTAAAAATACAGATGTGAAACGGTTTCTATTGTGACTTGGGCCACAACTCCGAGGGTTAGAGTGAAACACTCGGACGTACAAGATTGCTTTTGGAGTGCCATTATCGGGCGCCCGTTCAGATGTGAGGCTTTTATCTGACCTGCCTATTTTATCCTCGCTCCTATACCTAAAACGAATATGTATGTAGGTAGAGACGAGATAAAAGCCAGTTTTTACAACGCCGGTTCTCATCTTATGTTGAATTACATACATACATAACCTCGCATCCCAGAGGGGTAGGCAGAGACCAGGGACTGCCACTTGCCACGATCCTGAACTTCAACGTTCAACATTCAAAGGTCGTTGCACGCACGCCGGTTCCGGGCACTTTTTATCTTCCCTTTTCCTAATAAATACCCTATTTGGTCAATGTATGTCCGCCTGGCATGCCCCTTACCAGCCCTGAATTGATGACAATAATAACATCCATATAACACAAATAATAACTTCCATATAACACAATTACTTGTCCTGGTCTCAAACTAGGACACCCTGTGCTATAGTAACCAGGCAAGAACAAGGAAATAGAGCCAGACTGAGGCAATTTGTACAGCGGCTCCCAGTGGGAAACGAACCTACGATCTCCTTGGTAATCGACTCTCCGACCTCATGGTAATCATAGATACCTACTGTTAGGCCAGCCAAGCAGCCATAGCTAAAGTCTGACTTAATACATGGCACTTTAAAGTGAAATGAAATGTTTATTTCTTACATCATCATCATTGGGAAGGCGCTGGCACGGTTAGCCAGAGGTCGCGGGTTCGATTCCCAGCATGGGTGGAATTTTTAGCCTCTAAATAGTTTTAAAAAATGTCCTTACCACGGGTTAGTGCAATAAAAAGAATATAATCATGTGGATACAGCTATATCATTCCGATTTAAAACCTAACTGCAAAGTAGGTACTCGGAGCTGCAAGTGATGCAAATTACTTGAGCCAGATGTCGCTGCCTGTACGTAATACAGAGAGTATTGTAAAGAGGTTCGAAATTTCACTGATGCCTTTAGTCGCCCATTAGCTCGGTTGGGAGAGCGCTGGCACGGTTAGCCAGAGGTCGCGAGTTCGAGTCCCGAAAAGATATTTCTAGATTGTTTTCAACATTGATGTGGAACGAAGAAATTTAGCGAATTTTAATTACATGTGCACATAACACATAACTAACTCTTCTTCAGCATTTACTCTTCTTGAGGGTTTGTCCACTGTTCTTCTTCAGGCTATCCACTGCTGGACATAGCCCTCCCCTAATGAGCGACATAGCGCAAAGTTGTGCCCTCATTGGGGGGTAGTGCTCATAATCCCCACGCTGGGCATGCGGGTTGGGGATCGCAGTTTGGTGGAATTGTACTGCAGGAGGCGCTACTGCCCACCCGCGGTTTGTGTCCCTTAGTCGCCTTTTACGACACCCACGGGATGAATTTGGGTTGGTGCTATTCTCTAGGCCGACACTACACAGCAGCAATAATAACATGTAATGAGATCATTTTTAAAGCGTCCAGTGACATCTTCACTCACATTACTCATGAAGGAAGCACTCGGAGGCTCCAGTGCCTGGGACATTATTTTCTAGATGGTGTAGGCCTGCCCAGCACCTTTACCATCATGACAACTTACGGTGACGGAAAAATACGCGAGGAAAACCGCAGTTGAAGACAAATAAATATATTCTATTCTAAATATATTTTTGGCAATAGCGAGTTCGTCCACTGTTGGACGTATGCATCTTCATAGGTCCTTCATCACGATCGGTCTGTGACTATTGTATTGTATTATCACTTAGTTCCTGATGGTAATATAATATAGATTGCATCACTGCATCGCTGACGCTTCCTGCATCGCTGGAAGGTTAAGCCATACTCTATTACAGGGGCCAAGTCCTGGTTGGTGGAGGATTGTAAGACAGTGGCGGGCCTTACAGTAATATCGATTTTATACGTTGAAATAAAGTTCCGAATTCCTCCGCGGATTCTGGGTTGGCTTCAGTATTGATCAGCAACGAAGTAAGTTTTCAAATTGTTATTACTTACTATCAATATAATCCAAACTTGAATTCAACATTGTTGAGAAACCAAGTATTTTTAAAAATATTGATTACATTCACGTTGAACGTATGGAATGTAAAATACGTGTAATTAATTTGCGTCGAAATAAGTTTCCGAATCTTTGCGTGAGGACCCTCTTCCAAAAAATGCCTAGAATAGCATTTTTTAAATTAACCGTTTAGTATCCCACTGTAGCCGAGCTCTCCACCACTTCATGTCACCGGCAATTGCCCTAGGCATAAGCACGCGAAATTTTAGCCATAGAATCATAGGCCACTATGGTCAATATCCTTAAACAATAGGCTAACTAGGATAATGTCACTTGAAATAAAAATTATCCTGTTTTTTTATACGACAATGCGATAATCTCCCTTTCATGCCTAAGTACCAATTCATATCCAATTACCAGTACTTTTTCAAAGGAATAATGACATCAAACGGATCCAAAGTGTCCTTATGAGAAAAACTTGATACAGGTCTGATGGAGAGATGCGAGCTTTGCAATGATTCTGAAAAAGTTATTAAAAAAAACCTCAAGAAAAATCTGTAAAATGAATTTAAAAAAAATACTAATTATGTTTCACTAGTCCAAATAGAAATCTAGCGACATTTGAGAAGTGTTTCAAGACAACGTGATTTTATAAGTAACAACAGAACATTTTTTCTCTACGATACCCTTGAAGTTTTTCTCCAAAATGATCTATATTTTGAAATGGACACCTAGTTTGAATTGTAACGTTCATTAAGCCGCAGTTTCTGTGCTACTTTGAATAAAACCTTTTTATTTTCATTACAAATTCTGAGATAAAAGACAACTTTGAATGTATTTGATGAGTGTGATACTGAAATTGTTGTGTTTTATTTACTTTAAAATCAAATATTTGAAATAAATTTTTCCTTGCTTTAAATTTAGTAGTTTCCTCTTAATTGTATGAGTCGTTCTTTTTTGCACGCTTACTTCAAATTTTGCCTCTTCTCTGCTTACTGCGAGTTGACTGGCAGAAAATGTCATTAGCATGAAGTCTACCTTTTGTGCTTAAAAGAATTAATAATAAAATAGGGTGTTTATGTTATGTACTATTTTTCTTTAAGTTTTTTTTTTGTGCACGATAAAAAATATTCTAATTTATCCTGTCTTTTATCGACTGTACAAGATTATATTTAATTTTTTGAAAGCACTCATTATACTGTGTTGTCTCTAGTGTCGAGCTAACACTTTGACAAAAAGCCTATACTATATTTCTTATGTTGTACATTTTCCTTTTACGTCAATTTGCTTTGAAAACGGACCTTCCATTTTCGTAGCGAAAAGTGGCTGAAGTTTTTAATTGCCTCAAGCTTTTACGTATTTTTACGTATTTCATTGATCTTGAGTTGTAAAACACTATGTACCTAGCTTGATTATCAATCCTTGTACCTATGTCCCCACTGCTTGGGCACGGGTCTCTTCCTGCATCGCAGGAAGGAACGCGCCGATGTACCTAGCTTACCAAATGAAAATGATGCCGATATGAGGAACATTTGAAAATAGTAAAATAATCATGATTATTATTATAACTGTGGCAGCCATACAATTGTACTAATGGCTTCAGTCTGGATTTATTTCCATGTTTGTGATGGCCTTACCCCAGTTGGCCTAGAAAAAAGTGCATAGAAGAAAAAAGAACTAACTTTATTAAGTAATTTCTTATGTCAACTTTCCTGTATTGTGCTTTCGTGAGCAAGAAAGTATAATAATAATAGCAGATGATTAACAGATGGTTGAAGCGCTTGTGGCCTAGGCAAACCGAGTGATTGGAATCAATCACTTGATTTTACTGCACTAACCCGTGCTAAGGACAATTTTAAAAACCTATTTAGAGGCTAAAAATTCCACCCATGCCGGGATTCGAACCCGCGACCTCTGGCTATCTAGTTGGATAGAGCGCTGGCACGGATAGCCAGAGGTCGCGGGTTCGAATCCCGGCATGGGTGGAATTTTTAGCCTCTAAATAGGTTTTTAAAATCAATCACTTGGTTAAGTAACAACAGGCGCGGTCGGGTACAGGATGGGTGAGCGTCCTGTGACTACCGCTAGTGCCATTTTTGGGAGCGCTTCCGTGCTTCGCAAGGCACTTTAAGCCGTTGGTGCCGACTGTCATACAATGGCAGTCGTTAAGCCATGTCAGGCCTTATGGGCGGCTTGATAACTTCTGAAGGCCCGCCACTGTCTTACAATCCTCCAACAACCCGGACTTGGCCCCCGTGGTGGAGTATGGCCTAACCTTCCTGCGATGCAGGAAGAGACCTGTGCCCCAGCAGTGGGGACATACAAGAGTTGATAACGATTAACAGATAGTATAATGGAAAACCGGGATTTAGTCTCATAATAAAAGTTGTTTGATTTGATAGGTAAAAGTTAGTTCTTTAGTATCACACGATCTTTCTTCAAGGCTGTTTAAAAGTAAAGAATGTATTACAATACTGAGTCGGATGAAAAAACTTAATAATTTAATCCGCTAAAAATCAAGCTTTCGTTCAAAATCATCATTGGAACAACATTATTTTCTTTATGAAACCAGTTTTAGGGTTACGTACCCGAAAGGTGCCAAACGGGACCCATTTATTCCTCTGTCTGTCTGAGGTATGTCCCATCCAACGTCCCTCGTTTGATCTTTGGAACTGTTATAGGTAACCAGTTAATTTGTTTTAAGCTCCAGTTGAAAGTTTACAGAATTTGTGTTATTATGTAATCTTTTTTTTGCCTACATAATATTTCCTACTTCAGGGCACAAGCCCAAACTCTCAAAAAGAGTATGGGCTTAATTAAAACGCGTGCCCACCGTGGATTGGCAATTTCAAGCGCTGAGGTATTTAAAAGGTTTCCTCGCGGTGATTTTCTTTAGCTTTAGCGAGTGGTATTGCTACGATAACTTTACGGTTGCCTAGAAGAAATTTCTCTTAGTAATAAGGCCGCCAATCGTATATAATTTTATATAATTTCTGTTACTGTAATTTGTGTGTAAAATAAAGAATACTCTATCTATCTTCAGAAATGTACATAACTTAGGAAACAAAGTCATTAGTATATGACTGCACTGGGAATGGAACCTGGGTCTCCCGCCTAAGAGCTCATTGTTCTACCCACTGGGCTACCGCCGTAGTGGTGTAGCATATTGATATAATAAATAAAAGCGAAAGAGATTTGTCAAGACCGTGGCAAGTGGCAAGCCGTGTTCTATGTGAATAATATTTTATAATTTTTTTTTTTATAATATAACGACAAATAATAAAATAAATACAAAACGGGCAAGTGCGAGACGGATTCACTCAATACTTTACTACTAAGCTGCATTATTACACGTGAAATGGCGTTACGGTTACGGAACCCTGGGTGCGCGACTCTAACTCGCACTTAGCCGATGTTTTTTTTTATTTTATACCCCGGTTTGTTTCTTTAGGAAAGGTTCCTGGCCAACCTTTTAATAACAATTTTGTTCAGGATAACCGATCAGCAACGTATTCGGGAACGCAATGGCTCCCCGCCGCTAGCATGCGACGTGAAGCCACTTTCAAACCCCACTCGGTTTCCCTATTCTTTTTAAAACATACCCTTCAATATTTTTATTATGTTTTTGCTTGTCAACTTGATATTTACATACCCACTGTAAATAATTCTAAAATGACATGGTGGCTGATGCAAGTATTATTATGATGATACCTACTTTGATCGGTAATACTTACGTACAAAATTAGATATAGTCATTTAGCTTTTAGGATATATAAAAAAAATTGCTCTGTATACCTATATAATTTCATTTTTTTATTTATTGGATTTTGTTTTATTGTCATCTTTTATAATGTGTTATTTTTAATATGGATTTTGATTTATCTGAAATAAAATATTATTATTACTATTATATACCTCGGGCTCTAGACTATGGTTCGATTTTAACCGAAAGCCTGCTCTGTATAAAAAAAAATTATGTGTTTATTATTCCGATATTTCTATTACACGAATATATCTGATTCTATCCGATAGTAGCCGATGTACTCGTAGATTCTAAAAGCTAACTGACTGTATATTATGCAAAATCATGACACTTTCAAGGCTCATTTTTTTTTAATAAAAGCCAGGTAAAAAAAAAGCTTTCAACAGAAAAACAATTGACGGCCGGGCAAAGAGCGTAACCCTTTCAGAGCGCATACTTTTCAAAAAAAGATATGCTAAATTCAAACCTTGAAATTTATTACGCAATTGAAATAAAAAAGAAAGTGTTTTTAGGGTCCATTCTCTATTTTCAATTCGTTAAAAGGGCGCCTGCGTCCGTTTCATTAATTTTCAGGGATTTCTCTCCTTTTTTGCAGTTTGACAAAGGAAATTTTCATAATCGCCTCAGTCGGTCTGTGGAGCTTTGGATTCGTTAACTAAACCTGCGGATTGGCGGAAAACCTTTTTCTTGTCGAGAAAAGTAAAAAAAAACTGCTCTCCATTCCATTGGCCTTTGTTGTAAAGGTGCTAATATTAAATATGTAGCTTTTGTATCCATGTAATATAAAACCCAACATAGGATTATTTTGGTGTGATTAATTTTCACCCAACTTCGAAAACACGAGTAAAAGTGCGTGTATGAAATGTATGTATGTAATGAATGAAGCAGTATATGTGTGTGTATGATACCTAAGTACCAAATACCTTATTTTTTAAGTTACGTACATCTGCAAAAATGTAGTAGAAATACCACACGCTAGCTGTGAAGAAAAACAACCCGTGGCTTGATTGGCTCCGCACGTATTGACTTGTTTATGTCTGTTGGCGAGGCCGACTAAGCTCTGGGGATGGTGAAGGTGCTGATTAAGCATCCATTCGATATCAACCCTTGTATGTCCCCACTGTTGGGGTACGGGTCTTTTTCACCACGGGCGCCAAGTCCGGGTTGGTGGAGGGTTATTTATAAGACAGTGGCGGATCTAATTGTCAGCATCCATGCAGCATCCATTATCTAACACCATTTAAAGAAAGCAATGTTTCAGGTACTGCAGCGTCCAAGAGATCCCTTGCCCTTCTATTGTGAGTGAAGGTGCCACTGCACGCAGTTTAAATCAACTAATTACGTAGATGGAAAGAGCAAATTTTTGTCCTCAATAATACTTGTATATCAGGTGTTACTTTGCGGAAATCCATAATAGCATCCAAAAGTTAAAATTACTTTGCTAAATTCCGCCAAAAATCCCACAAGCACCATGCGGTTAGTTAATGCATCGCCCTCCCTCCCACTTTTTCAAGCAGAAGCAAGACACGAACACACCACCACCAACACCAATACTTATGTGAGAAAACACGCAAAAATACAAAAATACTTGCGTCTGCTTGAAAAAGTGGGAAGGAGGGCGGTGCATTAACTAACCGCATGGTGCTTGTGGAATTTTTGGCGGAATTTAGCAAAGTAATTTTAACTTTTTAATGCTCAATAATACTGTCATAACTTGATTCACTTAATTATCTTCCGTGCTTCGCAAAGCACGTTAAGCCGTTGGTGCCGGCTGTCATATAATGGTAGTCGTTAAGCCATGTCAGAGGCCTTATGGGCGGTTTGATAACTTCCGACAGTAAGGCCCGCCACTGTCCTATAATCCTCCGCCAACCCAGACTTGGCCCCCGTAGTGGAGTATGGCCTAACCTTCCTGCGATGGGACATACAAGGGTTGATAACGATAACGACTCTTCCATCAAAAAATCAATTAAGTGAATCCGGAATCAGAACCGGAAAGCTAATGTGTAGTGCTTAAGAAAGTTCTAGTTCATATAAAAATGTATTATTACTTGCACATGTGAGCCTGAGGATGCCTCGTGTTACAGGCAAAACGCGTCGTGTATTTTCTCACATAAGTATTGGTTTCGGTGGTGGTGTGTTCGTGTCTTGCTTCTGCTTGAAAAAATGGGAGGGAAGGCGGTGCATTAACTAACCGCATGGTGCTTGTGGGATTTTTGGCGGAATTTAGCAAATTAATTTTCATATTTTAATGCTATTATGGATTTCCGCAAAGTAATGCATGATTCCATACAACAATAGTAGTAGAAAACAGCCTGAGGAGACCACTGACGTGTTCACATTAAATCAATGAAATCAAAAAGGTTTTACTCAAAGTAGCATACAAACTGCGGCTTGATGAACGTTAGTTACACTTTAAAATAGGTGTTCATTTCAAAATCGCTGGATCAATTCGGAGAAAAAATTAACAAAAAAAAAAACTCCAAGCACTTGGAATCACAAGTCTGCCTTAGGCACTCCTTCTTCTTCTTCAGGCTATATTAGTCCACTGCTGGACATAGTTCCCTTCCCTAATGAGCGCCATAGCGCCCTGTCTTCAGCTTGCCGCATCCAGCATCTACCGGCAGTTTTTCGCAGATCGTCATCCCACCTGGTCGGAGGGCGTCCTACACTACGTTTGCCGAGTCGCGGTCTCCACTCAAGAACACGTTTACTCCAACGGTTGTCGGTTTTTCGCGAGATTTGGCCAGCCCACTGCCACTTCAGTTCGCTAATTCTCTAAGCTATGTCGATAGCTTTGTCGGATGCATTCGTTACGAATCCTAGGCACACCTGTGAAGGCCTATTATCGCCTACACTTGCTTCGTCTAAAGAAAACACATAGGCCTGGTTATGCTGTAAGTAGCATAATAATCTTGTTCATTACACAACGTTTTAGGCATGTAGAGCACATAATATTATAAGCACAGAGCACCGAGGATCCAACTTGCCTTCGTATAATGCGAAATATAATAATTAATTCACCGCTCAGCATTCCACTAGGGAACCCACGACGTCAGCGGAAAGTCAATAACACAGAAGTACAACTCGTGTATTGTCCAAACCGGCTTTAACGCCCAAAATTCTGCCAAGCGATGTTTTATTATAGGTGACGTGGTTTTGCCATATTAATTAGCTTAAGGCCTATTTTTAGGCCTACCTGATATACACAAAACACATTGGCCTTTGCATCTACGTAATGAAATGATTTATACAGCGTCCATTGGCATCTTCACTCACACTAGGTGGGTGAAGGGACCACTCGGATGCTGTAGTGCCTGGGACGTGGTTTTTAGATGGTGTAGCACCCAGCATCTGTACCATCCTGATAGCGTAGTCGGCCTAGCCCACAGGAAGAACTAATCAATACGTGCGGAGCCAACCAAGCCGCGGGTTTCCTCACGATTTTCCTTCACAGTTAGCGTGCCGTTAGACACAAAAAATCATAAAAATAGCTGAATCCGTTTTCGCCGATCCAAGTCTTTCATGATGGCAATTCTTTTGATAGTATTGTGTCTTTTGCGATAAAAATTGCGCAACCGAGTACTCACAGTAGAAATATCATTAAAAGTCACAGATGAAATCAGAAATCCCTAGATTTATATCTACTATATCAGGGCATCCAAGTTTAACAGAAACGTTGTACAAAGCCAGCTTGAAATCTGCACATAGCATCTCTTGAAGTATAAATTTATGCAAGAAATAGAGCTTTAAATTTACCGTTATTTTTACGACTGTAATTAATATGTGTTCATAATTTGGCAACTTTTTCGTGACATTATCACGTTTTAAAAACCTATTTAGAGGCTAAAAATTTCACCCATGCCGGGATTCGAACCCGCAACCTCTGGCTATCCGTACCAGCGCTCTACCAATTGAGCTAATGGGCGACTCACGGCATCAGTGAAATTTCGAACCTCTTTACAATATTCTCTGTATTATCACGTTGCTCTTTATTCAAGATTTTTTTTATGTAGTCTGTATCAGTCTCTCTGCAGGGCACAGGCCTTCTCTCCGTGAGAGTGTATGGGCTTAACCACGACGCGGATTGGCAAGCGCTGAGGTATTTGAGAACCCCAGAAACTTGAGTCTCCTCACGATGTTTTCCTTCAGAGTTAGCGAGTCGTATTATTGCTATTAAAACTTCACAGTTGTACATAACTTAGAACACAAAGTCATTGGTACATGCCAGGGTTTGAACCCACGCCTTCCCGATTGAGATGCCGTTGTTCTACCACTCCGCTACCATACCCAACATTTATTAAATTGAAAAGAAAAATCTTTCGTTGAAACTGACACGCATTTCCTTCTGTCCCTTTTAATTTTGCGATCGCACATCGTAATGGAATGAGGTATAAAATGAAAAGCGCCCCTGATGAATGGGCGTTAGCGTCTAATTTATTGTAATTGACTTTGAATTTCGAATACGCTCTTCGCAAATTGGATTTACGTACGGAACATGCCTGAATCTGACGTTTCGCTCGTTGTTTTTATTTTCAGTCTGGCTTTGCTGGCCAGTGTTTTGTTCAGTGAATTCTTTAGTTAATTTTATAATTGTCTAGTGGCCAGCATTTTCGCAAATTAGTTTTTCTTTAGGAAAAATAAAGCAGCAAATACAAAGCAGGTCGTATTTTTTAAAAAAGTTTGTGCATTTTGCTAATCAGAAACATCCGATCGGGCAATCATTAATTCAGAATTTACGAAAAAAAATTGCGGTCTATGCATTTGCGGGCCCAATTGCGATGTATGCAGATGAGGGATTCTGGCAAAGAATTTTAAAATTGGGTGAGTGTTTCTTACTGTCAGTGGGGATTCGTCCCACAATGAATATTGAACATTCAACTTTCGACATCAGCAATAAATATTTAGTTTGAGCATTTTTTAGTTAGCCATTTTGATAAAAAATGCACAGCACCACTTTTTCTACTTCTTTTCCTGTATGCGTTTCTTTTTTGCATTCAAAGAATATTTATGTTTTGGTTTCAATATGTAGTAATTACTTTAATGATATTTTGAAGACGTGTGTGCGAGTCGCTGCCTGTACGTAATACAGAGAATATTGTAAAGAGGTTCAAAATTTCACTGATGCCGTGAGTCGCCCATTGGCTCAATTGGTAGAGCGCTGGTACGGATAGCCAGAGGTTGCGGGTTCGAATCCCGGCATGGGTGAAATTTTTAGCCTCTAAATAGGTTTTTAAATTTGTTCCTTAGCACGGGTTAGTGCATTAAAAATAAAAATAGTGTAATCATGTGGGTACAGTGATATCGTTCCGATGTTAAACCTAACTGCAAAGTAGGTAGTCGGGGCTGTAAGTAATGCAATTTGCTTAAGTCAGATGTCGCTGCCTGTACGTAATACAGAGAATATTGTAAAGAGGTTCAAAATTTCACTGATGCCGTGAGTCGCCCATTGGCTCAATTGGTAGAGCGCTGGTACGGATAGCCAGAGGTTGCGGGTTCGAATCCCGGCATGGGTGAAATTTTTAGCCTCTAAATAGGTTTTTAAATTTGTTCCTTAGCACGGGTTAGTGCATTAAAAATAAAAATAGTGTAACCATTGCAAAGTTCATAAGATTTCCGAAATGAACAATCCCTATTTTGTATGATTAATTCAAAGTTAAGAAGACAGAGGTACTTAACACCTGCACCAATCTTGGCATGGACTTGGCCCCCGTGGTGGAGTATGGCCTATACCTTACTCAGGGAAGAGAACCGTGCCCCTCGGTGGGGACATAATGGGTTGATGATGAAACTTAACCTCACAGAATCTGGATTATTTCGGACACAAAATAGTTTTAAAAACCTATTTAGAGGCTAAAAATTCCACCCATGCCGGGATTCGAACCCGCGACCTCTGGCTATCCGTGCCAGCACTCTTTCCAACTGAGCTAATGGGCGACTCACCTTTATTCAATATTACGAAGCGCTCGTAGCCTTATCAAATCGTGTAATTGGAATCAATCATTCGAGTTAAGCAACAACAGGCGCGGTCAGGTGCAGGATGGGTGACCGTCCCACGACTAACGCTAGTGGCATTTTTCCGAGCGCTTCCGTGCTTCGCAAGGCACGTTAAGTCGTTGGTGCCGGCTGTCATGTAATGGCAGTCGTTAAGCCATGTCAGACGCCTTATGGGTGGGTTGATAACTTTTGACAGATCCGCCGCTGTCTTACAATCCCCCAGCAACCCGGACTTGGCCCCTGTGGTGGATTATGGCCTAACCTTCCTGCGATGCAGGAAGAGACCCGTGCCCCAGCTGTGGGGACATACAAGGTTGCTATCGATTCAATATTAGGATTTTATTGACTCAAGTTTGACTCCATATTTACCTACTATTATTTTAACTTTACTCAAAGCATATGGGAAGGTCGACATGGGGTACAACAAGTTAAGGAGATACGACAAAATCGCCTCGACGATAGAGGTAGCGAAACAGTTCGTTGCTGCGACACAGTCTTCAAAGAAACGACAATGCACACGTGCGACGTACACTATCGCGACGTGATATATTGCTGGATCGACGACGTAACAGAATTGCAAACTGGTTGCGAGTTTGCGATACACTTCGAATGACTTACAATCGGATATATTCGAAAAGGTACGGTGTTTGCGCCTGCCAAAAAGTATGCAACCTCCTTACTACTTGAAACTTATTCTTTTTCTATAAGTCGTCTTTTGTTTTTTCTTCCTTATATTCTTTTTTTAATGCACTAACCCGTGCTAAGGACAATATCAAAAACCTATTTAGAGGCTAAAAATTCCACCCATGCCGGGATTTTCTTCCTGTAAAAATATTTGCGCAAGCAACACGCTATTGAAAATATAACACTGATTCCATTGAAAAGTCGGCATATTTATTCTGCGAGGATTTGCAAAAGAGATAAATCTCTTCATTAGGTTTATTTTGTATTGTTATTTATAACTTTACATAAGTTTTCAAAATAGTGAGGAAAAGTTTTAAACAGAGCAGGAAGTAGTATTACACTCGTGTGCTTTCGGCGAAAACCGAAGCCTACTCTAGAGCGCGAGGTAAGAGTATATTCTGAAAGCTAACAGACTGTGCATCCTGTACGTGTTTCGCCCATCGGGACTTCCAAATTATTAAACACCTATTTAGAGGCTAAAAATTCCACACATGCCGGGATTTGAACCCGCGACCTCTGGCTATCCGTGCCAGTGCTCTTTCCAACTGAGGCAATGGGCGACTCACCGGCATTAGTGAAATTTCGAACCTCTTTACAATATTCTCTGTATTACGTGCAATTACGTAAAATTGTCCTTAGATCGGGTTAGTGCATTAAAAAGAATACTTCCAAATTATGTTAGAGAGAGCACCATTGGTTGTCATTAAAATATATTTAATATGAGCTCTATTATGTAAGCATCCACTGTGTTGGGTGACGATGATTTTTACTGTGTTTAAGCTACTTCAGCTGTCAAATGCAGACATATTTTGACACTTTGGAGTCCTCTAAATGCTTAACTCGATAGAGTGGAATCAAGGATTAAAACGTTCTTGAGTGGAATGCTACGTAATAGAGGGGCTGGTACCGTGAAAGTTCCGTGTGCGGGCCAAGACTTAAGCCGCTGCTTTAAAGCAGCAATGAAAGGAAATCGCCATGTTCGTGCAACTCTCATTGTACTGCAATGTTTACTTCTTTTATTTCTAGTATAATAAAAAAGAAGATAAGGGGGATAGTTGAAACAAAAACAAATTATGTAAACCCCTAACTGGCATATGGGGCCAACAATGGACAAGCGCAATGAGTGAGTTATAATTATACTCATTGCACACGAAACATTAAACAGGACATTACATAAGAAATAACATGTACAAAGGCGAGCTTATCTCTGAAAGGGATTTCTTCCACCAAACCTTAGAGAGTCGGAGAAGCAGTAAAAAGCGGGTTTATATACGTGTACAAAATATATGACATGAAATGTAAAGGTTTTATCAAAGTAGCGCAGAAACTGTGGCTTAATGAAAGTTACAATTCCAACTAGGTTTTCATTTTAAAATCTAGATCATTATGGAGAGAAAATGGACGACAAACTTAGTCTTTCCAAAGTCCTTAACTAACAGAGTTAACATAAATATTATAAAACATAGAACTCATGCATACTCACATATACTACATAAATATTGAATAACCTACTATGGAAAAAATATTGTAATAGACTAGTTCTTATTAGGTTTATTTGTGCATAAACTTGTAATGTTGTATAACTTTAAAAACCTATTTAGAGGCTAAAAGTTCCACCCATGCCAGGCTTCGAAGCCGCAACCTCTGGCTATCCGTGCCAGAAGCCAGATAGCCAGAGGGCGCGGGTTCGAATCCCAGCGTGGGTGGAATTTTTTGCCTCTAAATAGGTTTTTAAATTTGTCCTTAGCACGGGTTAGTGCATAAAAAAAAGAATATAATTTTGTATAACTTTTATAAACAATAACAACTTTAATTGCATTATTTGCAGATAGGTATTGCTATTTTATGAAAAATAGAAAAACTGAATAAAAGCGGATAAGCAGGTAAAATAGTCAGATCTAGTTGATGGGTAAAGTTTTAATGATGAAAACGAGGGAAATTTCGAAATGTGTGACATAATATTATTTTTAATGACAATTTAAAAACCTATTTAGAGGCTAAAAATTTCACCCATGCCGGGATTCGAACCCGCGACCTCTGGCTATCCGTGCCAGCGCTCTTTCCTACTGAGCTAATGGGCGACTCATCGGCATCTGTGAAATTTTGAATCTCCTTACAATATTCTCTGTAATACGTACAGCCAGGGACATGATTTAAATATTTGAAAATGATAGACAGAAAAAGAAATAAAAAAATGGTGTAAAGAGGTTTGCACCATTACAAACTCACGCCTGTATCCCAGAGGGGTAACCAGAGGCTAGGGTTTGCGATTGACCACGGTCCTCTTTCACATTATCAACATTCATTAGTCATGCGTGCAGGCCCGCTAACTTAGGGCACTATTTATCTTGCCCTTCGGCAATATATCCCTTAGGGAGTTATTAGATAAAAAAAATAACTTCCACACAACAAAATCACTTGACCTGGTCCCAAACTAGGTAACCCCGTACTATGGTAACATGGAAATACACCCAGACTGAAGCCACTTGTACAAATGTACCGCGGCCCCAAGTGGGAACCGAACCCACGACCTCTGTCTTGGTACCCAAGTGCCTTAACGGCTAGACCAACAAGGCAGTCACAGCAGCGACAGTTTTGTGATGATGAGAGTCACAAAAGTAGGTAATCTTATATCAATCCTTTATAATGCAAATAATCCGTGTTATAAGTACATTACCAATACCAGTCCATCCAAAGGTTGTCTGGAAGAGATCACTTTTAGTAATAGTGTACTCTTAGAAACCTATTTAGAGGCTAAAAATTTCACCCATGCCGGGATTCGAACCCGCAACCTCTGGCTATCCGTACCAGCGCTCTACCAATTGAGCCAATGGGCGACTCACGGCATCAGTGAAATTTCGAACCTCTTTACAATATTCTCTGTATTACGTACAGGCAGCGACATCTGACTTAAGCAAATTGCATTACTTACAGCCCCGACTACCTACTTTGCAGTTAGGTTTAACATCGGAACGATATCACTGTACCCACATGATTACACTATTTTTATTTTTAATGCACTAACCCGTGCTAAGGAACAAATTTAAAAATCCTTAGCACGGGTTAGTGCATTAAAAATAAAAATAGTGTAATCATGTGGGTACAGTGATATCGTTCCGATGTTAAACCTAACTGCAAAGTAGGTAGTCGGGGCTGTAAGTAATGCAATTTGCTTAAGTCAGATGTCGCTGCCTGTACGTAATACAGAGAATATTGTAAAGAGGTTCGAAATTTCACTGATGCCGTGAGTCGCCCATTGGCTCAATTGGTAGAGCGCTAGTACGGATAGCCAGAGGTTGCGGGTTCGAATCCCGGCATGGGTGAAATTTTTAGCCTCTAAATAGGTTTTTAAATTTGTTCCTTAGCACGGGTTAGTGCATTAAAAATAAAAATAGTGTAATCATGTGGGTACAGTGATATCGTTCCGAAGTTAAACCTAACTGCAAAGTAGGTAGTCGGGGCTGTAAGTAATGCAATTTGCTTAAGTCAGATGTCGCTGCCTGTACGTAATACAGAGAATATTGTAAAGAGGTTCGAATTTTCACTGATGCTGTGAGTCGCCCATTGGCTCAATTGGTAGAGCGCTGGTACGGATAGCCAGAGGTTGCGGGTTCGAATCCCGGCATGGGTGAAATTTTTAGCCTCTAAATAGGTTTTTAAATTTGTTCCTTAGCACGGGTTAGTGCATTAAAAATAAAAATAGTGTAATCATGTGGGTACAGTGATATCGTTCCGATGTTAAACCTAACTGCAAAGTAGGTAGTCGGGGCTGTAAGTAATGCAATTTGCTTAAGTCAGATGTCGCTGCCTGTACGTAATACAGAGAATATTGTAAAGAGGTTCGAAATTTCACTGATGCCGTGAGTCGCCCATTGGCTCAATTGGTAGAGCGCTGGTACGGATAGCCAGAGGTTGCGGGTTCGAATCCCGGCATGGGTGAAATTTTTAGCCTCTAAATAGGTTTTTAAATTTGTTCCTTAGCACGGGTTAGTGCATTAAAAATAAAAATAGTGTAATAGTGTACTCTTAGGTTAAGACATATATATGTAAGTTCCTTTTTTATGTACAAAAAAAGTGTTCTTTATCTATGTATCTACATGATGTACTCCTTAGTAAAAAAAAATGGAATGCAAGCCAATTCATATAAGAAGTAAATATACCTTAATTAATCGTGTACTACCTACATACCATATGCTACACTCTGCATAACCAATCAGAAACCATTTGTAACAACGTTGGCATTTGCAGTAGAAATCAAATTACCTGAATGAAACAGTTGATTACTTCGAAGTTACAACGCAGCGTAGTCAATAACAACACAGCAATATTTCAAGCACACACAACACTAAGTGATCTTCAATTATTCACTTGGTATTCAATTACGTATTCCACATCCGAATTCCGAACGAAATCTCAGAGCTGCGTTTACAAACTGGCCGCTACCACACTTTTCGAAAAGAAAAAAGAATAAAGCAACACCACGATCTTAATTTCGAATTTTGAAAATGGAACTGGAGAAATGGCGCGAATTATCTAACAAAACGTTGCCACTTCTAGTTCTCTGTGTTTTTAAAGCAAATACCATGCGATGGGAGGTCACCAGAGTCGTCACGAGTTTACTATCGCGTGTCCGCACAACGAGCGGGCAACAATCCAACCGGCACAGTGCGACTGAACGATAACCGGCCGATTACAGAGGACTAGAGCTGGCTATTAATCGAATAATCGATATCGATGAAACGGGTTTCGATTCCGCACAATCGCCTCGAGATAAGGCCCGTTATTTCATCGAACAATCACTTTGAGCTGCAATTTTCTTATGAATTCAAATGCAACTATTATGTTACTAGATAATAGGTGGTTTCTTTGCAATCTCAACACAATGGAAGTACTTTACGTTACTTTACGTTATTAATTTAATTAAGGTGTTGTTTAGCGGTGACCAGCCGTTGGTTTCAGTTGCGATATGAATTTTCTCCGTATTGCTATGTTGTGAAAACATTCTACCGTGAAGCCATGCCTTGTACTTCTAGTGACTTTGTCACTTTTAGTCTCGTGGAAAGTGAGTTACACAATATCTCAAACGGTTGTCAATATTAGCACGTAGGATAAATTGTTGTTTGACGTAAAAACTAGGTGTTCAATATGTAATAATATACTAGATGACTCAATTCTGATCTCTGTCTTTCTCTATTCTAAGTTTCATGTAAATTCATTCAGTCCTTCAACCGTGATTACGTAGTATAGCATTTAGTCTATAAACGTGCCACTCCAAGGCACAGATCTTCTCTAAGAGAGAGAGAGAGTAATGAGTGATTAACAAATATCCAAACATCCGCACATGCTTCACAAACATCCCAATTTATAATATTAGTAGGACATTTTTAGTATTTCTTAATGACATTAAAAAATATTAATTACTATGCTCAATTCCGATAAAAATCCCACAAGCACCATGCGGTTAGTTAATGCACCGTCCCTCCCTCCCACTTTTTCAAGCAGAAGTAAACCACGAACACACCACCACCGACACCAATACTTGTGTGAGAAAACACGCGACATAACTCGAAGCATCCTCAGGCTCACAAGTGGAAGTATTTTTTTTACTTTTTGGCGGAATTTAGCAATTTAATTTTCACTGTTTAATACTATTACGGATTTCCGCAAAGTAACGCCTGATTCTATACATTTTCTTAATGACATGGCATCTTCACTCACACAAGAGGGGTGAAGGAACCACTTGCACGCTGCAGTGCCTGGGGCATGGTTTAAGATGGTGTAGGCTTTCCCAGAACCTATACCACCTTGGCAGCTTAGTCGGCCTAAAACATTAGTAATTGATAATGATTCACGATCCTCATAAATAGTCATTTAACGGGTCTAATCGTGATTATTTATTAGGTAAGACGAAATTGGGTAGACTGCCGTGGGTAGACTGAATTGGCAACTACAGAGGGGAGATAATTAGGTTTTTCCTAATAAATAATCGCGATTAGACCCGTTTAACACATAACTATGTACAAGCATCGCGAATAATTAACGATAATAAAATATTCCAATCTCACATTTATGTAGCAATCAGTAAATACAGTCGTCGTCAGGCTGTACTAGTCCACTGCTGGACATAGCTCTCCCCTAAAGAGCGCCACGTTGTGTTATGATAGGAAGTAATGCCCATAATCCCCTCGCTGGGCATGCGGGTTGGGGATCGGTGGAATTGTATACTGCAGGGGGTGCTGCTGCCCACCCCCCGGTTTGTGTCCCTTGGTCGCTTACGACACCCGCGGGAAGAATTGGGTTGGCGCTATTCTCTAGGCCGACACCACACAGCTAGTAAGTAAATACAGTAATAGGTATTAATAGGTGCTTCTTGCCTCTCAAAACTCATCTCCAAAGTGGCAAATTATAATAAACATATGAGTCATTTGGTCACGACCCAAAGCGGTATGTATGAATTGTGTTTATGAATGTATCAATTTATCAAGACAATAATAAGGTGTCATCGACCGCACTTTATTGACAATACTGGATCTTATCGCTGAAATAAAAAGAGTTTATTTTGCGACTGATACTGTTTCACTTTTACAGCTGAATTTAATGATCGGGGTATAATCTTTTTGATACAGTTGTTCAAAAAGTGGCGTATTACAGGGGCGTATAGCGTGCGGGATGGGGGCTATTACACACGCGTGCTTTTTTTTTACCTTTATCGCACTCGTGCCTTTTCTTTCCCAACTGTCAAAATAATGTCTATTAAAAAGAAAAACCAACCATGAAGTTTTTACTAAAAAAATTCATAGAAGTTTTTATGAGCTACTAATTTGTTTCAATATCAGATTTAATGATTTGATTGAATGAGTTAAGTTAGGTTTCATTTCATCTCATTAAATTTCATTATCATTTCATATCAATAAAAAAATTCTACTGAAAACTTGGCTGTATGGGCATAGTTCCCTTTGCCTACTAGAATGGGTGAAGAAAAAAAAATCTCTGCTTATATTTTTTTACGGCTGGCGCTTTTCCAAATAATTTTTCGTTATTAAATTGCTTATCTGTTTCGCAACTGTATTAAAAATAGTCGTTCAGTACACGTGCGGAACCGTCATTAAAACTCTTTGCAATAACAGCCTTTCCGCACTTGTAATGAAATATACTATTACAGCCTTATATATAAGGTCTTGGAATCAGTACAATATTACTTGGTTCCAATAAACCAACGTCGAGAAAGGGATTTTTGGTGGTCATAAACAAGTATTTGCAATTTGGAGTTATATTCAAAATTCAAATTCAAATAACTTTATTTCAACGTAAAGAATTTACATTCTGTTTGCTGAATGTCAATGTACAATGTAAAGTGTAAGCCGCCGCCTTCGGGCCGTATTGTAGTGGAGAAAAAGGCAGCGGAAAAAAAAACTGCACTCTGACCATATAATTTTATTTTATCCAAAAACATGATTACAACCTAATATTAAAATTCAAGTATTAGTAGTCTGAAGCGGTGCTAAAAATACAATCGGGGACATTTAGTTTGGTTTTCGTTTTATCTAAAACTGTGAACTTCTTAACTAAGGCAATACTAGAAAAGAAAATTACTTACAATCAAGGTATATATAATTTTTCACGATTGAATATACTCTGGTATCGTCAAAATAAACATGATATTAGCATATAAACACTTTTTTTATTACGATATCTTATCAATATAAGGCTTGCTAGCAACATGCTAAGAGAAAGAGACCATCTTATCGATTTTCTAGCCTAGCTAGTTATCAACTGACACCTCAAACAAAACGTAATGGTTTCCTTTCAATCCACTATTTGACTCTCTTTTGAAGTAAGTCTTAAACGGTAAATAACTCTTCCATAAGACCAAAAATATTTTAATATATTGTTTGAGAACCTAAAAGCAACATAAAAATATATTTTAAAATTTTATTTTCCTAAACGGCAAAAAACGCGGTCAGCCATTTTTGTCTATGGTTTGAAGTCCAAAAAATTGTAAACAAAGTTTGACATTCAATTTTCTGTAAGTAATCTCTGAGCATATTGAAATAACAACAACGCAACCGTGATTTCATCGAATTTACATCCAAAATATAGAAATTATCATTATTGCATTGTTCGAGAGTGAAAAAACACGTCAATAAAGACCCCCGGGAAGTTGTGGATTCGTGTACCCAGTGAAATTAACATTCGAAAAACTTGACTCAAACTTGCCAAAAGAGACCCCGACTCTTTATTAATTATAATCAATATCCACTGGCTTTGGCTGAAAGATGTTTGTTTACACACTTTAGATGCTTTCAAAATGGCGGATACCGTTTTCGCCGTTACGAATCAAACGAGGAAAAATTTTTTTACTTTGAAAATTTTGCAGGCATCCTGCATACTTACTTACGTAGCAAAATCAATATATTTCGGTTTCTTACGTTAAATACTATAGGAAATATTAATTTATAGCGTCAAATTTGATACGTGTCAAATAGCGGATTACCTACAGCTACTATAGAAAGGTATCGTTACACGAAGTTCTGATAGAAATTGGATTATTGTTAAAAATATCACACTTTTGATCAAGGTGGTCTGAGGGTTTGATAGATAATACAATAAAATTAAAAATATATGAACGTACGAGCGAGACCGCATGCCCGATGGAACATCAGCCTTAAGCCTCATTTCTCTGTTAGAACTAAGACTTACTTAATTTGTGATTGTCCACATTTTTATTTTCTAGTGTCGCCTTAGCTCACATTTGTCAAAAGTAGACAAGAATATTTCGAAGAAAGTATATTTTTTTTACAATTAATAAATAGTTATGTTCTAATTTGCGAGTGAGAATGATCACCCTTATAGAACACAAGATTAGTGATACTAACAAATCTTTTTCTTTTTCTTCAGGCTATATTATGTAGTCCACTGCTGGACATAGCCCTCCCCTAATGAGTGCCATAGCGACCTAATAACAAATTAATAATTATATTTTTGAACTGAAGTAGTAGTAATGTTGAATTTAGTAATCTTTCTAACACAAAATATTACGTTATTTTGAAAACATTGAATTCACTGAGTTCCTTAGATCAGATGAGATTAAAACTTTTTATAGTACATACCTACCAGAAAATAAAATACATTAAAAGGCTAAATATATTAATGGCTATTTCTAAGTTTTAACGTATACAATTGACAGTCTTACAGCAAAAAACGATCTGTTCCAGACAACCTTAGGATGGATAGAACTGAAAGATGAAAAAGTAGGTAGGTGTACATGAAATATACTGGAAGAATAGGTACATAAACTAACTGACGTACAAATAATATTAATGTACATTTCCCTTCTCTGTATCTGATATAAATAGCTCTATTGGTTGGAACCTCCAAATACAAATTGCATGACTACGTGAGGCTTATCAGCGTTGCCATTTGAATTTATAACTTATTGTCATTTGATACGGTTTCGCTTTATATGCACACCCTGAGATAATCCATTTTGAAGCAACACACGTGTTTCCGGGAAAAGCAAATATTGACCATTTACACAGAGTAAAATGTCAATGCACAGAACTTTCACTCTTGCAGCTAATATTTTTAATCGACTGCGGTGGATCCCAAAAGAAGGGTAATCGATAATGGTTTGTTGTCCCCACTGCTGGGGCACGGGTCTCTTCCTGCATCGCAGGAAAGTTAGGCCATACTCCACCATGGGGGCCAAGTCCGGGTCGGTGGAGGATTGTAAAATAGTGGCGAGCCTTACTGTCAGTTGTTCTCAAGCAGCCCATAAGGCTTCTGACATGGCTTAACGACTGCCATTACTTGACAGCCGGCACGAACGGCTCAAAATGCCTTGTGAAGCACGGAAGCGGTAGTCACGGGACGGTCACCCATCCTGCACCTGACCGCTCCAGTTGTTGCTTAACTCAAGTGATTGATTCCATTCACTCGGTTCAGCAAGTTGTTTGCGTATTTTTTTAAATTTACATGAGTAAAATGGAAACTTGTATTGAATTAAATTAATTACTCTATAGACTACGAAATAGAGCCAAATTACCACACAACCTAATTACTTGTCCCGGTCCCAAACTTGGATACCCTGTGCTATGGTAACCAGGCAAGGCATGTCGAACATAGTAAAACACTCAGACTTAGGATGACTATTTATACTAACATACGACTATTCCCCGATGGAACCGAACCCACTACCTCCAGCATGGTAATCAGACGTGATACGGCTAGGCGAACTAGACAAATTCAACAAATATAATTGCGCTGATATTATTCTGTAAGTATGATATGCAATAAAGAGTATTAATCTAATCTTAAACTCTAAGCCAAAGCTCTCGTAAAGCGCTCGTGGCCTAGCCGAACCGAGTGATTGGAATAAATCACATGAGTTAAGCAACAACAGGCGCGGTCAGGTACAGGATGGGTATCCGTCCCGTGATTACCGCTAGTGGCATTTTTTTCCGAGCGCTTCCATGCTTCGCAAGGCACATTAAGCCGTTGGTGCCGGCTGTCATGTAATGGCAGTCGTTAAACCATATCAGAGGCTTGAGAACTTCTGACAGTAAGGCTCGCTACTTACAATCCTACACCTACCCGGACTTGGACCCCGTGGTGGAGTATGACCTAACCTTCCTACAATGCAGGAAGAGACCCGAGTCCCAACAGTGGGACATTCAATGGTTGATATCAAAACTCTAAGCCTACGTTCGGACCCGTTTCATAACCGAAACTTTTCGTCCTTTCATTTCTTAACTTAGTGATGTCCAATGCGCATATCATTTGTATCGATTCACACCTCATCCAGTATGGATGCTAGATAAACCAATTACCTAACGAGAATAATATATGGGCCTGTGGGATTAGCCTGTTTGGCAGTGTCATCTCATTAGTGGAATCTGTCTATTTTGGTGTAGACTTTATCAATATTACGTTATTATGCGCAAATTATGACCGATTCAGCAGTATAAAATGTATCATATTGATAGAGAGTTTAAAAGGGACAAAGGTGTTTTACTAATAACAACGAAAAAATCAAATCCAGTTGTATCGTGAGAATTCTAATAAAATTCAGGGTGATGGCCTATCCACGCTCAATAGTCTGAATGGTGTAATCTTAAAACAATACAAGAAGAGAAATATACTTTTACATATTTTTTTTATTCTTTTTCTTGTATTGTTTTAAGAATTTCATCGACAAAACTTTCTAACGTCTTAAACTGAAGTCACATCACTAAAAACGTCTTATCATGATTGCGTTGCTTCACGCAATAGTGCATTTTAATTTTTGCATTGACTTTTAGTTAAATATTTGGCTACAACTGCAAAAAGCATGATTATATGCTCATGCACAGTTCACATAAAATTTACTTCCACTTTTAACTTCTAATACAGGGTGAACAACAAAATACATGTACCTGTATTCCTGTTTTCAATACAGGTAAGTACATCGTTTTAGTACAATAGGCCGGGATCTTTTATCTGAACCTCAAAATAAGTCACAGGCGCACTATTTACGTCTTTAATAATTATAAATACCAATTGTAGATAGATGGAGAACACTTTATTGCGTAAACAGAAGAAAAGAATACAACCATGATTTCTTAAATCTATGTCACTACACCACTGTGTACTTATTAAGAAATAAACAATTGGCGGCGGTTGTACTAAGTGCCTTTAAACAATTGTTTTGTATTTGTTTTGCTTTTCCAGTGCACAGTAAAGAATGTTCCTATCTTATGTTACCTATGCAACAAATACATAAGCGCCTGTATCCCGGAGGGGCAGGCAGATGTAGGTTTGCCACTTTCCACGATCCTTCCTTCCTTCCTTCATTTCTTCCCTCCCTCCCTCCTTTCCTCCTATTGCATGCTTGCACAAATATTCTTACACCCAGACGGGCAGCACTGAATAGAATGCACTGAAACTATATATAAAAATCTATTTGAAATAGGTACCCATATTTAGGAATCAAATTTATTTGCCGAGTTAAAAATCTTAAGTGCCAAGTCATCCTAGCCAAACAGTAAAGAAACAGCTGAACCGATGTTCTTTCTATACCTATAACATCTGCATCAATAAGGTGTCATTAGAAATCCATTTTGGCGGAACGCGCGGCACCGTCTCGGGAGTGACTAATGACAGTATCATTGCCGGTACGCCTAGTTTGTACTTAACAGAAATATCTAATAATAATAACAAGAAGGAAAGGGCATGTACAACAATAAAGGCAGTCTTCACGAATGTGTCAAACCCTCAAATGCGAGGTTGTCAACACTTAAGTGTTGTTAGTGTAAAGTCCAACACGTAAAAAAACCTAATAATCCTATTTTATAAACTAATTGTGAACTAACAGTTTTGACCTTTATTAAGTAACATTTTGTGATTATATTTTGAATAAAAAAAAAGTTTTTTTTTGTTTTTGGAATATAAAGCGTTGCTGGAATTTCGCAAAGAGTGGACGGTTGTTAAAACCACATGGGAGCTGTTCAAAATTGTAAACAGCAGACTCAGAAGAAGAAGCATTTTATGAAGTCATAGTTTGCGTGAAATTTGTTCTACGTGACTAGAGTAGCTATTCGGCAGGTTACACTATGAAACTTGATAGAGAAAAAGCTTTCTCGCGATTATTGGTCGATGTGAGGTTGGCTGAAAGTAATTTCCATAGAAATAATCTCGCCTACGTAATATTACGCTTATGTTTTATGTATATTCTCCCTTTATGTACTATAAAGTACAATAATAACAATCATTGGTAGTATTTCTTAATGATTCGCGATACTCATACATAGTTATATATTAAACGGGTCAAATCGCGATTAGTTCGGGAAATAAGGTAATTACGTTTTACCTTATAAATAATCGCGTTTTGACCCGTTTAATATATAACAATAATTGTTTTATGTTCTTTTTAATGCACTAACCCGTGCTAAGGACAAATTTTAATAGCCTATTTAGAGGCTAAAAATTCCACCCATGCCGGGACTCGAACCCGCGACCGCTGTACGTAATACAGAGAGTATTGTAAATAGGTTCGAAATTATACTGATGCCGGTAGTCGCCCATTTGGGAGCTGGGAGAACCTGACACGGTTAGCCAGAGGTCGCGGGATCTAGTCCCGGCATGGGTGGAATTTTTAGCCTCTAAATAGTAATATGAAGTTTGTTCAGGAGCTTCGTATTCGGTAACGCAATGGCTCCCCGCCGCTAGCGTGCGACGTGAAGCCACTTTCAAACCCCAGTCGGTTTCCCTCTTCTTTTCTTTTCTAAAACTACCCTTCAATATTTTTAATATGTTTTTGCTCATCAATTTAATGTGTACATACCCACAATCAATAATTCTTCAATAAACCGGTGGCTGATACAACTATCATTATGAATTTACCTACTTTGTTCGATATGACAATAGGTTTTTAATAATTGCTTTTTTAACATAGTCTCCAGTGAGATCAAAGTTGCGTGAACTCAAGCCGTCTAGGCGGGACCAAACACGTGCGGTGCTTCACGCAAATCCTTCTGATATGAACGGGGCTTACGAAGTGCATGCTAGGTGTACCTACGGTCGGGATCTTGGGGCCCATATTCAACATTTGGAGCGTTGTTTGCAATTCACGTTAAAATATAAACTGTTTGGCGATTTTAAAATTTGTTTTGTTTATTATGAAAAAAAAGTATGAATAGTAAGTATTGGGTGTTGATCAACTTGATTCATGAATAGAATCTGATAGAAATTTCGCATCAGATTTTCAAAAATCGAATTAAAGATATGACTGTGAAGATAAGAATTTCAAGATAATTTAAGCGTTATTGTTGGATCACGCAACATCTAACGCACTTATCATCAGAAAAATAAACAGCCCACAATTATATTATGTATTGTGTCGTTAACCTTGAAGAAAAACATCTTGAGCAAACCTGAGTGTCCAAGGAGTTTAACCTCGGCATGCGTGGTACGACACTAAGGCTTCGGGAAAGAAGAATAGTCTATTCTTTTTGTTCATGCATTTATTGGGATATTTTCGTTGAGTCTGTCACGTCTTTGCTCTTTTGCGGTATGTTAAATAAGTGTCGCCTTTGTCAGATAGGTAAACGCCAAACCATTTCCTGATTTTTGTCAAGAAATAGTTTGCCCAATTTACCTAAAAGCACTTTGACACTAAAACTGTGTCCAACCAGAAAGCACTCAAATCAATACACGTAATAACATCGGCATGTCACACGCTAATAACCCGGACTGTGCCATACATAATGCGCCAAGAAAATAACCATTTCACAGTATTCTAATCTACTGCATGGTGTGTTGTATGCAACAATGCATTTCACTGGTACATTCCCACTAACCCCATTTTCCATCTGTGCGATAATCACCAGTGGTCGTACCCTATTCCCCAGTGGGTGAATAGGGTAGGTTATCTACAATTGGCAGAGACGTAATAAAAATGCTCAATACCTGATATACGACCATCATAGTTGGTCATTTATATAAGCTTTTGTTCTCCAACCATTGAATTTTTTTATCCATTCACTGTTCTTTATGTTTTGTGATTTTATTTACTAATTTAGTTACATATTGTTACTATTAATTAAATAATAATCGTACAATGCGGTAATTGTAATCATACAATACACGATAGACAGCATAATCAATCTGGCCAAATAAATTTTGCCGCTAAGGAGACAGCAGCTGTGTGTGATGCTGGTGGTTTTTTTATGAAAATAAACTTAACAAATAAATAAATTAAATAAACATTCGTGGACATATTACACAGATCTCGTTAGCTCCATACTAAGTACAACTAAATGACTCGTCTTATAGGTGCTAACTCGACGATAGATTTAATACAATAAATACATAGAGAACATCCAAGACCCAAGACAAACTAGAAAAGTTCGTTTCCTAGTTTGACCCGGCCGGGGATCGAACCCGAGACCTTCGGTTTTACAGTCAGCGTGCCAAACCGCTGCGCTACCGAAGCTGTTGACATCCCTACATAAGAAATCATATATACTTCGTATGATCTGTCGCGGTTTGCTGGCTGTGGCTGGATGAATATTGCCGAGAACAGAAAGAAGTGGGGAGCTTGAGCACCTATGTTAGTAGTGAACGAATGCCGGCTGATTAATTGGATTCATATAATATTTTTTGTTTTATTTAAAATACCTGTTAAGTGCAGGATAGGGAATGCGATAAATCAAATCAGCAAATGTTTTATTCAAAGTAGCATACAAGCTCAGACTTAGTGAACGTTACAAATAGAAATAGTTATGTATTTCAAAGTCTAGATCATTTTGGAGAAAAAATCACAAACTTAGTCGTTTCAAAGTCCTTAACAGAGTTTACATATTGCACAGAACTTGAATTGTACTGGCTTTAATTCCAAACTTCATTGTCATCTAAATAAGATTTTACGTTAAATTTGCCCTTTTGACACAAAGTGTTCTTTACGCATTTTTTGAAAAGCATTTCAAGCAATCTTACTACAATCTTCTATCTAAAGGGTTTGTTGAGAAGTCCCCGGCAAGCAACCGACGCGTGGGAACGCGCACGCTTGCGTAACTCAAAGCGTTGCACTGTCGCACCGAATACAATTAGTTGGCTGGATTACGTACGTGTAGCCTCACCCCGCGCACGGTCTACTGCGTGACGTACCTCCCACCGGGTGACGTTTGACGTGTCAGCTGCTGGCCTACGGAAACTAAGGGCGAGATAAATAGTCGTTGCTTAGCCCAAGTCCGTACTCATGCTTCCCTAAGCATTACTTCAGGCTAACTTAGCTAAGTATCAATGCGTTACTAAAATATACGTTTGCATGCAAGCAAACGTATGTTTTAGTAACGCGACTTAGAGAGTGTCAAAGTACTGTCTATGATAGACAAATCGATTCTCAAGCAAGTGCTTTCGCTAAGACTCGTTCTTAGAAGCGACTATTTATCTCGCCCTAAGTTTTTGAGACTATTCCAGCCGGGGCAGTACGATGGCACGAGTCACGCGTTTTGCGGCGAGAAAATGTCAGAATTTGACAATTAATGTACTGTAAAGTTGCGACTTTTTCAAACGACTGAAAATTCGCGACTAACGTCATCGCTAAACGCAGGCTGTACCGTGTTAATCTTAGTGATCTATCAGAATTCCAAATTCATGCCACGTGATTAGACCAAGAATAGAGTTAAATGCAGAACGCAAACATAGCAAAAGAGGCACTCTTGACACGGATAGTTGATCGAACTCAGCATGATCGCAGACAGACTTGACTGTCCATATAATAATCACTGTTTCAGTGTTTCCAGACCACTGGGACCACTGAGCCTGTGAAATGTGAAATATGTACCTACATACAATTACTAATATAGCGAACCATTTGTTAACCATCTAACATTTTGAGCCCGGAACTGGCGTGCGTGCATCCAACGACTTATGAAAGTTGATGAAGCGAAGGTGATCTGTAAGTCGCGTTACAAATGGCAGTCTCCAGGGACTGCCATTATCGAGCTGTATCCCAGAGGGGTAGGCAGTGACCAGTCTCTGCCTACCCCCTACCCCTCTGGGATACAGGCATATATATATTTGTTCTTTATTTGTTCAGTTGCTTAAAATACAAGATGAACAATAAAACCGTATATTCCGTTATTCCGTTGTCTATCCGTCTGTTCCGTCTGTCTATCTGTATTTACCTCGAGGCTTATAACGGAGGTTATTAATTCGACGCGTATATATATATATATATTGACTATGTTCTCGCACAACTTCGTCAAATCTTAACTGATTTCGATAAGTACTTTTTTTCGCGAACAATAAAGTGTTGTCTATCTGTATTTACCCCGAGGCTTATATAACGCACGTTTTGTTAAGCAATGCTCCTTGCTAACTTCGCAATCCGCCGAAATAGACTCTCTAATTTGAAACTGACACAGTAATCGGTTTTCGCCTCACGTATGGTATTATCTCTCAGTCGGACCCAGGAAGCGTTAGAATAACAATGTCGCGTAGTTTTGGAAGAATGGTTTGGATTGAAATTGGAACTATCAAATAAACGGCCTCGGTGGCGCAGCGGTTTGGCACACTGATTGTAAAATCGAAGGTCTGGGGTTCGATCCCCGGCTGGGTCAAACTAGGAATAGTCGATTGTTAACCGAGGGTAGAAAGATTCAATTGCCAAGGTATTTAGGATTATAGGAACGAGGTATAGGAATTGATTCTTTTACCCGTGTTAAACACTCTACTTTTCATTTCGAATATGAGGAAAATACAAACTCATTTTTAATACCTATTCAAATCTTAGCATAAAATATTATTACCAATTTTTTTTCAATTCCGTCACAGATATATTATAACATTATAACAGATTAGTATCCCGCCAATTTATGTCAACTTTTTAAATTTTAATGGAACTCACCGCGTAATTGTTGCGGCTTATTCCGCTCAAAGAAGTTTGCGCTAAGTTCACACTGGCTGTTTAGAAACTTACATGGCCGCAGCATTTTTTTTAATTAGATTTTTTTACATAAAACTCTTCACAGTGGACAGTAGTTCTATTTTTAAAGTTCATTCCGGGCCTTAGGTGGGACGTGATTTGTATGAGTTTTTTCCTTTCTAGGGAGGGAAGCAGCATTTTCCACCCAATAATCAGATCAAAACCACACTACTTTCTAGACTACTACAACACTATAGACTATATATAGACTATAGACTACTATAGACTACTACAGGACTACAACACTACTTACTGTATAAGAAATGAAAACGAACTTTTCTAGCTTGTCTCAGGTCTTGGATGTTATCTATGTCTTTATTGCATTAAATCTATCGTCGAGTCAGCACCTATAAAAAAATCATTTAGTTGTACTAAGTATAGGGTATAAACACAGAACATATCAACGATCCAACTGACGTAAATCACGGGTGGATGATTTCAAAGAATTCAGTTTTTTTTGTAGCCTGTAAACGTTCCACTGCAGAGCACAGACCTTCTCTCAGAGAGTGAGTGTGGGCTTATTTATTGGGCTTACTTAAGCGAGAGATATATGAACTCCTTGCTCAAGCGCTCGGGTAAGCGACAATAGGCGCGGTCAGGTACTAGATGGGTGACCATCCCGTGACCACCGCATTTTTCCGAGCGCTTCTGTGCTTCTTTAGGCACGTTAAGACGGTGGTGCCGGCTGTCATGTAACGTCGTTAAGCCATGTCAGAGGCCTTATGGGCAGCTTGATAACTACTGACAGTAAGGCCAGCCACTAGTATTGTAAGCCTCCACCAACCTGGACTTGGCCCCCGTGGTGAAGTATGGCCTGACCTACCCCCCAGCAATGGAGACATACAAAGGCTTGATATCAACCTTACATCTCATGTTGGACAAATGAATAATCTTTTTCTTCATGTTTCTATTGAAATCAGAGAGCACCAGATCCTCAACATACACACTTAGAGCCACTTGCACAAGCCCTGATTTAAAATAATTTTAACCGGATTCTTAGTACAAGAAAACTATTAAAATTGTACTCAACCTAGATTTAAGGAACTGTGCAAGCGGCCCTTAGCGTCAGTCAAGAAAGTAAATCTAATTTGTGCCCAGAAGCACGTTTCATAATGCGCTGTGACTGAACAGAATCGCGTTGCATAAGTACATACCTGTGACTTAGGTACTAACGTAACTTATCGAGCGATTACAATCGAGCTTCGTTACTAGGTGGTTTCTAAGGTGTCAAATTAAAAAGATCTTTGCAATTTAAAAGGTAATACCTAGTTTGAGATAGACCTGAGATTATCGCACTTAGGAGGAGTTCGATAGCAAAGACTATGATACGATATTTTTATATTGTAGCTGTAGATGATGTTGAAGACTACTTGGATTAATTTATATAATTATTTTTGCTTTTCTTCCTCATGTAAGTAATTCTGTAATATTCTTGTCGTCACCATTATTACAGTGCTACACAAGAAATAAGTCCTGCGGATGTACCTGCGCAGATGACCAAATTTTGGATGTGCGGCAAGTTGATTGACCAATCAGATAGTTTCATTTTATGGCAGGCCGCGCGCCTTTGTTGCTATTGGTTGATTCAACGTCATCGATGCAGGTGACTATTAGTTTGGCAATATTAGCGTGAGCGAAATAGGTAGCGCTACTGCGGCAATCAATTCTGCACCTTAACCGTATCGGTTAAAGATCATGTTGAATGTACTTATAGGTTCGGGTACTTTCGTTGCACTTCTTCCTAGTCTGCGCGAACGTAGATTCCCGAAGGGACTTTCATGATGTGTAGTACTGTACCCTCCTTAGTCGGGACAAGAGGGATAACACAACACCACTTAACACGACCACAGAATTGACCCCGCACTTGCGAAGCACCAACTATCTCCTTTGAACGACTCCTGCCGTATTATTTGCATGTTAGGACGATATTACCAGCAGCCACCACCGTGGCTCTTTAAAACCTAATGACACTCCGATCCTGAATGTCGCCATTATGACCGAACGTGGGGACGAGCCTTTAGGAGCATAAGGGTCTGGATTTGGTGGCATTAGAAGCGGTTATGTTATTAATAACAGTTAATAAGAAGACCCCAGGGAAAAGACAAACTAGTCTAGCAACAAACATTTGGAGATATTGCATTTTGAAAGTTTGACTTATGCCACTTTTTCCCTGTATGCGATTTTTTAAGCGTCAATAACTCCGAGACTAATTTGTTGTTTACCCTGTTCGGTTTACTATCTCAGAGTAATGGAAATTCCCTACAAAAGTGCATTCACAGATTAGTTTCGAAAAAAAGTGACAAGTTCGTCTTTTACCCTGGAGTCTTCTAACTATCATTATAATAAGTTCGCTCGCAGCCCCGGCCGCCTGAGTAATCTTAAGCGATCACGAAGGTTAAACAACGTTCAGTGCATGGATGGGCGACCGTCTACGACTGACGCTACGAGCGGTTCCGTGCTTTGCGTTGGTCATTGGTGCGTTGGCCCCGGCTACCGTCGATAGATGGCAGTCGTTAAGCCAAGTCAGAGGCCTTAGAGCGGCGCCGAAAACTTCTGACAGTAGCACCAGCCACTAGTCTTGCAAGCCTCCACCAATCCGGACTTGGCCTCCGTGGTAGAGTACGGCCTATACCTTCCTCAGAGAAAAGACCCGTGCCCATCGGTGGGGACATAATGGGTTGATGATGATGACAAAGATAATCGATATCAAACCTTGTATGCTGTGGTACGGGTCTCTTTCTGCATCGCAGGAAGATTAGGCCATACTCCACCACAGGGGCCACGGATGATGATAATAAGTTCGAAAAAGTTTTGGACCTAATAAGACCTTTTGTAATGAGATTTTTGATGACGCAGCAGGGGTAGGCCGTATCTCAGATGGATGATGACCTATTTACTATCCAGTTACCCCGGTTACGGTGGCGGGGAGCCGCTGGACACGGACGGCACTAGTCCGGGAAGCTTGGAAAACCATGAGGCTCTCCATTTTTACCGCGCAATTTTGTTGTAAAGCCGCCTTCAATGAACTGAGAAACCTGCACGTATGTTAAGGTTGATGTACTGTTGAATGTACCCCAACAACCATAGGTCCGTTAGCTGATATGGCTAGCCCACGAACAAGCGAATTTGATGTCAACCCTTGTATGTCCCCATTGCTGGGTCAAGGGTCTCTTCCTGCATCGCAAGAAGGTTAGGCCAAACTCCAACACGGGAGCCAAATCCGGGTTGGTGGAGGCTTGCAAGACTGTCGGATTTTATCAAGCCGCCCATACGACCTCTGAGGTAGCTTAATGCCTGCCATTACATGACAGCCGGCACCAGCGGATTATCGTGCCTCACGAAGCACGGAAGCGCTAGGTAAAATGCCACTAGCGAGAGTCACGGGACGGTCACGCATCCTGCACCTAGTCAGGTGCAGGATGCGTGACCGTCCCGCCTCGTTATCAACCCTAGTATGTCCCCACTGCTGGGGCACGGGTCTCTACCTGCATCGCAGGAAGGTTAGGCCATACTCCACCACGGGGGCCAAGTCCGGGTTGGTGGAGGATTGTAAGACAGTGGCGGGTCTTACTGTCAGAAGTTATCAAGCCGCCCATAAGGCCTCTGACATGGCTTAACGACTGCCATTATATGACAGCCGGCACCAACGGCTTAACGTGCCTTGCGAAGCACGGAAGCGCTCGGAAAAATGCCACTAGCGGTAGTCACAGGACGCTCACCCATCCTGTACCTGACCGCACCTGTTGTTGCCTAACCAAGTGATTGTTTCCAATCACTCGGTTCGCCTAGGCCACGAGCGCTTGAAGAGAAGGGCGGAAGTAGCGAAATTGGCTTCTTCCGCTCTTCTATATCCACTAAGCCCGCAACCCGACCTCCCCGACAATTGCATTTGGATTCTCATTTCGTGTAAACAACGCAGCCTTTGTCGTCGGCATTAGCATAGCAGCCAGCCAGCCTTTGCGGATATTAGCGGATGCAAGTGCAACTATGATGAGAGGATTAAGGTTAAGATTGTGAGCTTTTCCACCGGCTCAGGGTTTAATTAACGCTTCAGTGAACGCCGCAGATATAGATGGACAGATAGAGACAGAACCTTTTATTGTACCTACATAAAAAAGGAAATTACACAGATGTTAAGTTTTTCTCAGAACGGATTAATTTTGACAGCCGTATTCCAGTTCTTCTATGGCCACGCCTGTAGGCGCTATCTATGAATTGCTTTGTGAATTTGTGCTGAAAATGCCTCATTACAGGTTAAAGTTTTCTTCCTTTTATAGTTTTTAGTAGCCAAATAACCTTCACCTAGTTGTGCGACCTCAAACTATTTCGCTACTCAATGGGCTGCCCCTTAAGCCGTGGCTTAACCTGAGGCAACCCAAGTTCAGTTCTGAGACAGAATTTGCAATACCGAAACAAAGGATCGCCTGGCTTACTATCAACTTACAGTCTGTTAGCTTTTAGAATATACCTCGGCTACTATCGGATAGAATCGGATATCTTCGTGTAATAGAAATATCGGAACCAATATGACACTAACCCCCGGTTTCTCGTACACTAACAAGCTGTTAATCTAATGTTAACAGCTGTCAGTTGGGAAAAGTGCATACAAAAAAAAACAACTGAGAACTGTTAACAGTAGATTAACAGACTGTTAGTGTACGAGAAACCAGGGGTTAATTTCACATAACTTTTCAAAGTAGTGAAGAAAGGTTTTATATAGAGCAGGAAGTAGTATTACACTCGTGTGCTTTCGGCGAAAACCGAAGCGTACTCTAGAGCTCGAGGTATATTCTAAAAGTTAACAGACTGTAGTGGTAAATCAATACAGTTGAACTATTTAAATAATAATAACATGTCATATACAGCGGTAATAGGCAAAGGCTCTATACTGTAGGACAGTATAGAGACAATTAATCTAATACTCTCTCCCGAAGGTGATCTGTCAGGATCGTGGCAAGTGGCAGTCTCTGGTCTCTGCCTACCCCTCTGGGATACAGGCGTGAGGTTATGTAAGTATGTACTCTCTCCCTCAAAGAGAGAGAGAGAGAGTATTAGATTAATTGTCAATCATGCAATTCCATTGCTAGTGGCATTTTTTCCAAGCGTTTTCGTGCTTCGCAAAGCACGTTAGGTTATTCGCCTGAAGCTAATCTTTAGATTTTGGGCTTCTTTAATCAATTTTAAAGGCGGAAGAAAATTTAACAATTTGATATTGCAAAACTGGAAGTATGCTAGCAATGGATTAGATTAAATTTATTCGTGCTTCCGTGCTTCGCAAGGCAGGTTAAGCCGTTGGTGCCGGCTGTAATGGCAGTGGTTAAGTCATGTCAGAGGCCTTATGAGCGGGTTTGTTAACTTCTGATAGTAAGGCCCATCGTCTAACAATCCTCGACCAACCCGGACTTGGCCCCCTTGGTGGAGTATGGCTTAACGTTCCTTTCATGCTGGAAAAGACCCGTGCCCCAAAAGTGGGGACTAACAAAGGGTTGATATGAAGCATGCAATTTCAAGCACCGAAGTATGTGAACACCTCAGACATCGTAAGCATGCAGGTATTTTGTGGATAAACATGAGTCTTACTGCAATTTGGAGCGTCACATAGTTTACGGGGTCGGATGAACTTAGAGATGCACCTTATTCCTTGGGAAGTACAATATGCCTTGAGGCCATAGTAAATGTTGCATCTCCAATGGAGAAGATGTAGTGACGCACCAATCTATCGATAAATCTGTTTCAAGTTCAAGTCCGTCCCTGATCAATAGTTTGATTGGAGAACATAACCAAACAGTCCCGGCCTGACAAATTAAAAAAAATTCTCCGGCTGTTTAAATCTAAATTAAAATTTGTCAACAAAAGATATCCTGGAAGCTACAATGTTTTTTATTATTTTATTTTTAATTAAAGTTTCATTAACAGCTGTCTTAAAAAAAGGAACTTTTATTAGATCAGTTTCTTGTCCGTCCGTCCACCCCTTAGTCAAGAACTTTTATCTCAAGAACAGATAGAGCTATCAAGCTCGAATAATGTTAAGTTTATTAATGTTATATTTATTATTAGTGTCTAAGTTATAAGAAAAAACCTACTTAGAGGACGACCGCGACCTCTGGCACGGTTAGCCAGAGGTCGCGGGTTCGAGTCCCAGCATGGGTAAATTTTTAAAATTGTCCTTAGCACGGGTTAGTGCATTAAAAATAAAAATAGTATAAAAATAAGGTTTAAAAATAAAAATAGGTTTTTAAATTTCCTCATGATGTTTTCCTTTTCGGTTAACAAGTGGTAATTGGTACATTCCGGGATCCGAACTCACGACTTCCCGAATGAAAAGCCGACGTTCTACCGCACTGCTAATTTAATTTTAATTAAAACGAAAATAAAATATCGGTATTCTGAGGCCGATATCGTTCCAACACTATAACACGCAAGATGCCGCCCTGCATTTCGTAAAGCATTAACAATGCTAAGCTGGCCAGCTTCCACTTAGACCCAGTTAGTTATAGCCAGAGTGCGAGTACACCTCCGAGCTAGGTTTAGGGTTACCAGAAACAAAAATGTTAATTCGAGCCTGACAAAAAGACTGTTTTACTAAAAATGCGGACTTATTAGTTTTTCAAAGGAACAAATTTTTCCTAACGTTAGCGTGTGGTTTACTTTTAATAAAGTAATAAATCACAGGGTGTATCATAATTGCTGCATTTTTCCCCTTTCCCCGTTTTTCCTTTGCCCGGTCAACTTTTTTATTATTTGTACCTCAAAAGTAAGTAACAAATTCTTATAAAATATTTTATTATTATCATATAAAGTGTTTCCTTATTTTCTTGGTTTCGCAACACCTCTTTCTTTACCAATTGCATTGGTTCGCTAGCATAAAATACAAACTTATATTAATCCCACCTGTTTGCGGATCGAATCAACATATACATCATTTATTCGGTGCAATAAATAATTTTAATAAAAGAGATACGAAAAACATAAAAAAGTAAAGGATCCTTAAAATAAAAATCGAAACATTACCAAATGCGATAAGTTCCCGAAGTTTCTGAAACTCAGTAAACCTCCAGCAAATGCGGCTGGTAACCCTAGCAAGGTGCCATTTAGTGCACACTTCCAGACTTTGGAGACTGCCGTTGTTTAGTTTAATTTTCTTAGTTTCGGTGACAAATGGCGACAGTGGTGTAAGGCTATCTGAAGAAGCAGAGTTGTGTTAAGAGACTCACTGCAAGTCTGATAACAATGTGGCAGGGAATGTGCAATACAGAGGCTTTCTCCGTTTTAAGGTACTAAAATTAGCAAATATGGAAGGCAATTTCCATGCAAATGAAGTACATAATGCTTTCGGCATATCAATTTTTTTTGTGAAGGTTTGTCAATTTTGAAGGGCGTAAAAAAATCTAGATAAAAAAGAAAAAGTCAAAGAAGGCCTGTATCCTACAAAATAAATTAGATAAGTCCTGTGCCCTGCAGTGGGACATAAACAAGAACAAAAACAGAAACGATTTTGAAGTAGGTATTTACTTAGTTTAATCTTTAATTAAAAACCTTTAATTAAAACTCTTTTTATACGGATTTATGCTCGTTTATTACATTTTTACAATTTTCCAACGTTTCGGCACTTTTTCAGGTGCCGTGGTCCCGGATGACTGAGGTGACAGGTGTCTTTTAGAAATCATTAACGGTTAGTTTACTACCCTCGGCAAAAATTACAAAAGTTAATTATGAAGTTACGTTCCAAAATAGACAAACCATAACGTAACTTCATAATTAACTTTTGTAATTTTTGCCGAGGGTAGTAAACTAACCGTTAATGATTTCTAAAAGACACCTGTCACCTCAGTCATCCGGGACCACGGCACCTGAAAAAGTGCCGAAACGTTGGAAAATTGTAAAAATGTAATAAACGAGCATAAATCCGTATAAAAACAGTTTTAATTATGTCTACAGCTCGTGTTAACCTTAGAAAATACTAAAAAGCCTTTATTAAATCTTGTGCACTCGACATACGAAATTTGTTAGGCTAGTGCAGTGAGACTTACTGCACTATCTGAACGAAGATTATACAAACAAAACGAGCTATCTCTATGTAAAACACGTCTTTGACAGTTGATTAATCCCTTCTCATGTACAAAAATTAATCATCAGAGAACTACTTACGATTAACTAAGAAAATTCAATGTATCAAATAATAATATTTTCCTTCAGATAAATGAAAATCCATACACCAAGTAACACGTAATAAAGATAATATCACAAGAAATAGTACACAATAGATTCGATCTCATTTCTAAAAAGCTGAAGAGATTTAGTAATATGCAACTTAACTGATGGTAGCTCGATGTACGAAACGTACATCAAACTACCATAAGGAAACAATCAATTGTACGCTATGAATTAGACGCGGACCGGGCTGCGAATTCTACGCGACCGCTCCAGTCTGTAGCAGGCTTTCCACATCCGCGGAACCATTTAAACAGTTCAAATTCCCATTAGACTGCAGGGAACTGAACAAACCGAATCCATCAGCAAGTTTCGAGACAAATAGACGTCGAACACGCCGCCGAACTTTCTACCGGATGCGATAAATTATCGGAATCGATAGAGGCAGAACGCTGCGTGGTTGCTGTTTTGCTTGTCTTGCTAATGGGTGTTTTTAGACCGTAGTGTTTAATTTTATTTCATCTTCTTACGATTGGTAGGTGGCTCTCGACTGAAAACCCACTGGACGCTCTCGACGACCCGTAAGACCGTCCCAGACGTGGAAAAGATCCGTTCTCCTAGAAACGTAGGAGAAGGGAGAAACTTAGCTGGACTATCCTTGCTGATGAGTGCTTGCTGGCTACCATTCATAGCCATGAACAGAAATAAATGGAAAGCCCTTGAGTCAGTTTCAGACTCCACGTTGGAGTAAAGGGAACAATGAAGAAGATGATTGGAAGGGATAACGCTGACGCCGTCACAATATCACACCCATTTTGTGATGACGTCAGTGTTATCCCTGTTGTCCAGTCCAATCTAGCTGCAAAAGTGAGGGTGTGATTAATACAATTAAAAGTGGAGACAGCGATAGCCGAAGTACAATTTCATGGCATTGATTAAGTTAAAAAAAGTCCGAAGTCCGTCAATCATTAAAAAAATCTGCGAACTTAACAAATACAAGTTACTATAATAGACCATAAGTAGAATGGAGTGATAACTTAAAATAATAAACCCTATTTTGAATAAATTTCTAAGACTTCTTTTACCCAATTGTGTTTTCCTTTTAGTAGAGCAAAGAACAGAATTAAATTGTGTTTTCGTTCTGCATAATAATTCACGATGACACAAAGCTTTATATTTGTATACATTATATTGAAGGAATGAGAACCGCTTACAACCGTAGAAAAAATCTCCTTAGCTCGTTACCTAAACAATTTACATAATAGTCTAACAAGTTATTGTTTTCTCAGTCGTGATAGGAAAGAATAATACATTCTCGTTCCTATTCCAGCAAAGCGAACTCTTCCCTTTTTATTTGATTGAGTCCTTTTGACAAGAATAATGTCATTCCGATAAAAAACGCTTCTCAATTCTCGACATGATTAAATTTAAAAATTAGAATATTATAATGAAAGCCTATATTCAAAACTATGCAAACGTATATACTGTTAAACTAAATTAAGTAGAGAAGAACTTCTATTTGTACCTTCCAATTTGCGCGAAATATTCCTTTGAAAAAGACTACGTAGCTACAACAACGATGTTGTAGCCAAAAAAGGCAATTAAGGAAGTTTAATGAAAACACTCGACCGACGGAATCGAGTTTCTGCCCCTCTGCCTTGCTATGAAAGGAGCCAACAGGTGCAGAGTTTAAAGATGAATATAATCCGAGATGTTTGGATTTAGGGTTGGGAATGTACAATGTCGAGGTAGCCAAACGGTGGCAAACCATAGTCTCTGCATTCCAGTTTGGTGGCCTAGCGTGCGCTTTCCAATTGGTAGTTGGATATGCCAAGACAAGTTGGAAATTTAAAACCGGGACAATGTACAAGCATTGTACACTTCTATTTCTATTATAACTACTGGAAAGTGTTATAAAGAGACCATCCTTAATTTTTGAAACAGTGACTAATTTCATTTACATGTATTCTCACAAAAAAATCACCTGCAATAAAGACAAATTTCTATAACCAGCTGCTTGAATTTGATAGTTACTCATAAAAGCAGCTTCAAAACAGTTCTAGTTAGTACCTTCTTCTAAGCCTTTACCATATGAAACCATGTCCCAGACACTACAGCATCCGAGTGGTCCCTTCAGTCATCTAGTGTGAGTGAAGATGCCACTGGACGCTGTATAAATCATCTCATCGCGTAGATACAGGGGCCAATGTTAGTACCGTAAAGATGAACTGTTGTACATATAGACTGACTGCTAGTCTATATACACAACAGTCCATTTTTAGGACTTAGGCTGAAACTATAAACATTACGCGTGTTTTGTAACAAAGAAGCAAAAGATAAAAAAAACACGAAACAGATAAACAAAGGACCAAACAAAACAACCAATAATTTTCGTGGTATTATCGATATCAGCCCATCCCGTCCCTAAACAAACATAATGGACAGACATTGCCAAAACTTTGCCCGCAACCAGTAACAAAACGAACAACGTACCGTCGACAACAGGTTAACCTTTAAATTTTTGTTGTAAAATCGTCCTTAACGTATACGCTGATTAGAGTGCCCGTATGTAAATATTGATGTAATGTCGACTGTACCCCGCCTGAGTGGCCTCAGATTTTACGTGAAAAACAAAATTAGCTAGTACCTTTATTTGCTGGGTCAAATTATAACATTGAATGTTGGACACCGAAACACGGGTTGTTCCTGCATAATCAAAATCGGTTTTGGCACTGCAGTACACAATTTGGCTCTCAGAGAGTGTAGGTATTATGCATGCCCCATTTGGATTGTTGCTAAATATAGTGGCGATGTCCGCGCCCTGATGAGTGTTATGTTTAGTATCGGGCTGGTGTATAAAAACTTGATTTGCTTATAACAATTCATGAAATCAGGACAAACAGTCTGTGATAAAATCACAGCATCGTAAAGTCTCAGTCTCAGACTATTTATACGGCGCTTATGGTGAGTTTTGAGGAATCGTGTTTTCACTCGAATTCAATTGAGTCGAAAAGAAGAGAAAGTCCAACAAAAACCAATTTGAATCACTAAAAAGACACAAACAAAAAAACTGAAATAAAAATACCAACAATCCGAGTCTTTATCAACCCATTATGTCCTCACCGAGGGGCACGGGTATCTTCCCTGAGGAAGGTATAGGCCATACTCCACCACGGGGGCCAAGTCCGGATTAGTTAGCATTAATTACTAAGCAGGTGGGACCGGTCTAAGTACCTGACAATGAGTGAAATTGTTTAATTTGGGTCCCGCCCGCCTGCTTAGTAGTTAGCTTCAAAGTCGGGTTGTGGGTTATTTTATGTTTCACTTTTTTGCCTCGAAATGGGCTTCAAAGGATAACCAAGACTTAGCATTCTGCATATCAGTCTGGCTGGCTATGTTCGGTGTTAGTTGCGTCACCATGCTTCTATTCACGCATGTATATTTATTTTGCCTTTCAACTTTGTTCAGTTCTGAACAGTATACTAAAATAATAAAAATAACCTGATGCTGCAGCCAGGGTGATATCATAACTAGGGCACTCCCCACCTATTAGTAGCTCAAAAGAAACTTTGTATAATTAGTAAGGATAGTGACTGGAAGAGAAGAGTCGAAGATCGGGCTCAGTGGCGTTTCTTGGGAGAGGCCTATGTCCAGCAGTGGACTGTCACCGGCTGATTATGGTAATGATAAGTATTTATACATAGATAGAGAACACTTTATTGCACAACCAAAAAAAAGAATACAACCATTTATTACAACTTGACGTCATGAACGGGCACCTAGTTTGAACCGATCTAAACACTTTAAAAAACACGTGAAATTAAACAAAAATGCAATAAACCTGATTGCAATAGGGGTATACCTAACGCGGACCGTTTAGGAACAGCCCACAGTACGGTACGGACAGAAAAACAAATAATAATTACGTGGAGATAAAAGCGATACCCGTGTTGTTCGTTACGCAAATGTGTTCAGCGGATATTGTTTTACTTTTTATTGTGCGCCATTGTTTCGGATTATCATGTAGGTAGGGCAGAAATCTTTAGGCTTGTTGGCGAGATGTGACCTCAATTTTAGAGGGATCACAGACGCAAGACCGACTTAGAGCAACGGAAAGTAAAGTTTGGTTAGTGTTCGTTAGCGTTGTAAAATTTAAGATGGGCATATAAGTTTAGTAAGCCAAAACTCCCACTGCTTGGCATCGACACCGGAATGATATTGATGTACCTAGATTAATTTGAATAAGAGTTTTAGAATCAGACTGCAACATATTTTTTCTGGGGTTCCCTATTTCACTCCTAAAATTCTTTGTTCGAAATACGGTTCACCTACGAATGATACTGGATGATAAAATACATAGGCTGCTACTTATGTATGCGGCATCTAGGATTCCAATAATTTTAAACGCAATGTCTGACCTCCATGGTCAAATTCGTTCTTTTTTTAAGTACTGGCCGCTAATATTTTTCTCTTATATACGTTAGTGTTTTGTTTTTGTTGGGTTTAAAATGTCATATCACTGAAAAAATGGAACTCACTCGTGAAAATATTCGTGCTATGATTTATTACGATTTTCGACGTGGTTTAACGCAACAACAGTGCGTAGATCAATTAACTTCGACTTTTGGTGGTGAAGCTCCATCAAAAACGACTGTGTATCACTGGTTTAGTGAGTTTAATCGCGGGCGCAGTAAGCTCACGGACGAAGTTAAAGAAGGTCGCCCGAAATCGGTGGTTGTGCCACAAAATATTGAAGCTGTGCGAAAACTAATAATGCAAGACCGCCATGTTACGTATCGCGAGATAGAGGCTATTCTGGGCATATGTATGACGAGCATTCATAGGATATTACATGAACATTTGTCTGTAAAAAAAAATTTGTTCGCGTTGGATCCCCCACAACTTAACTCAGGATCAAAAAGATGCTCGCGTCGAATGGTGCAAGAAAACCCTAAAAAAAATCAACGGAGGCGACTCAAAATCTGTTTATAATATCTACACAAGTGACGAATCCTGGATCTACGCGTACGATCCCGAAACTAAACAACAATCAACAGTTTGGGTGTTTCAAAATGAGCCGAACCCTACGAAAGTGGCTCGTGCAAAAAGCACTGTAAAGCAAATGGTGGCCTGCTTTTTTGGTATTAATGGCCATGTGGCTACAATACCACTGGAGAATCGCAGAACGGTTAATTCGGAGTGGTATACCACCATTTGTTTGCCGGAAGTATTTGAAGAAATACGCCAAAACAACCAGCGACGCAGTATCATACTTCACCATGACAATGCCAGCTGTCATACATCTCAGGAAACAACTACATTTTTGGATGGTCAAAAAATAGAATTGATGGGTCATCTACCGTACAGTCCTGATTTGGCTCCCAATGATTTCTATTTATTCCCAAATGTAAAGAATAAATTACGTGGTCAACGATTTTCGACCCGTGAAGATGCCGTAGATGCGTTCAAACAGCACGTTTTGGAGATACCTCAATCAGAGTGTAAAAACTGTTATACAAATTGGTTTCATCGAATGCAAAAGTGCATCAATCATAGTGGAGAATACTTTGAAAAACAATCAAAGCATATTTAGCCATAAACATTTGTTTATTTTTTCTATTCCGCATACATAGGTAGCAGCCCTCGTACATAATTTAAATGATCGCCGAATTTTTTAATGAATAAATTTTCCTCACGACGTCAGATTGCGAAGAAAATCTGAACTACTCTACAGAATGCCAATGAAAAAATAAAAGAATTTAAGCATATAAACTTCTATGTTCAGCACTAGATGATAGTGATGCAACAAGGCGCCGAACCAACAGCAATCGGTGCATTAACATTCGATAAAATTAACCGTCGCGTCGCATTAAAAAGCATCGCAGTAATGTTTTCGATGTAACGAGGCATCGAACCAATAAGCAGTCGGTGTATAAACATTCGATTGAATAAGGCGTCGAACAATCAATCGTTCGAAGTATCATTCGTAGGTGAACCGTGTTTCGAATAAAGAATTTTCGGGATGAAGTAGGGAACCCATTTTTCTGAACTACATAAATAAATCCATCATTGGCTGTATGTGCAGTACAAATTATTGAGCACCTATTGTTTATTTTAATTTTATTGCTGTGGATTTCTGTTAAATAAATAAAATAATAATAAAACAAAACACAAGTACCTACTAAAAATGTACATAAACTTTCCTTCCCAAGATTTTAAATGGGAAAAGTTAACTTAATATAGGGGATTGTGTACGTCTCTACAGTAAAATCTCTGAGGATATAATAATTTCGCCAGAAACACGATTCAATAAATGTGTAAGTGCCAAAGGGCCTAAAATAACATAAGTAATTATGTAGATGATATGATTCGGAGTTTTAGCATAATTAAGTAAACTCTGACAATTAAGGACTTCGAAAAAACTATATTTGGAGTTTCTTTGTGCATTTCGTCTCCAAAATGATGTAGATTTTGAAATAGATAGTTTAAGTTGTAACGTTCATTAAATAGCATTTTCTGTGCTGCTCTGAATAAAACATTTTTTATTTAAAATTTTCGAAGTAAACTATAAATTATTCCAAATTCCGTCCTTCCCGATCCAGTAACATCGCTAAACTTTTTTCTAAAGCGCTGCCGTGTCGTGACAAGACACTGTAATTTAAAAACAGGCATTTTCCAGAAAACGCCAAAAACATTTCGTTAAGAAAATTCCGCATACATACGTCAAATCAAAACAGATTACTTTAAAAATTTGTCGTGTGTTAAATAATAGTGCACATAATTATGCCGTAACAAGTTAATTTATATTTTTTGTATATGGACTCTAATTGAAAATCTAGAATTTTCGCACTGAATACCCGCTTTTTTTCTTGACTAATAGGAAAAGTTTTTAAAGTTTTTATGACAAAACACTGCATCTACAGTTATTTGGCATAAAAATCACGAGCATGTTTTGGCAAAACACGGTACCTATCTATAGAAACAGTATTTTGTCAAAACAGGTCTCTATAATATTGGCTATACAGTCTTATTTACTATGACTGATTTGCGTATTATTAAAACTTTTTCCATATTTTTTGATGCCATGCCATGTACTTAAGGGCGAAGAATCGAATTATTCATGTTACTTCAAAGCACTGTATCTATAGATACAGTGTTTTGTCATACCACGGCAGCGCAGCGGTTGTGGCTAAAAATTTTTTCGCCATCACTAATTCCTTTCATAATAAACGGAATCATTCGATGTACTGTACAAACTTTATCCCTTCACTAAACAAACTAAAACCTACCCAAATACCACCAGCCATAAGGCTGCTTTTCCGGGGACCACGTAGCAAAAGCTGAAAGAAACTAACAACTACCCTTAACAATCTTGGCCGGTTTTCCCCGATCACTTTCATTGTGCTTCCTCACGGTAACGCTAACCGAATATGACATGTCAATTTTTCACAGCACCGTAGGAATGTCACTTCGGCTTTCTTTGGGATGATCGTGTTCCCATTATTGGAAGGGCGTTAGTGTGGCCAATGTGTCAAAAATTCCGATGACACCATCTAAAAATAATAGAAGGTTCATTTTTATACATTAAGCGGGTCTAATCGCGATTATTTACTAGGTAAAACATAATTACCTTAATTCCCGACGTTTCGGCAGCATTGCAGTTGCCGTGGTCATGGATAGACTAAAGTACCGAGTAGTCAATTATTGTGGGTAGTCACTTTTAGTTTTTCGCAGCGGGCCGACACAAAACACTCACTACGCCCGCGGACAGGTCCGGTGATAAGGCGCGTGATTTCTATCGCGGTTAGACCTTTTTATATAACTATGTATAGTATCGCGAATCACTAAGGTTAATTTTAATTGTCTTTGTTATTTATAAAAGCCTCGCGATGCTCATTTTTTATAAAGCCTATCTAATATTTGTCAAGAGGCCAAGTCGATCGGCACTTGCCGACCCTGGTCTTGGAAGCTGCCGCGAGCCACCATCAGAAGTGGAAATCTGAGGTTGAGGCCCCATGCTCCACTAGGAGTTAAAGGACAGAAGAATAAGAAGATTTAGAAATGATTTGTCATCTTAATATGAATTCTTAAATCTTGTAACAGCGTAGATTCATTCGATAATGATCATAGAATAGAAAAAAATTTCATGCCTCTTTTTTTCAGACTACATTTGTCAGTTTACTACCGGACACGGCGAATTTTGAGTACCTACCATTTATTATTGTAGCAACTGGCAAACACTAGTTTCTGTTAACCTCTCTAGGATAGGGTGAGTTAAAATATTTATAATAAAAAGAATCAAATGAAATTCTTCCCGCGGGTGTCGTAAAAGGCGACTAAGGGACACAAACCGGGGGGGTGGGCAGCAGCGCCCCCTGAAGTACTATTCCACCGAACTTCAATCCCCAACACGCATGCCCAGCGTGGGGATTATGGGCATTATCCCCTATGATAGCACAACGTGGCGCTCTTTAGGGGAGGGCTATGTCCAGCAGTGGACTAGTATAGCCTGACGACGAAATGCAATTGGACGTGTGGGACGAAACAAATATATAGCGAATGTTAGTGGAAGGGCTGGTAAGGGACGTCCCAGGAGTACATACTTTGGTCATAAGGGGACGTATTAGTAAAGGGGAGATAAAAAGTACCCGGAACAGGCGTTCATGCGAAGGTGATTTCTCAGGATCGTAGTAAGTGGCAGTCCCTAGTCTCTGCCTACCCCTCTGGGATACAGGCGTGAGGTTATGTCAAACTTAATAATTGAATTTGAGCTAATTAAATTTACCTTGAACTATTCACTGGCTGGCGATTAAACTGGCAGCTTCCTCGAAAAATCCTGAAACAAACAAAGTAATGAAATTAAAAACAATGATAAAGTTTAATTTATTCAAGCAAAAGACGATAAACAAAAGTTTATTGCTAATTCATTTAAAACGTTTCTGATCACTGATAAAGCAGCGTAGCATCTAATAGTACCTCCTACCTTGCTAGTTAGGTAAAGTGACCACTGGCAAATTTTAGTGCCTATAAGACCTTAGGGCCAGATTTTCACGGTCTTAGTACGCTCAGGTCGAGTACACCATCCGAGTAAACTAATGCTCCTGATTGGACGGTTTTTCGTGACAACACCAAAACAGCCAATCAGAAACATTAGTTTAATCGGATGGCGCGCTCGGACCGAGCGCACTAAAACCGTGAAATGAAAACGCGGCTTAAGATAGGCCAAATTTCCTACAAAGCGTTAAAGTAAAATTTTGTAGGAAAATTGGCACTTTTGAACTGTGATATGTCGACATTTTAACTTGGATAGTTCAAACAAAACTGATTAAAATATCAGAATATCACTGTCGCGACAATTCAATTCAATTCATTAATTTTCTTTATTTATATATCACGACATAAAAAAATAAATCCTCTTTTATCCTATTAATCGACAATTTATTCTAGACACTGAGTTTTTCCAATTACGTATTTCTATAGAATGCGCATGTTAAAAAATTAAAAAACTAAAATAACTGTAAGCTCGGATGTATAAAGGCGGACTTATTTCACTAGAAATTTGTTCCAGCCAGCTTAAGAGAAATTCTGACTAATAAAACGGGAGATAGCAAATAAAGGTTAAGAAGAAAGGGTATCTAAAATTACTTATTAATTTTATTACGTCCTGTTTGTTATGTGTGCAGTATGATATGTATTGGTATCGCAGCATGTAGGTTTCTACAACTATAGAGATATTAACGTCCTTTGTATTCTCATTTCAAGTGATATACTCGGCCTAATCGAAAAAAGTAATAGTTGCCGCGGAAAATAAGAAAAAAAAATAAAACGCGCCAGCCACTGTCAGACAGACCGCAAAGTACTTTGCCATCCAGCCAGTGCGTTACAGAAGCAAGTTCGTGAAAAGAGGTCGCATTACCAGAGGTCGTTTATCAGGGTGACAGATCATCCCGAGCCTGAGCGTCCTGCCGCTCCATGACAAATGTTGCGGTCAGGTAAAAACGCGCCAAATTTCACTTAACCGTTTCCTGATGGCCGCCACAAATTCGTACCTATAGGCGACGGAATCACAGAAGATCCAAGCAAATACGAATCTTTAATTGCGCACTGATAAGTGCCTTCTCAAAGTCATGTCAGAGACATTTGAAAGTCATCTGAAGAGCTGCAGATCTGAACAGTTGTGGCACTGTTATGGCAGTGCTAATTACATTTTTTTCGAGACAGCCTTACTTAAGAACGTATACACGGACAATTTCGCAGCAAACTGAAGACTGAAAAAAAATTGCATACATAACATTTATAAACTCACACCTGTACCTCTAGCCACGATCCTGACAAGTTCCTCGTTTTTCGATTCGTCAATATTCAGTTCTATTCGTTATATGCACACCGCTACTTTTTGGTTTGCTCTTCAATAATATTTTGTCGGCGTATGGACATACGCTTGAGTCGTCCGTCGATTCCATCCACATTCGCTTGACAAACTTCTTTCCTCAATCTTTCGAATTATGCACATATGAGAGGGCCTCCATTTAAATTCACAAAGGTTTTATTGAAATTTAATGTACTTTAGGGGCACTCCAGAGCACAGTAAAAGCTACTGGCGTTAAAAAAAATGTGCAGAAATTTAAAAAAAGCAATTTGATACCAACTTTCTGTGAGATACTTTGTTGTTTGGCGGACGCAAAACCGACGTTTCGTTCGAAATTCGAAACGCCTTTCCGTCAAATTCAATATGCCAGCGTATGAATGCGTGTGTGATTTATGGGGGTATAACGCTGGCAGTTTATGCCAGTTGCTCTAATTACATTTACCAGCGCAATATACCTCTAAACGCTTACAGCCTTACTAATAAACTTGGTGTAAGCATTGTATAACTATGCAGTGTTTAGTCTCTTTGCTCCCAACTGAAAATTACATTCAAATGACGTGAAAAAGACACTGTGTATACGGTGTTTATTAGTAAGAGCCTTAAAACATTATATTGGATGTACATTAACAATGGTACTTTTATGAATTTAATTTAATTTTATGTACTTTTGTCTAGGTGTAAACAAACTTTTTTAACTATGAAGTCAAGAAATTGATCAAGGGATTGATATTTTTAAATTATATCAATAATCTAGGAAGAATAAGAAAACAATTTTATAGACTTTTTGCTTTGGGTATCTTTGACCTATTTAAAAAACCTATTTAGAGGCTAAAAATTTCACCCATGCCGGGATTCGAACCCGCAACCTCTGGCTATCCGTGCCAGCGCTCTACCAATTGAGTCGCTGCCTGTACGTAGTACAGAAAATAGTGTAAAGAGGTTCGAAATTTCACTGATGCCGGTGAGTCGCCCATTGGCTCAATTGGTAGAGCGCTGGCACGGATAGCCAGAGGTTGCGGGTTCGAATCCCGGCATGGGTGAAATTTTTAGCCTCTAAATAGGTTTTTAAATTTGTCCTTAGCACGGGTTAGTGCATTATAAATAAAAATAGTATTATATTTAACCTGTTAGAATAAAATAGAAAAAAACAATGAAAATGAAGCGCTCGTGGCCTAGGCGAACCGAGTGATCGGAATCAATCACTTGGTTAAGCAACAACAGGCGCGGTCAGGTACGGGATGGGTGGCCGTCCCGTGACTACCGCTAGTGGCATTTTTCAAAGCGCTTCCGTGCTTCGCAAGGTACGTTAAGCCGTTGGCGCCGGCTGTCATATAATGGCAGTTGTCAAGCCATGTCAGAGGCCTTATGGGCGGCTTGATAACTTCTGACATTAAGGCCCGCCACTGTCTTACAATGCTCCACCAACCCAGACTTGGCCCCCGTGGAATATGGCCTAACCTTCCTGCGATGCGGGAAGAGACCCGTGCCCCAGCAGTGGGGACATACAAGGGTTGATAACGAACGATTGACTTAATAACATAATAAAATTTACATACAGGCACATACATTGCTTTTGGCCCCACACTAAGATACCCTGTGTTGTGGGAACCAGAAACTACGACATCACAAACATGTAAACATCCAAGACCCTTGACTTTACAGTTTAACGGTATTTAAAAATGGATTATTTACATGACCAAGCAGAAAACGAGCTAATAGACCAAAGCTAAATGAAAAGAAATTAACATAATCAAATAATTCAAATTTAGAACGTAATGAATATTCAGTTATTCTGTGGTCGAATTCACAACTCTGTACCCACACAAATATTTCTGGCCATCAATAACTAAAGCATTCACGTAACAAAATCCTAAATTAAAAAAAAAAGTTGCTCTATTTTCCAGACACACACCGTGTGCAGAAATTCACGGCCAAAGAAAGAAATATAAAAGGGCAAATTGAGTCCCTTTTCCATCCACCTATTTCGAGGACAAAGAGCGTGTTACATGCGGACCATTTAAAAAAGTAAAAGGCTATGGCCCTTCGCGCGTTATTTCTTTTTTTCCTTTTTTGTGGTTTTTTTAAGTTTTGGACTGTTATGTTACTGGCCATTTAGAAAAATATTGATCACGCGCAGTTTGAACTTCGATCAAGGCGCTACACATTGCTAACTGGCGCCACCAATAGAAAAAAATCACATCTTTTAAAACGTTTCTTTGAAGAACGTGACTATCATAAATCTTAATAAATATAGTAGCTCGCTCTATATTTCGCTCGAATCGCTCGTAGCTTCGGCTGCCTGAGTGACCTTAAGCGATCACGAAGGTTAAGCAACATAGGACGCGTTCAGTGCATGGATGGGTAACAGTCTATGATTAACGCTAGTAGCGTCTTTCCAAGCGGTTCAGTGCTTCAAGGCACGTTAAGCAGTTGGTGCCGGCTGCCGTCGATAGATGGCAGTCGTTAAGCCAAGTCAGAAGCCTGGGCGGCTTGAAAACTTTTGACAGTAAAACCAGCCACTAGTCTTGCAAGCCTCCACCAATCCGGACTTGGCCCCCGTGGTGGAGTATATGGCCTATACCTACCTCAGGGAATAAAACCGTGCCCCTCGGTTTGGACATAATGGGTTGATGATGATGATGGTAGCTCTATTTAGAACCTACTGATAAGAACTTAGGTTCATTAATTAAGCTCTTAGCGATAAGACCGTCAATTGTAAAAGTGATCATGTCACCCTAATACAACACATTGTGATTCTAACATATTGATAAAGATAAAGAACCTTAATATTAAACTAATCTTTTCAAACTAAGTGCGACCTTAACTAATGTAAGTACAGACTTAGCCTCAGCTGACATTGGAGAGGCCAAAGCGATGTTACAGCCAAAAAGCCAGCTCTTAGCGATAAGACCGCCAATTGTATAACATTACTTAGATTTAAGAATCATGGTTGTAATATTTTACTGGTTGTGCAATAAAGTGTTTTCTATCTCTATCTATTTTAAAAACCTATTTAGAGGCTAAAAATTTCACCCATGCCGGGATTCGAACCCGCAACCTCTGGCTATCCGTACCAGCGCTCTACCAATTGAGCCAATGGGCGACTCACGACATCAGTGAAATTTCGAACCTCTTTACAATATTCTCTGTATTACGTACAGGCAGCGACATCTGACTTAAGCAAATTGCATTACTTACAGCCCCGACTACCTACTTTGCAGTTAGGTTTAACATCGGAACGATATCACTGTACCCACATGATTATAAACACTATTTTTATTTTTAATGCACTAACCCGTGCTAAGGAACAAATTTAAAAACCTATTTAGAGGCTAAAAAATTCACCCATGCCGGGATTCGAACCCGCAACCTCTGGCTATCCGTACCAGCGCTCTACCAATTGAGCCAATGGGCGACTCACGACATCAGTGAAATTTCAATTTCAAATTATCTCTATCTATCCAAGAATCTAGAACTTTAAAACAGTTTTGACCAAACGGCCGTTTTTAGCGGAAATCAATTAAAGTCCTAAAATGTTCATTCTAGGTTCGAGACTGTAGGTTATAAAAATAGTTGTTACATTGTTAAGATTCATGTTGTTCCCTTTTTGAAAAAAAAAAGTATTATAAAACAATAGTAATGGTTTTTATTCCAGTGCTTAGCACCGCGTTGAAAAGATAAATGTTCTGTACAGTGCTACACAAGAAATAAGTCTCAGATAGTTTCATTTTATGGCAGGCCGCGCGCCTTGTTGCTATTGGTTGATTCAACGTCATCGATGTAGGTGACTATTAGTTTGGCAATATTAGCGTGAGCGAATTAGGTAGCCCTACTGCGGCAATCAATTCTGAACCTTAACCGTATCGGTTAAATATCATGTTTAATGTACTTATAGCTTCGGGTACTTTCGTTACACTTCTTCCTAGTCTGCGTGAACGTAGATTCCCGAAGGGACTTTTATGATGTGGAGTACTGTAACAAGTAATGTGGACGGTATCAATTTATCGCTGTGATAATAGGGATCGATATTTTATCTTTTTCACTGACCTAACTAGTGGCCGCTGGGATTCAGACATTTGTGCAATAGATTCTAGTCAATGTATTTGACAGAATTTTCCGCGAAACGCGCGTATCCAAAAGTCTTTGTAAACAAAGACCGGAAATTAGAATTTCTGCTTATATGGTGTTTTTCTTTGAACAGATTATATGATTATATTAAACATGATTAAAAACTAAAGCCCGATTAGAAAGCTACGCATTGTGAACACCAAAATAAACTCATTTTAAACCGTATTTTTTCTGGGAAATCACTTTTTTTAAATTATCATTATTAATTCTTTATTGCACAAATGTTACCTTAGAACAGGTGGCCTGAATTTTAAT